>JAQNBH010000006.1:6509826-6565903 GCA_028752905.1 Cladorhizidae sp. MBARI D1340-BT2
GACTAACAGTGTATCTCAAGACTTGGAGTTGGACTAGAGGACATGTGCTGGACTAACAGTGTATCTCAAGACTTGGAGTGGGACTAGAGGACATGTGCTGGACTAACAGTGTATCTCAAGACTTGGAGTTGGACTAGAGGACATGTGCTGGACTAACAGTGTATCTCAAGACTTGGAGTTGGACTAGAGGACATGTGCTGGACTAACAGTGTATCTCAAGACTTGGAGTGGGACTAGAGGACATGTGCTGGACTAACAGTGTATCTCAAGACTTGGAGTGGACTAGAGGACATGTGCTGGACTAACAGTGTATCTCAAGACTTGGAGTTGGACTAGAGGACATGTGCTGGACTAACAGTGTATCTCAAGACTTGGAGTTGGACTAGAGGACATGTGCTGGACTAACAGTGTATCTCAAGACTTGGAGTGGGACTAGAGGACATGTGCTGGACTAACAGTGTATCTCAAGACTTGGAGTGGGACTAGAGGACATGTGCTGGACTAACAGTGTATCTCAAGACTTGGAGTTGGACTAGAGGACATGTGCTGGACTAACAGTGTATCTCAAGACTTGGAGTGGACTAGAGGACATGTGCTGGACTAACAGTGTATCTCAAGACTTGGAGTTGGACTAGAGGACATGTGCTGGACTAACAGTGTATCTCAAGACTTGGAGTGGGACTAGAGGACATGTGCTGGACTAACAGTGTATCTCAAGACTTGGAGTTGGACTAGAGGACATGTGCTGGACTAACAGTGTATCTCAAGACTTGGAGTGGGACTAGAGGACATGTGCTGGACTAACAGTGTATCTCAAGACTTGGAGTTGGACTAGAGGACATGTGCTGGACTAACAGTGTATCTCAAGACTTGGAGTGGGACTAGAGGACATGTGCTGGACTAACAGTGTATCTCAAGACTTGGAGTTGGACTAGAGGACATGTGCTGGACTAACAGTGTATCTCAAGACTTGGAGTGGGACTAGAGGACATGTGCTGGACTAACAGTGTATCTCAAGACTTGGAGTTGGACTAGAGGACATGTGCTGGACTAACAGTGTATCTCAAGACTTGGAGTGGGACTAGAGGACATGTGCTGGACTAACAGTGTATCTCAAGACTTGGAGTTGGACTAGAGGACATGTGCTGGACTAACAGTGTATCTCAAGACTTGGAGTGGGACTAGAGGACATGTGCTGGACTAACAGTGTATCTCAAGACTTGGAGTTGGACTAGAGGACATGTGCTGGACTAACAGTGTATCTCAAGACTTGGAGTTGGACTAGAGGACATGTGCTGGACTAACAGTGTATCTCAAGACTTGGAGTTGGACTAGAGGACATGTGCTGGACTAACAGTGTATCTCAAGACTTGGAGTGGACTAGAGGACATGTGCTGGACTAACAGTGTATCTCAAGACTTGGAGTTGGACTAGAGGACATGTGCTGGACTAACAGTGTATCTCAAGACTTGGAGTGGACTAGAGGACATGTGCTGGACTAACAGTGTATCTCAAGACTTGGAGTTGGACTAGAGGACATGTGCTGGACTAACAGTGTATCTCAAGACTTGGAGTGGGACTAGAGGACATGTGCTGGACTAACAGTGTATCTCAAGACTTGGAGTTGGACTAGAGGACATGTGCTGGACTAACAGTGTATCTCAAGACTTGGAGTGGGACTAGAGGACATGTGCTGGACTAACAGTGTATCTCAAGACTTGGAGTGGGACTAGAGGACATGTGCTGGACTAACAGTGTATCTCAAGACTTGGAGTGGGACTAGAGGACATGTGCTGGACTAACAGTGTATCTCAAGACTTGGAGTGGGACTAGAGGACATGTGCTGGACTAACAGTGTATCTCAAGACTTGGAGTGGGACTAGAGGACATGTGCTGGACTAACAGTGTATCTCAAGACTTGGAGTTGGACTAGAGGACATGTGCTGGACTAACAGTGTATCTCAAGACTTGGAGTGGGACTAGAGGACATGTGCTGGACTAACAGTGTATCTCAAGACTTGGAGTTGGACTAGAGGACATGTGCTGGACTAACAGTGTATCTCAAGACTTGGAGTGGGACTAGAGGACATGTGCTGGACTAACAGTGTATCTCAAGACTTGGAGTGGGACTAGAGGACATGTGCTGGACTAACAGTGTATCTCAAGACTTGGAGTTGGACTAGAGGACATGTGCTGGACTAACAGTGTATCTCAAGACTTGGAGTTGGACTAGAGGACATGTGCTGGACTAACAGTGTATCTCAAGACTTGGAGTTGGACTAGAGGACATGTGCTGGACTAACAGTGTATCTCAAGACTTGGAGTGGGACTAGAGGACATGTGCTGGACTAACAGTGTATCTCAAGACTTGGAGTTGGACTAGAGGACATGTGCTGGACTAACAGTGTATCTCAAGACTTGGAGTGGGACTAGAGGACATGTGCTGGACTAACAGTGTATCTCAAGACTTGGAGTTGGACTAGAGGACATGTGCTGGACTAACAGTGTATCTCAAGACTTGGAGTTGGACTAGAGGACATGTGCTGGACTAACAGTGTATCTCAAGACTTGGAGTGGGACTAGAGGACATGTGCTGGACTAACAGTGTATCTCAAGACTTGGAGTGGGACTAGAGGGACATGTGCTGGACTAACAGTGTATCTCAAGACTTGGAGTTGGACTAGAGGACATGTGCTGGACTAACAGTGTATCTCAAGACTTGGAGTGGGACTAGAGGACATGTGCTGGACTAACAGTGTATCTCAAGACTTGGAGTGGGACTAGAGGACATGTGCTGGACTAACAGTGTATCTCAAGACTTGGAGTTGGACTAGAGGACATGTGCTGGACTAACAGTGTATCTCAAGACTTGGAGTGGGACTAGAGGACATGTGCTGGACTAACAGTGTATCTCAAGACTTGGAGTGGGACTAGAGGACATGTGCTGGACTAACAGTGTATCTCAAGACTTGGAGTGGGACTAGAGGACATGTGCTGGACTAACAGTGTATCTCAAGACTTGGAGTGGGACTAGAGGACATGTGCTGGACTAACAGTGTATCTCAAGACTTGGAGTGGGACTAGAGGACATGTGCTGGACTAACAGTGTATCTCAAGACTTGGAGTTGGACTAGAGGACATGTGCTGGACTAACAGTGTATCTCAAGACTTGGAGTTGGACTAGAGGACATGTGCTGGACTAACAGTGTATCTCAAGACTTGGAGTTGGACTAGAGGACATGTGCTGGACTAACAGTGTATCTCAAGACTTGGAGTGGGACTAGAGGACATGTGCTGGACTAACAGTGTATCTCAAGACTTGGAGTTGGACTAGAGGACATGTGCTGGACTAACAGTGTATCTCAAGACTTGGAGTGGGACTAGAGGACATGTGCTGGACTAACAGTGTATCTCAAGACTTGGAGTTGGACTAGAGGACATGTGCTGGACTAACAGTGTATCTCAAGACTTGGAGTGGGACTAGAGGACATGTGCTGGACTAACAGTGTATCTCAAGACTTGGAGTGGGACTAGAGGACATGTGCTGGACTAACAGTGTATCTCAAGACTTGGAGTTGGACTAGAGGACATGTGCTGGACTAACAGTGTATCTCAAGACTTGGAGTTGGACTAGAGGACATGTGCTGGACTAACAGTGTATCTCAAGACTTGGAGTGGGACTAGAGGACATGTGCTGGACTAACAGTGTATCTCAAGACTTGGAGTTGGACTAGAGGACATGTGCTGGACTAACAGTGTATCTCAAGACTTGGAGTGGGACTAGAGGACATGTGCTGGACTAACAGTGTATCTCAAGACTTGGAGTTGGACTAGAGGACATGTGCTGGACTAACAGTGTATCTCAAGACTTGGAGTGGGACTAGAGGACATGTGCTGGACTAACAGTGTATCTCAAGACTTGGAGTGGGACTAGAGGACATGTGCTGGACTAACAGTGTATCTCAAGACTTGGAGTGGGACTAGAGGACATGTGCTGGACTAACAGTGTATCTCAAGACTTGGAGTGGGACTAGAGGACATGTGCTGGACTAACAGTGTATCTCAAGACTTGGAGTGGGACTAGAGGACATGTGCTGGACTAACAGTGTATCTCAAGACTTGGAGTGGGACTAGAGGACATGTGCTGGACTAACAGTGTATCTCAAGACTTGGAGTGGAACTAGAGGACATGTGCTGGACTAACAGTGTATCTCAAGACTTGGAGTTGGACTAGGGGACATGTGCTGGACTAACAGTGTATCTCAAGACTTGGAGTTGGACTAGAGGACATGTGCTGGACTAACAGTGTATCTCAAGACTTGGAGTTGGACTAGAGGACATGTGCTGGACTAACAGTGTATCTCAAGACTTGGAGTGGGACTAGAGGACATGTGCTGGACTAACAGTGTATCTCAAGACTTGGAGTGGGACTAGAGGACATGTGCTGGACTAACAGTGTATCTCAAGACTTGGAGTTGGACTAGAGGACATGTGCTGGACTAACAGTGTATCTCAAGACTTGGAGTGGGACTAGAGGACATGTGCTGGACTAACAGTGTATCTCAAGACTTGGAGTGGAACTAGAGGACATGTGCTGGACTAACAGTGTATCTCAAGACTTGGAGTTGGACTAGGGGACATGTGCTGGACTAACAGTGTATCTCAAGACTTGGAGTTGGACTAGAGGACATGTGCTGGACTAACAGTGTATCTCAAGACTTGGAGTTGGACTAGGGGACATGTGCTGGACTAACAGTGTATCTCAAGACTTGGAGTGGGACTAGAGGACATGTGCTGGACTAACAGTGTATCTCAAGACTTGGAGTTGGACTAGAGGACATGTGCTGGACTAACAGTGTATCTCAAGACTTGGAGTGGGACTAGAGGACATGTGCTGGACTAACAGTGTATCTCAAGACTTGGAGTGGAACTAGAGGACATGTGCTGGACTAACAGTGTATCTCAAGACTTGGAGTTGGACTAGGGGACATGTGCTGGACTAACAGTGTATCTCAAGACTTGGAGTTGGACTAGAGGACATGTGCTGGACTAACAGTGTATCTCAAGACTTGGAGTGGGACTAGAGGACATGTGCTGGACTAACAGTGTATCATAAGACTTGGAGTGGGACTAGAGGACATGTGGACTAACAGTGTATCTCAAGACTTGGAGTGGGACTAGAGGACATGTGCTGGACTAACAGTGTATCTCAAGACTTGGAGTGGGACTAGAGGACATGTGCTGGACTAACAGTGTATCTCAAGACTTGGAGTGGGACTAGAGGACATGTGCTGGACTAACAGTGTATCTCAAGACTTGGAGTTGGACTAGAGGACATGTGTTGGACTAACAGTGTATCTCAAGACTTGGAGTGGGACTAGGGGACATGTGCTGGACTAACAGTGTATCTCAAGACTTGGAGTTGAACTAGAGGACATGTGCTGGACTAACAGTGTATCTCAAGACTTGGAGTTGGACTAGAGGACATGTGCTGGACTAACAGTGTATCTCAAGACTTGGAGTGGAACTAGAGGACATGTGCTGGACTAACAGTGTATCTCAAGACTTGGAGTTGGACTAGGGGACATGTGCTGGACTAACAGTGTATCTCAAGACTTGGAGTTGGACTAGAGGACATGTGCTGGACTAACAGTGTATCTCAAGACTTGGAGTGGGACTAGAGGAAATGTGCTGGACTAACAGTGTATCTCAAGACTTGGAGTGGGACTAGAGGACATGTGCTGGACTAACAGTGTATCTCAAGACTTGGAGTTGGACTAGAGGACATGTGTTGGACTAACAGTGTATCTCAAGACTTGGAGTGGGACTAGAGGACATGTGCTGGACTAACAGTGTATCTCAAGACTTGGAGTTGGACTAGAGGACATGTGCTGGACTAACAGTGTATCTCAAGACTTGGAGTGGGACCAGAGGACATGTGCTGGACTAACAGTGTATCTCAAGACTTGGAGTGGGACTAGAGGGCATGTGCTGGACTAACAGTGTATCTCAAGACTTGGAGTGGGACTAGAGGACATGTGCTGGACTAACAGTGTATCTCAAGACTTGGAGTGGGACTAGAGGACATGTGCTGGACTAACAGTGTATCTCAAGACTTGGAGTGGGACTAGAGGACATGTGCTGGACTAACAGTGTATCTCAAGACTTGGAGTTGGACTAGAGGGCATGTGCTGGACTAACAGTGTATCTCAAGACTTGGAGTTGGACTAGAGGACATGTGTTGGACTAACAGTGTATCTCAAGACTTGGAGTGGGACTAGAGGACATGTGCTGGACTAACAGTGTATCTCAAGACTTGGAGTTGAACTAGAGGACATGTGCTGGACTAACAGTGTATCTCAAGACTTGGAGTTGGACTAGAGGACATGTGCTGGACTAACAGTGTATCTCAAGACTTGGAGTGGGACTAGAGGACATGTGCTGGACTAACAGTGTATCTCAAGACTTGGAGTTGGACTAGAGGGCATGTGCTGGACTAACAGTGTATCTCAAGACTTGGAGTGGGACTAGAGGACATGTGCTGGACTAACAGTGTATCTCAAGACTTGGAGTGGGACTAGAGGACATGTGCTGGACTAACAGTGTATCTCAAGACTTGGAGTTGGACTAGAGGACATGTGCTGGACTAACAGTGTATCTCAAGACTTGGAGTGGGACTAGAGGGCATGTGCTGGACTAACAGTGTATCTCAAGACTTGGAGTTGGACTAGAGGACATGTGCTGGACTAACAGTGTATCTCAAGACTTGGAGTGGGACTAGAGGACATGTGCTGGACTAACAGTGTATCTCAAGACTTGGAGTGGGACTAGAGGACATGTGCTGGACTAACAGTGTATCTCAAGACTTGGAGTTAGACTAGGGGACATGTGCTGGACTAACAGTGTATCTCAAGACTTGGAGTGGGACTAGAGGACATGTGCTGGACTAACAGTGTATCTCAAGACTTGGAGTTGGACTAGAGGACATGTGCTGGACTAACAGTGTATCTCAAGACTTGGAGTGGGACTAGAGGACATGTGCTGGACTAACAGTGTATCTCAAGACTTGGAGTGGGACTAGAGGACATGTGCTGGACTAACAGTGTATCTCAAGACTTGGAGTTGGACTAGAGGACATGTGCTGGACTAACAGTGTATCTCAAGACTTGGAGTGGGACTAGAGGACATGTGCTGGAGTAGCAGTGTATCTCAAGACTTGGAGTTGGACCAGAGGGCATGTGCTGGACTAACAGTGTATTTCTGTCTCTTCTAGTTTTCTAGCCGACTGTATAAACTTACCAGCAACAACATAGAATCTATGAGATCTTGTGCAAGCCTTGGCAGCCATAATGACCACAATGACATGTGTTGCTATGGCAATACCCGGTTACCATTCTTTTGGGAGGAGGAAGTGCTCTACACCAGTTTAAAAGGAGGGACAGGACCACAACAACTTGTGGTTACCACTTTATAGCTCCGTAGATTCTGTAAACTTCATTGTATGGACTTGATATATCGCTCAAAAGATAGGTCTCTCTGTGTTCTCTCTTTTGATACTAAAATATGTTTCATAGGATAACTATAGGCAAGTTACTAGAGGAGGGACCTCAAAAACCTGCATCCCAAAATCCACATCCAGAATAACTCCATTGCTGTGCAAAAAAAATTGAAATTGGTATGAGTGGCTAGAGGAAGCCCTAGAGCATTCAATCACCTTTTTCATTAAACGTTAAAATTTTAGTACATGGTCGAGCACGTGGGTGGAAAAATGAGGGCGTTGATTTTCAACGTAATCAATTTCCTACCCACGCGCTTGACCACGCACTAAAATTTTAACGCCTAATGAAAAAGGTCATTGGATGCTCTAGGGCAGGGGTTCTCAACCAGGGGGAAATTTACCCCCTGGGGGTAAAAAATGACATGACACCTGATAATTGAGTAAGGAAAAGGGATTAAAAGGCTTATAGACCTCCAAGCAGGTTGGTATATATCACTTACCTGAGCTTACTATTTCTTCTTATTATTATTCACACTATTGCCTTTGGTCTGTGATTATTTTCATTGTTTTACTATATGTCTGGGAAAGTTTTCAGTTTTGGTTTGTAATAAGTTTTTCATGAATGGATATGCCAGTGGGCTGAATAGCAATGACTATAGCTAGCTAGCTCATTATAGCTCAGAGAAAACAGCTAGTTTAAACTAGCTCACAATAGCTCAATAGTTCAGCTGCTGGAGATCAGAGAACAACCAAGGTATATAACATATGAACTATGGCTATTCAACTAATATACCTTTGACCTTGGTCTCAGGTAGTATATTAGTTGAGTAGACATAATAGTTTATATATTACATAATTATTTCTTTTCAGATTTTGCCATGTCCAAGAAAGATACATACCTGGATTCATATGTACAACATGGCTTTGACTCTGTTGTTGTGGATGGTGTGGAGAAGCCTCGGTGTCTGCTGGGCTCAAAACTTCTTGGAAATGGGTTATTGAAACCTTCAATACTGAAACAGCATCTGGAAGCTACACATCCTGCCCATGCATCTAATGGTCGTGCTAAATTTGAGGTAAAAATAGCTAGGTTTAGGGCTGCAGGAACACTGCCTACACTTGGCTTCGTATCTAAGAAGAAACCAATGCTTGCAGCTTCCTATCATGTAGCGCAGCGAATAGCAAAGGCGATGAAACCTCATGACATTGTCGAGAAGCTGATTAAACCTAGACATGGTTGAACATATATGTGGGAAAGAAGCAAAACAGAAGATTCAAGACATTCCCCTTTCTAATGACACAATTCATCGACGTATTATTGAAATGTCTCAAGATATTTGTGAACAAGTTATTGAACAGATCAAATCTAGCCCAGCAAAAATTTCTTTACAACTTGATGAATCCTGTGATGTTGCAAATTTGTCACAACTTCTTGTTTTTGTCCATTACATATGTGGAGAAGAACTGAAGAATGAATTTCTCTTCTGTGAACATCTCCAACAAACAACAAAGGCTACTGATATAATGCAGAAAATGCAAGACTTCTTTGAAAGGAACAATCTCACACGGGACATTGTTCAATCTGTACTGATGGAGCCCCAGCCATGATGGGAGTGAGATCAGGCTTCACTGCACTTGTGAAGCAAAAGGCACCCAATGTGATAATAACACATTATGTTCTTCACAGACATGCATTGGCTGCAAAATCGCTTCCTGAAAATCTGAAACTGGTTTTGCAGAAAGTTGTCGAGGCTCATTCGTGCCTGAGCACTGAATCACTGTTTGTTCAAAGCTTTTTGTGATGAAATGGGTTCTGAGCATTCAACTCTTTTGCTTCATACTGAGGTGAGGTGACTTTCATGTGGACTTATTCTTAATCGTGTGTTTGAGCTCCGTACTGAGGTAGAGATTTTTCTTTGTGACCGGGATTCAAAACTGTGTGAAAACTTTGCTGATCCCAAGTTCATCGCCTGTTTAGGGTACCTCTCAGATATATTTACCCATCTTAACCAAGTCAACAAACAACTCCAGGGAACATCAGTAACCATTGTTGAAGCAAGTAAAAAGATGACAGCATTGCAGACAAAGCTGAACTTATGGGCACGAAGAGTTCATCAAAGTAACTTGGCAAATTTTCCAAACTTGGATGAGGTCATTAGTCAAAGACCTAGTGTGTTACCTGAGATAAATGAAGACATCACAGATCATATGAAAATCTTGAAGGAAAACTTCTCTGGCTACTTTTCAAAAGACATGATTCCTACGGAGAGATGGATAATAAGACTGAACTGTCAGAAATGAAAACCCAGCAAAAGATGAGCTGATTGATCTTCAATCCTATGCTAATCTTTTAGACAAGAATTTGAAAAGGTTGGTGTTGATTTTTGGATAAAACTCACCGATTCATTCCCACTTCTTACTCAGCGTGCCTTCTTCCTTTTGTCACTACATACTTATGTGAATCAGGGTTCTCAACTTTAGTATATAGCAATGAAGACAAAGGCCAGGAATCGCGAGAAAATCGATGACAATATGAGAGTAGCATTGTCATCAACAGCTCCTCGAATAAATAAACTGGTTGACTCAAGAATCAGCAGTGTTCCCACTGATAATGCTTCTGGTGTTTCTGTTTGATTTTTTTTTACTGCGAATGGATACGAATGGACTTACAATTTCAAAGCCTTATCTTCTTACTTTTCTGTGCTTTTATGATGGCTATGCATTTTTTGTATGGGAGTAAGGGGGTAAATGTCGAGATACATCAGGTTGAGGGGGTAAATGATGGAGGAACGGTTGAGAATCCCTGCTCTAGGGCTTCCTCTAGCCACTCGTACCAATTTCATATTTTTTTGCACTTAGCTATTCTGGATGGGGATTTTGGGATGCAGGTTTTTGAGGTCCCTCCACTTTAGGGTCTAGTAACTTGCCTATAGTTATCCTATGAAACATATTTTAGTATCAAAAGAGAGCACACAGAGAGACCTATCTTTTGAGCTATATATCAAGTCCATACCATGAAGTTTGCAGAATCTATGGAGCTCTGAAGTTGTAACCACAAGTTAAAAAAATTAATCAGCTGTCTCCCCTTCATGGCAAACTTCTGGCACTAAAATATTGTCAATATCTATTCCAGGCAGTCAACTCAAATTCAAATTAGTGGACTTGAACAACATGCCTTGCAGTTCCAACAAACTCAGTTAGGAACTGGACACAACAAGATATGAAATGATGAGGTGGTCATTAGCACCTGCTTGTCATTAACAAATGGGCACAGATTGTGCTAAAGAAGTAGATGCCAGCCCATCACCTTTGTTTTCTTCTTCTATATGAGATGACATGGCAACCCTTAGTGCCTCAGGCGTACCGTATGCATGGAGACATAAAAAGTAAATAAAAAGTATACATTGATAGATAATAAATATTCTAATTAGGCCAGCAACATCGGGGGGAGGGGGGGGGGGGGGTGTGATTGGGACTCCATTTTCCCAAAGAGCAGCAGTTGCGCAGAATCAGCATGATCACAAACTGTTTGTGTCTGGAATAGGAGGAACCACATATTGCGGCTAAAACTCACCTGCTAGTTTGAGAGCTAAATAACTTTTTAGCTATTGTGTTGGTCGTTTAGTAATTTAAAAACATTTAATTCTTTGAATGCTGAGTCAGCAATCATTGTAAATCTCCCCCACACACACGGAAGCTTTTTTTTAATTTATAAATTTATATATATTATAATATCTATATACATGTATATATAATTATATATAATATATATATACTTAGAAGGTAGTTTGCTAATGAAGGCTACAAATAGTGCTCAATGCTGTGTAAGCAGAGCTATTGAATAGTAGTAATAGAAAAGTACTGGGATGGCTAGTCCTACTATAGTTTCATGCGAATGCAATCATCGGGGACAATGAGCAACTGAGGTGGCATTGCATCACCCCACTTGCCTGCCCCACCTCACTTGCTCATTGTCCCCGATGATTGCATTAGCATGAAACTATAGTAGGACTAGCCATCCCAGTACTTTTCTATTACTACTATATATATATATATATATATTACTATCAAAAAAATCATTAAGATATGTGGAATTTTTGCATCCTTCAAAGGTCTAAAACTCGGTGAGGACAAATATCTGAGAAGCTCCCCTGGTTGGTAAATTACTCGAGATTCTACACACAGCTCATGCTTACTGGACATAAAACATTCTAGAAAGAGCTCTCCAGAACCTCAGAAGAGCATGAGAGAGCTATAGCTATAATCCACAGCTGAAGCTATAGCTGCTGCATTGGTCTAGCCAAAGAAGGAAGTCCACCAATACAGCTACTAGCTAAGTTGCTTCAACAGGAATATATATATATGTTCACATGTTCAGAATGGAATTTTTGTCAAACATATAAATATATATATACCATGTTCAAAGGGTTAAATATATATGCCAAGTTCAAAGGGTTAAATTTATATACCATGTTCAAAGGTTCAAAGGGTTAAATATATATATGTTCAAAAGATTAAATATATATAAAGGTTTAAATTATTATAATTATTTTTATGCTTATACACTGTATTATATATTATTATATATTATATATATATTTTTTTAAATTATATATATGTTCAAAGGGGATTAAATATATATACCATGTTCAAAGGGTTAAAAAAATTTTTTTTAATGGAATTAGGCCATAATAGATAGCAATGACATCATTACTTAGGCTTTATTAAAAAATTCTCCAATAGACTCCATTTCAGCGTTTTTCTTGGCCAAACACATGCTAGTTCCAAACACATGCTAGTTCCAAACACATGCTAGTTCCAAACACATGCTAGTTCCAAACACATGCTAGTTCCAAACACATGCTAGTTCCAAACACATGCTAGTTCCAAACACATGCTAGTTTCAAACACATGCTAGTTCCAAACACATGCTAGTTCCAAACACATGCTAGTTCCAAACACATGCCACATGCTAGTTTCAAACACATGCTAGTTTCCCAAACACATGCTAGTTCCAAACACATGCTAGTTTCCCAAACACATGCTAGTTTCTAGTTTCTGACGGATGCTGAAGTTCTGCACAAGTCTTCTCTAGAAATTCCAAAGTTTAAGCCTGAAGGTTACCACTTAGCCCATACCTTCTTAAAATGTTTGGGTAACAGTCATCAAAACTTGGACTAGAGCCAATTCCATTGGGGAATATTGATTCCACCCACAAACTCCACCCACATATCAACCTAGAGTCTAGATTTGTTTAGAACCAGAGTCAAGTCAACCACGCTAAAGTGGGTGGCAATATTTCCAGAGAGGGGAGAGGGGTGGAAGGAGGGGAGAGGGGGAAGAGGGAGGGGAGAGGGGAAGAGGGAGGGGAGAGGGGATGGAGGGAGGGGATAGGGGAGAGGGAGGGAGAGAGGGAGGGAAGCAAACCAAGGAGCAAGTTAGTTTATTAGTGAATTTAAAGTCATCAAATTGTGATACTTTTTTAATGGCCTTCCCAGAATAAAACCTGCCCGCATCCAAACTTCGATGTTGACAGAAGCCCAGATGGTGAGAATCACCGAGAAAGAGTTGTGCTAGTGAGTGTAAAAAGTTTATTGGTGAGACAAGTGAGTCCTCAGTGGGCATTGGATGGAAAACCCGTTAAAAAATACCCATGGGTCACCTGCCATAAATGTTCATTAGTGGAGAGAACAATTGAGGAATTCCCACCCTGCAGCAAGTGAGAACCTGTTGTATGTTAATCCCCTTACCAGATAGAAAATAAGACAAACAAACCAAGAGCCTAACAACCCCCCACAAGCCACGCCTCCCCCGTACATAGGCCCTCATACCAAAGCAATTAAATTTGCTGCACAGGTAAGTGAGAACGGGCTGCATGGCTGACAGGAAATGATGATGGACACAGTCACTCCCTTCATCAAAATGCTCTAGCTTTTTCTCCACTCGCCACTCAATGCCTAGCATTCATTGCTAGTTGTTTTGCTATGGACTTCACAAGATGATACTTCATGCAAGTCTAGCTTCAAGCCACTTTGTGTGTGTGTGTGTGTGTGTGTGCATGTTTACATGTGTGTGTGCATGTATACATGTGTGTGTGCGTGTATACATGTGTGTGTGCATGTATACATGTGTGTGTGCATGTATACATGTGTGTGTGTGCATGTATACGTGTGTGTGCATGTGTTTGTGTGTGAGTGATGTATAAAGTTATTGCACAAAACAAACTACTAGCAAGTTTACATTAGCTTAACAAACCTTCCAATTCTGAAGATAGTTCATCCTACAGTGCCGAGTGCATCATGTGAAATAACAACAGCAACAACAACAACAACAATAATAATATAGTAATAATAATATAATAAGTGACAGATCTGAGAAGCGGTCAATTGTAGAGAATGGTACATTCGTGTGGTTATCAGGTCAAAGAACACAAAATATAACTCTCAATAATCGAACTTGGGAAATTTGTTCAGCTATATAATATAGATGCATGCTCTAGCCTTAATTAGGGTTGATGGAGGCTAGAGCATTGGCCTTCATCAGTGATGGAGGAAGGCTAGAGCATTTACAGCAATGATGGAGGCTAGAGCAGATGACCTTCACAGGAATGAGCCATGGTAGAGGTTAGAGAATATGAGAAACAAATTTTAAGTTGATTGCTGAGAAAGTTATTATGTTCTAGGAGATCTCAGAAACTTAAGAGTGTGCAGGTTGAATCAGTTCTTAAATCTATTCCATATGCCTGAAGGCAAAGGTGAAACACCATGTAGATAATATCTGAATGATTCTTTTTTTGAACACTTTTGTATATACACTTGAGGCCTAAATAGGGACAAATGTGATATAGGAGGAAATATGGGAGGTCATTTCTATCGCAAGGTTACAGATGAACAACCTACATCTATACGAGAGCAGCAGAGCCGCTTCTAAACAAGTTAGTGTTGACATACTATAGCACCTCTGAGGACAAGCAGCAGTTGCTGAGTGGCATTCAGCCAAAGAGCACAAGAAATTTTGTACTACAGACTTCAGCCCTTCAGATTCCTTGGCCCTAACTTTTGTCAGCACACAAATTAGCTGAGCAACCGAAAAGCAACAGCAGTCACCTCTGGAGTGGTGCGCTCCACCTTCTGGTGATGGGGAGGGAACAAGCTAAAGTCACATACATCCCAAATATGTAAAAGCAGGCAAGGTGGGCCTTCCACGTATCGATTCCTTACATGAACGCTCAAATAAAGTGATGGATGTTTTTAAAATTAAATTAATTAAATATTGGTGCCCCCCACCACCAAATTGTTCTCAAACTGGGTCCAGCAAATTACCACAATTTTTTTTGGTTGCCTCTGGCATTCAGTTTTTTTGTGGTGTGTGTGATAAGATCTAGATCTGAGCAGGAACAACCTCTGGGATTAGTGGCAGCTTCTAAACCAAGGTTTACTAGGAGCAATGACAATCTGCAGACTTTTACTGCTAACACCCCCCCCCCCCCCAAACAACAATATATTTTTTTACAAAAACACCTCTCGAAGATAAAATAATTCAGATAACCATTACAAATACGATAGCGAAAATATTGGAACGGCAAAATCACTAGCATAAATAAAATATAGCCCTCCATTCTTTCTGTAGCACACATGCACCTAGCTGGAGCCAGTTCTAAACCTTACCTCGCTGCCAGTTCGTTTTTGTGCGACGCTCCAGCTGACGACAGCTAGCAAAAGAGTTCCTGCGAGGAATAGCCTCATCCAGTCGAATTTCTCGGGCTCCTTACAGTATATACAACTTATAGTTATCTAGAAAAGATGCATATAAGTTTGTAGATTCACTTCTGAATGCAATTTATAACTCCCACTTGAGCAGCTCCGAACTTATATAGGCTTCAGCTTCTCGTCGGAGCCGCAATTTCAATTTTTAATCGCAAAATTTGTTTCGTGAAAGGAGGCGTGTTTAGTAATAATATTCATTGTCAACAATGCTATTAGTCAGGATGAGGTCTGGGAGGATGAGGGGGATAGAGGGGAGAGAGAGCAGAGGTCTCAGTGTATGCCAGCTAAGAAGTAGCAGATACGGTAGAGCCTCTCCACCTCATGGTTGTACTGACAGGGGCATCCTCATCCTCAGGATCCTCACTCTCCTGCAGAGAGAGAGAGAGGGGGGGGGGGAATGATACAAAATAACAGTAACATTAATGAGATCTCTGAAAGAATAGGTGCACAAGAAAAAGCAACAAAGTTAATCTCAACTACTAATCTTAACAGCCACTCTAGCCAGATTTGGTGCATGCTTTGGAACACAACACAACAGTAGAACACATGGCAATGCATGGAGCATTCACACGACAAAGACTCACACAAGGAGGGAGATTCCAGACACAAATTAAAACTTGGACGCAATGAATTCAACTTGCTGAGCCAGTGTTTGAGGTGCTTCGAATGTGCGTGATGCGTATGCTTAATTAATAGAGGGTGACATGAGGTCCTCGCAACACTTGGCAACAATTACACCCACAACCTGCCTCACCTTGTTCTCAATGACATAGTCCCCAAGTTGCTGGCAGCCAACATTGAATGAATACTTCCCTATTCCATGTGGCTATAGAAATAACACAAAAGGAACTAACGTCCAGCTTTTGTGGATTGGCACATAACCACCTACCTTACACCATGCATTTGTATCGAGCATCGAGTTTTAAATAGTTGTAAATAACAGAGAGAGGCGGTTGTGCCTATTATATGTTATTATCACATGACACTAGCATACCTGGTCTGCAGTGAAGTGTCCCTTGTAGTAATGGCTCCCAAACACCAGTTCCCCCGAGCCTTCCTTCTTTCCGGTGATCCACGTCCCCTCGTACTTGACCTTAGAGGCAGTGTATGTGTAGGTTCCCATCCCATGCCGAAGATTGTTGGTCCAGTTCCCTTCATATGTGTCCCCATTGGAGTATATGTATGTCCCATGGCCACTCCTAAAGTCATTTTCCCATTTCCCTGGAAGAGATATATATATATATATATATATATATTAGACTTGTGAGAGAACATTATATATATTAGACTTGTGAAAGAACATGAGAAGGATATATATATAGACTTGTGAGAGAATACGAGAAGGATTAGGCCTGTCGGTCATGACAAGACAAACTAGACCACAAGTCAAGAATGAATGAACAAGGGCATGTTTATGCAACACATGCACCATGGAGCTGTGCTTGCTTGTCATCTATCCTTTACCAACTCAAACTTCAAACTTGTCTTAAAAACTAAGCAACTGATGCAGAGCTGCTTGGTTTGTGTAGGGTCAGTACATCATGTATCTGAAGTAGGCAGAGCCTTAATTACTTATAATCAGAGAGAGGTAGTTTCTTTTTTACAGATCTGGCACCTGATTGAGAGGGTTAATTGATATTGTGATGGTAGGGAGATGTCATCAAAACACTCCTCCTCAGGTGACTAGGAGCTTTCTTTTTGCAGTCGATGTTTTTTTTGCGACATTCATAAAGACTGCAATAGAGCATCTTGCAATTCCTTTGGACACATACACACACACACACACTAACAAGCAACACAGTACTTTGTCACATGTGCAGCATGGGGTAATAATGTTACCAGAGTAAAGTATTATCAGAATGGCTGCATACAACACCATAGAACAACTAACCGTGTATGTGTATCTAATGTGTGTGTGTGTGTATGTATATCTGGTCTGCTGTATCAAGAGAGCCAAATGACTTCACGCTATTGTGATGACTATGAAATGCCCTACAGGCACCCAGAGTGTTTTCGGCAATGATACTAACCAGACTCTAATCGAGATTAAAAAACAGACATTTTAATATTTTGTGCTATGATCAGAACATATCTAGACCATTAACCAGTCAGACTGGAACAATTTGATTGGCCGGTTATAGGCTCACTTATTCCATTTACACACAGGTGTATTTGCTGACCCAAACAACTGCACACACTATTTCAACCCTCAGGCATTCTGTAATGCCATTGCTGCATCCAGGTACCATAAACACCTTGTTCTCTTTGTCTAACTATAGGCTGGAGGATTGGGTACCAAGTTTAGCTTTAAAGGGCAACTAGAGTACATTGCGTGCCCACCCTCCCCCCATTTATTTTTATTTTTTAAATATTTGGTTTGTTCTCTATAAAAACACCCTGTAAAAGATATTATTTTAAATTGCTATCTACAGGGGGATACAAGCCATTGTAAGAATCACCTGATTAAGGTGTAAATTACATTTTAAATCTACAGTGGGATATATACAAGCCATTGTAAGAATACACCTGATTAAGGTGTAAATTACATTTTAAATCTACAGTGGGATATATACAAGCCATTGTAAGAATACACCTGATTAAGGTGTAAATTACATTTTAAATCTATAGGGGGATATATACAAGCCATTGTAAGAATACACCTGATTAAGGTGTAAATTACATTTTAAATTGCAATCTACAGGGGGATACAAGCCATTGTAAGAATCACCTGATTAAGGTGTAAATTACATTTTAAATCTATAGGGGGATATATACAAGCCATTGTAAGAATACACCTGATTAAGGTGTAAATTACATTTTAAATTGCAATCTACAGGGAGATACAAGCCATTGTAAGAATACACCTGATTAGGGTATAAATTACATTTTAAATTGCAATCTACAGGGAGACAAGCCATTGTAAGAATACACCTGATTAAGGTATAAATTACATTTTAAATTGCCATCTACAGGGAGATACAAGGAATACACCTGATTAGGGTGTGGCTTGCTAATGAGTGTATTGTGGGAGTCCTTCCACTTGTGTTTGCTGTAGTTCAGCTGTGTATATATAATAAGGGCATCTGCCTACTTGTGGTAGAGAACATGACCACACACACACCACACGAAGAAAGCTCTGATACCAGCAGGATCAGAAGAGGAAAACTCTGAGAGTGTAGAACACCTAAAGACTCAAGAATGTGTAAAAAAATAAATAATAATTATTATTATTTAAAAATCATGTTTGTAATCCTTGTGTGGCAATCACGTCATGCCTCATTATGTCTCATCATTAGACAGCTAAACATGCACAGTGAGTGTGCCTTTGGCTAGCCAAGGGATTGCTACTCTGTTCTGTTCTACTGGTTGTGTTGTTGATACTGGCTACAAATATGACCACAACTGAACGCCAGGAGACCCTGAGCCACACATTCTGCTAATTGTGTAAAAATGTAATACACATCAATTTTGCTCGATTAAGAGCTCCAGAAGTTAATGCATATATATACTGGTGTGTGTGTGTTATAGGCGGCGCGACCGCCTTTGGGCTTATCCACAAATACAGCACAAAATTGGAAACCTCTTGATGCCAAGAAGATCTTGGAACCGCTTTTTAGCCCTAAGGCCATGCCCCCTGGCCATGCCATGCTGGGGGAAGATATATACAGGGTTGGCACTAAGTGTAATGTTGAGATGAGGATCAATTTAGGGGAAATTTCTGCTAGTATATATATATATATATATACATGTAAACCACAAAAAATATATGTTTTTTTACTGTCTTGTCGTCAAGAAACAAGAATTCATAAATGGAAACCACAAACATTTATAAGGCTCTTTACTTTTTTAAATGATGCCCACCAGAATATTGGCGCACATTATTATAGAGACAAAGGGTCCTCTAAATATTTGCAGTTTTATTTTATTGCACCAGAATGTTGATGCACACTATTATAGAGGAAAACCTCTAAATGTTTGTAGTTTTATTGGGTGAATTCGTGTCACGACAACATTTTTTTAATTAAAAATATTTTCTTGATATTTTTTCTTTGTTGTTGTTGTTGTTTTCTCTCTATAAATAATATAGCCAAGCAGGTCATTTTAGAACTTTGTAACGGTTGTTCAGGATATCTCTATAACTAACTTCTTTATCAGATTAGCTACTACTACTACTACTAAAAAAAAAGTACAGCATTCATTTCTTTAGTAGTTGCTACGAAACATGTTGTTTTGATCATCATAACTCACTCTTGAATCAAGAAATACATTTGTAATCTTCTGGTACTAAAATTATGGATGTACTTAAGGGGATGGGAAGACAAATTTAATTTTTTGGTCTGCCAGTTTACTTCCTTAGCGAATGACTCAAGGCCCGATAGAATTAGTTTTGGAGTTCAAAATGGCATTTTAGAAGCCAAAGTGAGTTTAGCTGAGATATTATTTGGTGTGTTTGTGGCGACTGCCTAGCCAGAGGAGTGCTATATAGCATACTCCCTGAACAATGTCAACATGTATTGGAAACGAACCAACAATAGAGAGTGCCCTGACACACACACACACACAAACACGCACACACACGTACACCCACCCACCTACTGTCAGCCTTGATTGTGCAGTTTGGGCAAGGAGAAAGCTACCACCTGTTCAAATCACCCACCTTCATATCTGGACCCATCTGGGTATAGGAAGGTGCCCTGTCCATGTTTCTTGTTGTGAGAGTACTCCCCAGTATAGCGGGCACCAGACCTGAATCTGTACACACCCTGGGTAATTGCATCATGACAACATCATCAGCATTTTAGATTGCATTGCTCTTAGTTGCCCTGGCCCAAGCCATTGCCCTGGATCTAACACTAGCCATTGTCTTGGCCCTAATCTAGGCACTGCCCTAGCCTTAGCTTAAAAGCCTAATCTAGTACAATATTTATGAGGTCATCATGATGTAACTTGCGAAAGTAGCAAATTCATATAATTGTCTCCAGGCACAATTATTGTCAACATGAATTTTTTTTGCGTATATAGTATTTCCACGTATATAGTATTTCCACTACACTCACATGTCCATTTCTTTCCCCACAAATATATTCTCCTTCATAGATGTCTCCATTTGGCAGGTGCGCTTTGCCTTTTCCATGCCTCTCTGCAGCATCATTTCTTTCACCTTCATAAGACTGTAGAGCGACAGTAACAAAGCACTTGCCTCACTCTCAGTCTACATATTCACTCACTCCCAAGTTGGGACCTTGCTCTTCCAAATCTTCAGTATCTACATCCGACATCTTCAAGGGTTGTCTTTCGTTTCCATAGATACAATATCACGTGACCTGTAATAATGGGCGTAGGAAGTCCAAATGGAGGGAAGAAATGTTCTACTTTTCCGAGCTCCAAAATCTCTCCAAGATCCTTACGATAAGGTAAAGTGTTCCGGTGCATTCGGCATGCCAGTCTATAGTTCTCTCTCAGGAGCTGACGTTGGCTGGACATAAGCCTCACTTTGTCCAAGTTCTCCATTTCCAGTTCACTAACCAAAAACAGCTAGCGGCCTCCCTGCTAGACTCCTCCCTTTACTCGGGTAACTAGAATACCAAGAAGAAGCGTTCTAAAATTTTACTATTGTTGCTGTTATGAAAACAACAGTTAATAACCACAAATTGAATGTTGTAGGTGTGGTCTTCACCAGCCAGACTGCAGCAGAGGCTATCATAGCTGCTGTGTCTGCAACTGCCGCGGCACCTACAGGTTTGTCGCGATGCTGTGAGATGCTTGGTGAGGAGGAGGGGAGAGCATCGGAGGGAAGCAAGTACAAGCCTGCTTGGAAGGAGATCTTGAAAGAGCAGTGGTGCTCACATCCGGTGTTTGTTGTGGGGAAGGCCACAGCACAGGCAGGTAAGTGGGCACCATGTTATGTAGCAGATGCAAGTCATGGCTGTGGGATATCACATGCCTTGCTTGGTCTAGACACAGAAGACCCTTTACCTCTTTTACACTGGATTGGCCTTTGTTGTGGAGTGCTTTGTTCAGAGTGCAATCCATTCTTGTGTTTGTGGTCATCTGCACCGTTGGACGGTGAATTCAGATTGGTTGCAATCTGTTAATGTTGCACCCGTCCCCCCCCCCCCCCCCCCCCCCGAGATTCGACAGCGTGTAAAACCAAACCCACCAAGATTGATGTGCACTTGAAGCAAAGTGCTCTACAGCAGTGTGTCTTGACCAACTTGTGCACATTCATGTATAGGTCCCATGTGTAGCACAGTCAGCAACAGAGTTCTTCAATGGGAGGTTGACTGTCGACAATCCCGGGATCAACTAATGGATATTCCGAGTGCTTTCCCACCTAATACTGGCTAGGGCTAGTGATATGCCATAGGACAAGTAATGATGGTTTAGTTGTGTATATATGTTTGTATGTATGGATATAGTTGGCCGGTTGGGACTGAATTCTTGTGGATCTTTCAGTGGAAATGCAGAGGAGCTGAGCAAGGTCATCCTCCAACGTGAGCACTCAACATGCAATTATATGGGTATGCATTGGCTAGTTACACACAGAGTCCAAGCAATAAGATATTTAGAAGCCGAGATGTCTTAGACTGCAGTCTTCCAAGAGTAGTGAAGGCTCTACTAAAGCCCCCCAACTTCTAAGGCACCTCCCAAGCCCAGAAACTTGGAGGAAATGTATATTAAAGAGAACATGCGTCTATGGGCCTCTGGTTTACTGCCATAGCAAAGGATCCAGTACACACTGAACTTGTGTTTGGAGCCATGCATAGTTTGTGATGTAAAGGAAGCTGTCAGAAAAAATGAGATTTTTCAGGTGCTCCATTTGAATTTTTTTGAAATCGATCTGACAGCTGCAGAATAAACAATATTTATAGTCTTTGATGTTTACAAGTTCTAAATATGAGGGAATGTTTAAAATCCGTAGGAGTTATCAGCGACCAATGGAAGTGTTGCCAATAATTGAACTTATTATGTGGTGTGTTTGTGCAGACTTGAAGTCGAAGTGTTGCCAATAATTGAACTTATTTTGTGGTGTGTTGCGTGTGTGTGTGTGCAGACTTCGAGTCGAGGGACGTTCCTCATGTTCTGCCTCTTCTGTTTCCCTGCAGTAGTCTCAGGAGAGACAAGCTTCCCTCCGTCCTCAAAGAGGCAGGGCTTGTCCTCGAGGAAGTGCTGTGTTACGTCCCGCAGCCGCACCCAGATATCGCTGCGAGTATCCAGAAGTTTGCAGATGGGCTTCCTGGTGGTAGTGTGGTGTATGTGGTGTTCTTCAGTCCATCTGGTGTTCAGTTTGCACTACGTGAACTGCTGGATACGTGTGCAGACAGACTGACTATCAGGGTGAAGGTTCACTACTACATTGCACGGGGGGGGGGGGCTTTCAGGACTATACTGCAGGGGACCCTTCAGTCCATTGATTGCAAGGGACTTTTAACTACTATACTGGGGGGGTTTGTGTGTGTGTCCTTTCAACAACACACTGCAGGGGGTCCTTTCACTACTGTAGATTAGTACATTGCAAGGGGGCCTTTCAACACTACATTGCAGGGGGTTCTTTCATACACCATATTCTAGGGGTTCTTTTGGCACCTATATTGCAGGGGGTTCTTTCACATACTATATTGCAGGGGGTCCTTTCACTACACTATATTGCAGGGGGTTCTTTCACTACACTATATTGCAGGGGGTCCTTTCACTGCATTACACATACTGTAAACCCAGAAAAGTTAGCAGGCCATTAATGTTAGCGAATTTAGCGATGGGGGAAAAATCGCTAAGCAGCCAACATTTGTGGCAATATAAGTACAAAGTTCAAAAACACTCACGCGCGCGTGCTAGAGCATGAGGTCGTCACTGATTATGAGCTTTCGAGTTTTGATCAAGCAACTGAGAACCTACAGCTACGATTGTTCGTTGGTTGGCAATCATGCTGGTGGATCTAGCTCAGTTTGTTTACCAGAAGGCGCCGGAGCAACAGCTGCAGCCAACAAAATATCATTCCATATGTCACTACTACTAGAGCGAGACTGGATTTGGCTGACGATCAGCCTGCATTGGCAATATTCGATGTGTTTGCAGCTCATCGCTGTAGTTCTGTTCTTAAAAAGCTTCATGACAACAATATCCACCAAGTGTTTGTTCCTACAAGCTGCACAGGAGAGTTGCAGCCACTTGATGTGTGCGTAAATGAAGAATTTAAGGCTTTAATGAAGGACTCCTTCACGAGGTATGCTAATGAAATTCATGAAGCCCTGGATGGTGGGAAAGAGATATCAGCTGTTAAAGTGAATCTTCGAGCATCATTGATCAAGCCCCTGCATGCAAACTGGTTAATTAACATTCTTAGCAATCTTTCATGCAATACTGAAAGACTAAAACAAGCCTTCAAAAAACCTGGAATCATGGACTTTATTAATGATTAATGTACTGTTCTGATTAATGTACTGTTCTTTTCACAAGGATTTCACCTTGTTTTTTTTTTCATGCTATAAAACGTTAACATTAATGGTCGCTAAAATGTGCGTGATGTCAAAAACGCTATAAAAAGGTCACCAACTTTTCTGGGTTTACAGTACTATATTGCAGGGGGTCCTTTCACTGTACACTGCATTATATTGCAGGGGGTCCTTTCACTATTGCATTATATTGCAGGGGGTCATTTCACTACATTATGGCATGGGTCTTGCATGGGGGTCCTTTCACTACTACATTGCAGGGGGTTCTTTCATACTAATTGCGGGGGGTCGGCCTAGCAGCATATAGTCAACAGCACATGTAGGATAAAACATGGTACATATGGGTGTCATGAAAGATGGTGTCATTGTTCTAGTTCGTGGCTATTGGTCAGACGTGTGCCGAGGCACTGGCTGTTGCTGGTTGCGAGGTGTCCGCTGTGGCACTCCTCCCCACTCCTAGGGGGCTGACAGATGCCATCAATCTTATTTAGCACGTGCTACACTCATGAGGATCACATTAGTCACCAATCCTTGTGTACTGTTTGTATAGAACTTTGCAATTTTACACACCCATACATCTCACTTCATTCAGCGACATTTTTTTATTATACCAATACCAAATATATACTTATTTATATACTATTAAATGAATGATCTGTGGAACATGATGACTGGTCTCTCTCCATAATTTTCATTGATGACACCTTACCTAATGACACACTTAGTCGATGTATTTAACGAGGGAAATTCGTGGCACAATGTTCATGGACTGAAGCTCCTGGAAGAGCAGCTTGCAAGCATAGGGGATCTTGATGGAGGAAATGTTACCAGAAGACTTGCAATAATGGCACCTGGTATACACAAGGGCAATGAAGGCCATCACTACATGATATCGCTGCATATCACATTGACCCATACCTCCTCCCACCAGATACATGCACACACACAGAAGAAAGTAACGAGTCACCTAACTGGTGGTTGTCTACATGGTAGATTCAGGTTTCCTTTCAAAAGTCAACTAGTGGGTTTACTATGAGGCACTGCCCCCTTTCTCGACTAATTGGTTAAGGGATACTTTTGTGACTAACAGGTCGGTTAGAGGCTGCCTCCTTTCTTGCCGATAATCCAATACAGGTAGTAATATTTGAAAAATAACATGTTCTTGTAATAATGAGTTTTCTTGACTTGGTGGGTGCAGCATAAATGGTCGTTTGCTCAATTGCTCAATGGTTGCACAGGATTCCTGAGCTAAGCAAACAGCCAATGTTATTCTTTACCACTAACCTCTCAACCTGGTCTAGTTCAAGGTGTACATACCTGTTGTTAACCACTGTTGTCCTGTAATTCCATCACACATTACCTCGGCGTCAAAATTCTTTTAGACATTAGAAAGTTGCCAAAGTGATTGGGTGGGGTGGGGTGGGATGGGGGCATTTTGGGCAACTGCCATTTTGATAAGGGCCAATACTAAAGTGGCCCGACTCCCAAAATGCCACAAAAATTTAAGACCCACTTTCAGCTTCTCAGTATATATAATATCATTTCAAGTGTTTTGGCTATATATAGCCTCCAAAAGCTTGTGTGTTCATTAACACTCGTCGCCAACTTTATAATGGAATCTTGATGACATCAGTAGAGAAATGTATATACTGGTTCGCCACAGAGAGATGCCATATTTTTATTGCCAGAATCTAAGATTATCACTTAGCCAGCTACAGTGAGGTAATAATGTTCAAGCTATCTATATACCTTACAATGACCTCAATAATCAACTTGAAGTTGACTCTCCACGTGTCAACTAGATGCTCTAGCCTTCATCAGGAATAATGATGACTGCTTGCTAGAGCATCTAGATGTCGAGATAAAATTCAAGTTGATTATTGAGGTCATTGTAATTTCGTTATGTCAACTGAGACTTCGTTGAGAGTTTATCAACCTTGCTATTTATAACCATACTTACTTTGAAACCAACCTCGTTCCCGAGATCTGCCAGGTCCTAAGGGTGCATAGCTAAGGGTGCATAGCACTCTCCAAGGTATACCTGCACCCCAGCACCATCATCACTGATATCGCCATCTGAGGGCGAAGTCCTTGTTAAATCAAAGTCCTGTCTCGGTTATGTAATGCCATCTTTTCATATCCGCAACTTGAACTTTGACCTAACAGTTACCTTGGTTACCCACAAGCTATTGATAGAATCTTTCCATGTTTTGGGGGAAATTTGGTAGATTTGTTACTATTTTTTGTGTGTGAATGTTGTGTGAAGGTCCTCCATTTTGCATCTGTAAGTGCTTACGGCGGTGAGGGTTAAGGTAGTAAACTGGCAAATTAACCCCCCCTGCCCCTGCCCCCCCGAAATTAATCTTCAAGATCTATCTTACCTTGCATGGCAACAGATCCATATAGGCAACAGATCCATATATAACCAGTTTAGTACCAGAAGACTCCAAATTGTCCAATGCACGTCCAGGAGAAACCTGTTGTGGGAAACTGTGGGTAAGGCTGGTCAGGTAGGTAAGCTTCGACTCAATCCTGTTTGGTTGGAGGAGTTCTCCTGTGCAGCTGTCACCAAGTCTGAAGGAGGCTGCAACTGATCCTTTTCCAAGGAGCCGACTCTAAGAAGGTATGGCATGTGCTGACTTGTGTGGTGAAGAACAAGCAGAGACAAGATAGAAACTGTTCCAAGGAGACACTAAATGCTTGAGTTCTTGTTCTTCTCGACCATTCGGTTTGTGGAGGCTGCAATGTTGAAGGAAGCAACAAGGGACTGACTCCAAGAAACAACAGAGTAAGTTATGGCGTCCACTGACTTGTATCGTGTACAAGAAGAAGTTGACCAGCTATATAAGCACAAGCTAAAATAATAATTATATGTAAAAAATAAAAATAAAATAATAATAAAATAATAATAATAATAATAATAATAATAACAACAAACAAAATAAATTAAAAAAATAACTTTAGAAATATTAAAAAATAAAAATAAGAACTAAACAATAAACATGGGACGCTACCTTGCACAGACACCTATGCCAATTCATACATAGCAAGTGCAACCAGTGAGGCAGATGCAGTTGCTGCTATGGCTGAAATGAAGAAGAGGGCGAAGTACTCGAACATGGACCCCTCTCACTTCTTCCAACCAGTGGCTGTGGAGACATCAGGGACTTTCGGCCCGGGGACTTTACCCTTTTTGAAAGAGCTTGGCCGCAGAGTGAGCAGAACAACAGGGGAGAGCAGGTCATTCCCCTTCCATCCAACGTTTGGCGGTTGCCATACAGAGGGGGAACAGCGCGTGCATTATGGGAACACTGGGCAATGACTCCAGCCTAGAGGACTTATTTCATTAGACTCATTAATTATTGTGTTTTAAATATTGTTTTAAATATTATTATTATTATTATTATTATTATTATTATTATTATTATTATTATTATTATTATTATTATTATTATTATTATTATAAAAAAATAAAATAAAAATAAATAATAATAATAATAATAAAATAAACAAGTATAATAATTTGTCGAAAAAAGAAAGGAAGCAGATGACCCGTGCAGACCACACCCCAATTGACGATATGCGTGTGATGACGTAGAACCAGGGGTCAAGGAGGTCTACGGTAGCTCGCCCGTTGCTAAGCCATTGATGTCTATGGAGTGATGCATGTATGTAAAGTCAAAGGTTGTCCACTGAATTCATGGACAGTCATCAAGCTGAAAGATTGTCTAAGAAAGCACCAACTGCCACTGCATACTAAGCCAGAAGCTTGTGAAGAGGGTAGAAGAGTTCAAGAACTATAGACTGGTATCCGGTTGTGTCAGTGCGGGCATTGGTATGACAGCCCGAGATGAACGTGGCCCGCAAGTTCGTGCAAAGTGCAGACCGACCGTCAGATAGGAGGACTCCTGCACATTATTAGTTGTTATCAAGGAAATGCCCATTGGAGTAAACTTTTGACCGGCTGCCCTCTTATTCACCTGAGGCCACACCTGCACGCACCAGTGTTCAGAGTTGTGTGCATGTCATGCTCTCTTATTCACCTTGGCTGAGGCCACACCTGCACGCACCAGTGTTCAGAGTTGTGTGCATGGTATGCTCTCTTATTCACCTTGGCTGAGGCCACACCTGCACGCACCAGTGTTCAGAGTTGTGCATGCCATGCTCTCTTATTCACCTTGGCCGAGGCCACACCTGCACGCACCAGTGTTCAGAGTTGTGTGCATGTCATGCTCTCTTATTCACCTTGGCTGAGGCCACACCTGCACGCACCAGTGTTCAGAGTTGTGTGCATGGTATGCTCTCTTATTCACCTTGGCTGAGGCCACACCTGCACGCACCAGTGTTCAGAGTTGTGTGCATGGTATGCTCTCTTATTCACCTTGGCCGAGGCCACACCTGCACGCACCAGTGTTCAGAGTTGTGTGCATGTCATGCTCTCTTATTCACCTTGGCTGAGGCCACACCTGCACGCACCAGTGTTCAGAGTTGTGTGCATGGTATGCTCTCTTATTCACCTTGGCTGAGGCCACACCTGCACGCACCAGTGTTCAGAGTTGTGTGCATGTCATGCTCTCTTATTCACCTTGGCCGAGGCCACACCTGCACGCACCAGTGTTCAGAGTTGTGTGCATGTCATGCTCTCTTATTCACCTTGGCCGAGGCCACACCTGCACGCACCAGTGTTCAGAGTTGTGTGCATGTCATGCTCTCTTATTCACCTTGGCCGAGGCCATACCTGCACGCACCAGTGTTCAGAGTTGTGTGCATGTCATGCTCTCTTATTCACCTTGGCCGAGGCCACACCTGCACGCACCAGTGTTCAGAGTTGTGTGCATGTCATGCTCTCTTATTCACCTTGGCCGAGGCCACACCTGCACGCACCAGTGTTCAGAGTTGTGTGCATGTCATGCTCTCTTATTCACCTTGGCTGAGGCCACACCTGCACGCACCAGTGTTCAGAGTTGTGTGCATGTCATGCTCTCTTATTCACCTTGGCTGAGGCCACACCAAATGCACGCCATTGCTGAGGACATTCTCAACTCTTATTTTGGTACTTATCCTAGACCTGAAGGCTTCTTGCTACTAAGTTTACCTCTGCTAAGGGATACACAAGAAGCATCTTATTTCCCCTTGTACTGAGTCTCTGGCTGTTAGCCTTGGTCTTCTAAAATACACCGACCAGAAGAGACCAAGAATACCGCTGTGCTCTACCGTAAACTGGTCACTCGAGTTCTCAGGGAAACCTTCGGAAACAAACATTAATATTCCAGTAAATGTATCAATAGCAACTAGGAAGTTCACTGTCCTGCATCATGTGGCTCTTGTAATGGCTATTAGCTTTGGGTTTCAAAATTACTAGGACGCAGCATGAATATTCAACAATAGCAACAGAGTTTGGAAGGAAGTCACATGGGGGGTTAGGAAGTCACATGGTGGATTAGGAAGTCACACAGTGGATTAGGAAGTCATATGGTGGGTTATGAAGTCACATGGTGGATTAGGAAGTCACATGGTGGGTTAGGAAGTCACATGGTGGATTAGGAAGACACACGGTGGATTAGGAAGTCACATGGTGGGTTAGGAAGTCACATGGTGGGTTAGGAAGTCACATGGTGGATTAGGAAGTCACATGGTGGGTTATGAAGTCACATGGTGGGTTAGGAAGTCACATGGTGGATTAGGAAGTCACATGGTGGGTTAGGAAGTCACATGGTGGATTAGGAAGTCACATGGTGGATTAGGAAGTCACACGGTGGATTAGTTGGTCCGATGTCAGCCTGAGGGCATATAATCATACTCCTGCAAGTACATTGGCTAACCACATCCACTTATAGAGATAGAGATGATTGATCAACAGAAAAGGAACGTGCCAGGTCACCTCGAGAAAGATAGTGTCCTACTCTCGTTAGTGATCAATAACCTTTGCAAAGGTGCGAGAGCAGATCCACCAGTAGTTGAAGTGAGAAATGGTGATGCAGATCTTCCAACTCGTGACCCACGTACCAAGAGGACCAACAAACACATTCCCCTTTACCCTTTACTCTCTCAGCTTCTCACACGTGAGAAGCTGAGAGAGCAACTTTCAAGTTACTGAGTTTAGCTCCCTTCCTGACGAAGGCTATAGCATCTAGCCGAAACGTCGAGGGAGTAAATTTCAAGTTTATTATTAAGAAGGTCATTGTGATTTGTCGTGTCAAGTGAGTTCATTGAGACAGTCTAAATAGCGTCATTGAGACAGTCTAAATAGCGTCATTGAGACAGTCTAAATAGCGTCATCGTGCTCAACACTTGCACTGCTGCCTTGTGGAGAGGAAAACCTCACCACAACATTCTTATATCCTGCACACACCTCCTTTTAGGTGAGAGCTGATACTACGACTGATGTGGGTACACATGAAGAAATATTGTGGGAATGCATTGGTATAATGCCTAGTGGGACATTTAAAATCCTTGCAATGCACGTTGCAGGCTTTCATTGGAAGGCTTCCAGTAACTCCCCCTTGGGTCCTCTCTATAGACACTTACTTTCCTCACAACTCTCCTTTTACATCGTCTGGCATTTTGCTTATGTAGAGAAGAGATGGCAGCTCTCCTGACCCGTGGCAGCCATTAAAGAGTAGCGCAGGACATCTTCTGTTTTGACATCTCTTCCCAAACACGGCACCAACAGCGCACATGAAATTAGTTTACCATCTTGTAGATATGCTTGTAACAAGTTTAATCAATGTTACGGATGAGTTACCATTGACCTCTTTGACGCCTGGCTCTACGTCATCGTGTATATAGTCTAGTAGACAACCTTCTACTATTTAGAAAACAATGCACGGCCCACAAGGGCCCAGTCTTGCTCTCTAGAAAACAATGCATGGCCCACAAGGGCACATGCTCTCTAGAAAACAATGCACAGCCCACAGGCTTACTCCCTAGAAAACAATGCACAGCCCACAAGGGCACAGTCTTGCTCTCTAGAAAACAATGCACGGCCCACAAGGGCACATGCTCTCTAGAAAACAATGCACGGCCTACAAGGGCACAGGCTCGCTCTCTAGAAAACAATGCACGGCCCACAAGGGCACATGCTCTCTAGAAAACAATGCACGGCCTACAAGGACACAGGCTCGCTCTCTAGAAAACAATGCACGGCCTACAAGGGCACAGGCTCGCTCTCTAGAAAACAATGCACGGCCCACAAGGGCACATGCTCTCTAGAAAACAATTGCCGGCCTACAAGGGCACAGGCTCGCTCTCTAGAAAACAATGCACGGCCTACAAGGGCACAGGCTCGCTCTCTAGAAAACAATGCACGGCCCACAAGGGCACATGCTCTCTAGAAAACAATGCACGGCCCACAAGGGCACATGCTCTTTAGAAAACAATGCACAGCCCACAAGGGCACACGCTTGCTCTCCTTCACAAGACAATCCAATACAGTTGTTGGCTTTTAATAACATATAATGTGTGTATATACAAACACACACACCAATTAATAAGCTTCATGTTGGTCCTAGTGTGGTGGGTATAATTAAGAGATGAAGTTTAAGGAAGTTAGACTGAGTTAACACAGAAGTTGCAATGGGTGGGTGCAGCAGCAATTCACAGATCACGTCAGGCATTGACAAAGGCTGGGTCAGCTATGGTTGCCTATTGCCTCACACTCGCGACCAACAAAAGGGTACAAGCAGCAGCTGTAATACCAGGTCCTCATCTAATGCTCCTAGCTCTCAACAGAACCAGAGTAAAGGGGTCCAGGTTTCTTAATGCTCCTAGCTCTCAACAGAACCAGAGTAAAGGGATCCAGGTTTCTTAATGCTCCTAGCTCTCAACAGAACCAGAGTAAAGATGTCCAGGTTTCTTAATGCTCCTAGCTCTCAACAGAACCAGAGTAAAGATGTCCAGGTTTCTTAATGCTCCTAGCTCTCAACAGAACCAGAGTAAAGGGGTCCAGGTTTCTTAATGCTCCTAGCTCTCAACAGAACCAGAGTAAAGGGATCCAGGTTTCTTAATGCTCCAAGCTCTCAACAGAACCAGAGTAAAGGGGTCCAGGTTTCTTAATGCTCCTAGCTCTCAACAGAACCAGAGTAAAGGGGTTCAGGTTTCTTAATGCTCCTAGCTCTCAACAGAACCAGAGTAAAGGGATCCAGGTTTCTTAATGCTCCAAGCTCTCAACAGAACCAGAGTAAAGGGGTCCAGGTTTCTTAATGCTCCTAGCTCTCAACAGAACCAGAGTAAAGGGGTCCAGGTTTCTTAATGCTCCTAGCTCTCAACAGAACCAGAGTAAAGGGATCCAGGTTTCTTAATGCTCCAAGCTCTCAACAGAACCAGAGTAAAGGGATCCAGGTTTCTTAATGCTCCTAGCTCTCAACAGAACCAGAGTAACGATGTCCAGGTTTCTTAATGCTCCTAGCTCCTCAACAGAACCAGAGTAAAGGTGTCCAGGTTTATTAATGCTCCTAGCTCTCAACAGAACCAGAGTAAAGGGGTCCAGGTTTCTTAATGCTCCTAGCTCTCAACAGAACCAGAGTAAAGGGGTCCAGGTTTCTTAATGCTCCTAGCTCTTAACAGAACCAGAGTAAAGGGGTCCAGGTTTCTTAATGCTCCTAGCTCCTCAACAGAACCAGAGTAAAGGGATCCAGGTTTCTTTAATGCTCCTAGCTCTCAACAGAACCAGAGTAAAGGTGTCGAGGTTTCTTAATGCTCCTAGCTCTCAACAGAACCAGAGTAACGATGTCCAGGTTTCTTAATGCTCCTAGCTCTCAACAGGACCAGAGTAAAGGTGTCCAGGTTTCTTAATGCTCCTAGCTCTCAACAGAACCAGAGTAAAGGGGTCCAGGTTTCTCAATGCTCCTAGCTCTCAACAGAACAAGAGTAAAGTTGTCCAGGTTTCTTAATGCTCCTAGCTCTCAACAGAACCAGAGTAAAGGGGTCCAGGTATCTTAATGCTCCTAGCTCTCAACAGAACCAGAGTAAAGGGGTCCAGGTTTCTTAATGCTCCTAGCTCTCAACAGAACCAGAGTAAAGGGGTCCAGGTTTCTTAATGCTCCTAGCTCTCAACAGAACCAGAGTAAAGGGATCCAGGTTTCTTAATGCTCCAAGCTCTCAACAGAACCAGAGTAAAGGGATCCAGGTTTCTTAATGCTCCTAGCTCTCAACAGAACCAGAGTAAAGGTGTCTAGGTTTCTTATGCTCCTAGCTCTCAACAGAACCAGAGTAAAGGTGCCAGGTTTCTTAATGCTCCTAGCTCTCAATAGAACCAGAGTAAAGGGATCCAGGTTTCTTAATGCTCCTAGCTCTCAACAGAACCAGAGTAAAGGTGCCAGGTTTCTTAATGCTCCTAGCTCTAAACAGAACCAGAGTAAAGGTGTCAGGTTTCTTAATGCTCCTAACTCTCAACAGAACCAGAGTAAAGGGATCCAGGTTTCTTAATGCTCCGAGCTCTCAACAGAACCAGAGTAAAGGTGTCCAGGTTTCTTAATGTTCCTAGCTCTCAACAGAACCAGAGTAAAGGGATCCAGGTTTCTTAATGCTCCTAGCTCTCAACAGAACCAGAGTAAAGGTGTCCAGGTATCTTAATGCTCCTAGCTCTCAACAGAACCAGAGTAAAGGTGTCCAGGTTTCCTAATGCTCCTAGCTCTCAACAGAACCAGAGTAAAGGTATCCAGGTTTCTTAATGCTCCTAGCTCTCAACAGAACCAGAGTAAAGGGGTCCAGGTTTCCTAATGCTCTTAGCTCTCAACAGAACCAGAGTAAAGGTGTCTAGGTTTCTTAATGCTCCTAGCTCTCAACAGAACCAGAGTAAAGGGATCCAGGTTTCTTAATGCTCCTAGCTCTCAACAGAACCAGAGTAAAGGTGCCAGGTTTCTTAATGCTCCTAGCTCTCAACAGAACCAGAGTAAAGGTGTCAGGTTTCTTAATGCTCCTAGCTCTCAACAGAACCAGAGTAAAGGGGTCCAGGTTTCTTAATGCTCCTAGCTCTCAACAGAACCAGAGTAAAGGGATCCAGGTTTCTTAATGCTCCTAGCTCTCAACAGAACCAGAGTAAAGGTGCCAGGTTTCTTAATGCTCCTAGCTCTCAACAGAACCAGAGTAAAGGGGTCCAGGTTTCCTAATGCTCCGAGCTCTCAACAGAACCAGAGTAAAGGTCTCCAGGTTTCTTAATGCTCCTAGCTCTCAACAGAACCAGAGTAAAGGTGCCAGGTTTCCTAATGTCCTAGCTCTCAACAGAACCAGAGTAAAGGGGTCCAGGTTTCTTAATGCTCCTAGCTCTCAACAGAACCAGAGTAAAGGTGTCCAGGTTTCCTAATGCTCCTAGCTCTCAACATAACCAGAGTAAAGGGATCCAGGTTTCTTAATGCTCCAAGCTCTCAACAGAACCAGAGTAAAGATGTCCAGGTTTCTTAATGCTCCTAGCTCTCAACAGAACCCGAGTAAAGGTGTCGAGGTTTCTTAATGCTCCTAGCTCTCAACAGAACCAGAGTAAAGGGGTCCAGGTTTCTTAATGCTCCTAGCTCTCAACAGAACCAGAGTAAAGGGATCCAGGTTTCTTAATGCTCCAAGCTCTCAACAGAACCAGAGTAAAGATGTCCAGGTTTCTTAATGCTCCTAGCTCTCAACAGAACCCGAGTAAAGGTGTCGAGGTTTCTTAATGCTCCTAGCTCTCAACAGAACCAGAGTAAAGGGATCCAGGTTTCTTATCCTAGCTCTCAACAGAACCAGAGTAAAGGTGTCAGGTTTCTTAATGCTCCTAGCTCTCAACAGAACCAGAGTAAAGGTGTCAGGTTTCTTAATGCTCCTAGCTCTCAACAGAACCAGAGTAAAGGTGTCAGGTTTCCTAATGCTCTTAGCTCTCAACAGAACCAGAGTAAAGATGTCCAGGTTTCTTAATGCTCCTAGCTCTCAACAGAACCAGAGTAAAGATGTCCAGGTTTCTTAATGCTCCTAGCTCTCAACAGAACCAGAGTAAAGGTGTCCTGGTTTCTTAATGCTCCGAGCTCTCAACAGAACCAGAGTAAAGGTATCCAGGTTTCTTAATGCTCCAAGCTCTCAACAGAACCAGAGTAAAGGGGTCCAGGTTTCTTAATGCTCCTAGCTCTCAACAGAACCAGAGTAAAGGGGTCCAGGTTTCTTAATGCTCCTAGCTCTCAACAGAACCAGAGTAAAGGTCTCCAGGTTTCTTAATGCTCCTAGCTCTCAACAGAACCAGAGTAAAGGTGTCCAGGTTTCTTAATGCTCCTAGCTCTCAACAGAACCAGAGTAAAGGGATCCAGGTTTCTTAATGCTCCTAGCTCTCAACAGAACCAGAGTAAAGATGTCCAGGTTTCTCAATGCTCCTAGCTCTCAACAGAACCAGAGTAAAGGTGTCCTGGTTTCTTAATGCTCCTAGCTCTCAACAGAACCAGAGTAAAGGTGTCCTGGTTTCTTAATGCTCCTAGCTCTCAACAGAACCAGAGTAAAGATGTCCAGGTTTCTTAATGCTCCTAGCTCTCAACAGAACCAGAGTAAAGGTGTCAGGTTTCTTAATGCTCCTAGCTCTCAACAGAACCAGAGTAAAGGTGTCCTGGTTTCTTAATGCTCCTAGCTCTCAACAGAACCAGAGTAAAGGTGTCCAGGTTTCTTAATGCTCCAAGCTCTCAACAGAACCAGAGTAAAGGGATCCAGGTTTCTTAATGCTCCTAGCTCTCAACAGAACCAGAGTAAAGGGATCCAGGTTTCTTAATGCTCCTAGCTCTCAACAGAACCAGAGTAAAGGTGTCAGGTTTCTTAATGCTCCTAGCTCTCAACAGAACCAGAGTAAAGGTTTCCAGGTTTCTTAATGCTCCTAGCTCTCAACAGAACCAGAGTAAAGGGGTCCATGTTTCTTAATGCTCCTAGCTCTCAACAGAACCAGAGTAAAGGTGCCAGGTTTCTTAATGCTCCTAGCTCTCAACAGAACCAGAGTAAAGGGATCCAGGTTTCCTAATGCTCCAAGCTCTCAACAGAACCAGAGTAAAGATGTCCAGGTTTCTTAATGCTCCTAGCTCTCAACAGAACCAGAGTAAAGATGTCCAGGTTTCCTAATGCTCCTAGCTCTCAACAGAACCAGAGTAAAGGTGCCAGGTTTCTTAATGCTCCTAGCTCTCAACAGAACCAGAGTAAAGATGTCCAGGTTTCTTAATGCTCCTAGCTCTCAACAGAACCAGAGTAAAGGGGTCTAGGTTTCTTAATGCTCCAAGCTCTCAACAGAACCAGAGTAAAGGGGTCAGGTTTCTTAATGCTCCTAGCTCTCAACAGAACCAGAGTAAAGGGGTCCAGGTTTCTTAATGCTCCTAGCTCTCAACAGAACCAGAGTAAAGATGTCCAGGTTTCTTAATGCTCCTAGCTCTCAACAGAACCAGAGTAAAGGGATCCAGGTTTCTTAATGCTCCTAGCTCTCAACAGAACCAGAGTAAAGATGTCCAGGTTTCTTAATGCTCCTAGCTCTCAACAGAACCAGAGTAAAGGTGTCCAGGTTTCCTAATGCTCCTAGCTCCCAACAGAACCAGAGTAAAGATGTCCAGGTTTCTTAATGCTCCTAGCTCTCAACAGAACCAGAGTAAAGGTGCCAGGTTTCCTAATGCTCCGAGCTCTCAACAGAACCAGAGTAAAGGGGTCCAGGTTTCCTAATGCTCCTAGCTCTCAACAGAACCAGAGTAAAGGTGTCCAGATTTCTTAATGCTCCTAGCTCTCAACAGAACCAGAGTAAAGGTGCCAGGTTTCTTAATGCTCCTAGCTCTCAACAGAACCAGAGTAAAGGGATCCAGGTTTCTTATCCTAGCTCTCAACAGAACCAGAGTAAAGATGTCCAGGTTTCTTAATGCTCCTAGCTCTCAACAGAACCAGAGTAAAGGTGTCTAGGTTTCTTAATGCTCCTAGCTCTCAACAGAACCAGAGTAAAGATGTCCAGGTTTCTTAATGCTCCTAGCTCTCAACAGAACCAGAGTAAAGGTGTCCAGGTTTCCTAATACTCCTAGCTCTCAACAGAACCAGAGTAAAGGTGCCAGGTTTCTTAATTCTCCTAGCTCTCAACAGAACCAGAGTAAAGGTTTCCAGGTTTCTTAATGCTCCTAGCTCTCAACAGAACCAGAGTAAAGGTTTCCAGGTTTCTTAATGCTCCTAGCTCTCAACAGAACCAGAGTAAAGATGTCTAGGTTTCCTAATGCTCCTAGCTCTCAACAGAACCAGAGTAAAGGTCTCCAGGTTTCTTAATGCTCCTAGCTCTCAACAGAACCAGAGTAAAGGTGTCAGGTTTCTTAATGCTCCTAGCTCTCAACAGAACCAGAGTAAAGGTGTCAGGTTTCTCAATGCTCCTAGCTCTCAACAGAACCAGAGTAAAGGGGTCCAGGTTTCTTAATGCTCCTAGCTCTCAACAGAACCAGAGTAAAGGTGTCAGGTTTCTTAATGCTCCTAGCTCTCAACAGAACCAGAGTAAAGGGATCCAGGTTTCTTAATGCTCCTAGCTCTCAACAGAACCAGAGTAAAGGTGTCCAGGTTTCTTAATGCTCCTAGCTCTCAACAGAACCAGAGTAAAGGTGCCAGGTTTCCTAATGCTCCTAGCTCTCAACAGAACCAGAGTAAAGGGATCCAGGTTTCTTAATGCTCCTAGCTCTCAACAGAACCAGAGTAAAGGTGTCCAGGTTTCTTAATGCTCCTAGCTCTCAACAGAACCAGAGTAAAGGTGTCGAGGTTTCTTAATGCTCCAAGCTCTCAACAGAACCAGAGTAAAGGTGTCCAGGTTTCCTAATGCTCCTAGCTCTCAACAGAACCAGAGTAAAGGGATCCAGGTTTCTTAATGCTCCTAGCTCTCAACAGAACCAGAGTAAAGGTGTCCAGGTTTCTTAATGCTCCTAGCTCTCAACAGAACCAGAGTAAAGGTGCCAGGTTTCTTAATGCTCCAAGCTCTCAACAGAACCAGAGTAAAGATGTCGAGGTTTCCTAATGCTCCTAGCTCTCAACAGAACCAGAGTAAAGGGGTCCAGGTTTCTTAATGCTCCGAGCTCTCAACAGAACCAGAGTAAAGGGATCCAGGTTTCTTAATGCTCCTAGATCTCAACAGAACCAGAGTAAAGATGTCCAGGTTTCTTAATGCTCCTAGCTCCTCAACAGAACCAGAGTAAAGGTGTCGAGGTTTCTTAATGCTCCGAGCTCTCAACAGAACCAGAGTAAAGATGTCCAGGTTTCTTAATGCTCCTAGCTCTCAACAGAACCAGAGTAAAGGTGTCTAGGTTTCTTAATGCTCCTAGCTCTCAACAGAACCAGAGTAAAGATGTCCAGGTTTCTTAATGCTCCTAGCTCTCAACAGAACCAGAGTAAAGGTGTCGAGGTTTCTTAATGCTCCTAGCTCTCAACAGAACCAGAGTAAAGATGTCCAGGTTTCTTAATGCTCCTAGCTCTCAACAGAACCAGAGTAAAGGTGTCAGGTTTCTTAATGCTCCTAGCTCTCAACAGAACCAGAGTAAAGGTGCCAGGTTTCTTAATGCTCCTAGCTCTCAACAGAACCAGAGTAAAGGGGTCCAGGTTTCTTAATGCTCCGAGCTCTCAACAGAACCAGAGTAAAGGTGCCAGGTTTCTTAATGCTCCTAGCTCTCAACAGAACCAGAGTAAAGGGATCCAGGTTTCTTAATGCTCCTAGCTCCTCAACAGAACCAGAGTAAAGGTGTCCAGGTATCTTAATGCTCCTAGCTCTCAACAGAACCAGAGTAAAGATGGCCAGGTTTCTTAATGCTCCTAGCTCTCAACAGAACCAGAGTAAAGATGTCCAGGTTTCTTAATGCTCCTAGCTCTCAACAGAACCAGAGTAAAGGGATCCAGGTTTCTTAATGCTCCTAGCTCTCAACAGAACCAGAGTAAAGGTGTCCAGGTTTCTTAATGCTCCTAGCTCTCAACAGAACCAGAGTAAAGGGATCCAGGTTTCTTAATGCTCCTAGCTCTCAACAGAACCAGAGTAAAGGTGTCCAGGTTTCCTAATGCTCCTAGCTCTCAACAGAACCAGAGTAAAGGTGCCAGGTTTCTTAATGCTCCAAGCTCTCAACAGAACCAGAGTAAAGGTGTCCAGGTTTCCTAATGCTCCTAGCTCTCAACAGAACCAGAGTAAAGGGATCCAGGTTTCTTAATGCTCCTAGCTCTCAACAGAACCAGAGTAAAGATGTCCAGATTTCTTAATGCTCCTAGCTCTCAACAGAACCAGAGTAAAGGTGTCCATGTTTCTTAATGCTCCTAGCTCTCAACAGAACCAGAGTAAAGGTGGCCAGGTTTCTTAATGCTCCTAGCTCTCAACAGAACCAGAGTAAAGATGTCCAGGTTTCCTAATGCTCCTAGCTCTCAACAGAACCAGAGTAAAGATGTCCAGGTTTCTTAATGCTCCTAGCTCCCAACAGAACCAGAGTAAAGATGTCCAGGTTTCTTAATGCTCCTAGCTCTCAACAGAACCAGAGTAAAGGTATCCAGGTTTCTTAATGCTCCTAGCTCTCAACAGAACCAGAGTAAAGGTGTCCAGGTTTCTTAATGCTCCTAGCTCTCAACAGAACCAGAGTAAAGATGTCCAGGTTTCTTAATGCTCCTAGCTCTCAACAGAACCAGAGTAAAGGTGTCCAGGTTTATTAATGCTCCTAGCTTTCACAGAACCAGAGTAAAGATGTCCAGGTTTCTTAATGCTCCAAGCTCTCAACAGAACCAGAGTAAAGATGTCCAGGTTTCTTAATGCTCCTAGCTCTCAACAGAACCAGAGTAAAGGGATCCAGGTTTCTTAATGCTCCGAGCTCTCAACAGAACCAGAGTAAAGGTGTCCAGGTTTCTTAATGCTTCAAGCTCTCAACAGAACCAGAGTAAAGGTGTCCAGGTTTCTTAATGCTCCTAGCTCTCAACAGAACCAGAGTAAAGGGATCCAGGTTTCTTAATGCTCCTAGCTCTCAACAGAACCAGAGTAAAGGTGTCCAGGTTTATTAATGCTCCTAGCTTTCAACAGAACCAGAGTAAAGGTGTCGAGGTTTCTTAATGCTCCTAGCTCTCAACAGAACCAGAGTAAAGGTGTCCAGGTTTATTAATGCTCCTAGCTTTCACAGAACCAGAGTAAAGATGTCCAGGTTTCTTAATGCTCCTAGCTCTCAACAGAACCAGAGTAAAGATGTCCAGGTTTCTTAATGCTCCTAGCTCTCAACAGAACCAGAGTAAAGGGGTCCAGGTTTCTTAATGCTCCAAGCTCTCAACAGAACCAGAGTAAAGGGATCCAGGTTTCTTAATGCTCCTAGCTCTCAACAGGACCAGAGTAAAGGGATCCAGGTTTCTTAATGCTCCGAGCTCCTCAACAGAACCAGAGTAAAGGGGTCCAGGTTTCTTAATGCTCCTAGCTCTCAACAGAACCAGAGTAAAGGGATCCAGGTTTCTTAATGCTCCTAGCTCTCAACAGAACCAGAGTAAAGGTGTCCAGGTTTCTTAATGCTCCAAGCTCTCAACAGAACCAGAGTAAAGGGATCCAGGTTTCTTAATGCTCCTAGCTCTCAACAGAACCAGAGTAAAGGGATCCAGGTTTCTTAATGCTCCTAGCTCTCAACAGAACCAGAGTAAAGGGATCCAGGTTTCTTAATGCTCCTAGCTCTCAACAGAACCAGAGTAAAGGTGTCCAGGTTTCTTAATGCTCCTAGCTCCTCAACAGAACCAGAGTAAAGGGGTCCAGGTTTCTTAATGCTCCTAGCTCTCAACAGAACCAGAGTAAAGGGGTCCAGGTTTCTTAATGCTCCTAGCTCTCAACAGAACCAGAGTAAAGGTGTCCAGGTTACTTAATGCTCCTAGCTCTCAACAGAACCAGAGTAAAGGGATCCAGGTTTCTTAATGCTCCAAGCTCTCAACAGAACCAGAGTAAAGGTGTCCAGGTTTCTTAATGCTCCTAGCTCTCAACAGAACCAGAGTAAAGGGATCCAGGTTTCTTAATGCTCCTAGCTCTCAACAGAACCAGAGTAAAGGTGTCTAGGTTTCTTAATGCTCCGAGCTCTCAACAGAACCAGAGTAAAGATGTCCTGGTTTCTTAATGCTCCTAGCTCTCAACAGAACCAGAGTAAAGGGGTCCAGGTTTCTTAATGCTCCAAGCTCTCAACAGAACCAGAGTAAAGGTGTCGAGGTTTCTTAATGCTCCTAGCTCTCAACAGAACCAGAGTAAAGGTGTCCAGGTTTCTTAATGCTCCTAGCTCCTCAACAGAACCAGAGTAAAGGTGCCAGGTTTCTTAATGCTCCTAGCTACTCAACAGAACCAGAGTAAAGGTGTCCAGGTTTCTTAATGCTCCTAGCTCCTCAACAGAACCAGAGTAAAGGTGTCGAGGTTTCTTAATGCTCCTAGCTCTCAACAGAACCAGAGTAAAGATGTCCTGGTTTCTTAATGCTCCTAGCTCTCAACAGAACCAGAGTAAAGATGTCCAGGTTTCTTAATGCTCCTAGCTCTCAACAGAACCAGAGTAAAGGTGTCCAGGTTTCCTAATGCTCCTAGCTCTCAACAGAACCAGAGTAAAGGGATCCAGGTTTCTTAATGCTCCTAGCTCTCAACAGAACCAGAGTAAAGGTGCCAGGTTTCTTAATGCTCCTAGCTCTCAACAGAACCAGAGTAAAGGGATCCAGGTTTCTTAATGCTCCGAGCTCTCAACAGAACCAGAGTAAAGGTGTCCAGGTTTCCTAATGCTCCTAGCTCTCAACAGAACCAGAGTAAAGGGATCCAGGTTTCCTAATGCTCCGAGCTCTCAACAGAACCAGAGTAAAGGTGTCCAGGTTTCTTAATGCTCCGAGCTCTCAACAGAACCAGAGTAAAGATGTCCAGGTTTCTTAATGCTCCTAGCTCTCAACAGAACCAGAGTAAAGGGATCCAGGTTTCTTAATGCTCCTAGCTCTCAACAGAACCAGAGTAAAGGGATCCAGGTTTCTTAATGCTCCTAGCTCTCAACAGAACCAGAGTAAAGATGTCCAGGTTTCCTAATGCTCCTAGCTCTCAACAGAACCAGAGTAAAGGTGTCCAGGTTTCTTAATGCTCCTAGCTCTCAACAGAACCAGAGTAAAGGTGTCCAGATTTCTTAATGCTCCTAGCTCTCAACAGAACCAGAGTAAAGGTGTCGAGGTTTCTTAATGCTCCTAGCTCTCAACAGAACCAGAGTAAAGGGATCCAGGTTTCTTAATGCTCTGAGCTCTCAACAGAACCAGAGTAAAGATGTCCAGGTTTCTTAATGCTCCTAGCTCTCAACAGAACCAGAGTAAAGGTGTCGAGGTTTCTTAATGCTCCTAGCTCTCAACAGAACCAGAGTAAAGGTGTCCAGGTTTCTTAATGCTCCTAGCTCTCAACAGAACCAGAGTAAAGGGATCCAGGTTTCTTAATGCTCCTAGCTCTCAACAGAACCAGAGTAAAGGTGCCAGGTTTCTTAATGCTCCTAGCTCTCAACAGAACCAGAGTAAAGATGTCCAGGTTTCTTAATGCTCCTAGCTCTCAACAGAACCAGAGTAAAGGTGCCAGGTTTCTTAATGCTCCTAGCTCTCAACAGAACCAGAGTAAAGGGATCCAGGTTTCCTAATGCTCCTAGCTCTCAACAGAACCAGAGTAAAGGGATCCAGGTTTCTTAATGCTCCTAGCTCTCAACAGAACCAGAGTAAAGATGACCAGGTTTCTTAATGCTCCAAGCTCTCAACAGAACCAGAGTAAAGGTGTCGAGGTTTCTTAATGCTCCTAGCTCTCAACAGAACCAGAGTAAAGGTGTCCAGGTTTCCTAATGCTCTGAGCTCTCAACAGAACCAGAGTAAAGGTGTCAGGTTTCTTAATGCTCCTAGCTCTCAACAGAACCAGAGTAAAGATGTCCAGGTTTCTTAATGCTCCTAGCTCTCAACAGAACCAGAGTAAAGATGTCCAGGTTTCTTAATGCTCCTAGCTCTCAACAGAACCAGAGTAAAGGTGTCCAGGTTTCTTAATGCTCCTAGCTCTCAACAGAACCAGAGTAAAGGGGTCCAGGTTTCTTAATGCTCCTAGCTCCTCAACAGAACCAGAGTAAAGGGATCCAGGTTTCTTAATGCTCCTAGCTCTCAACAGAACCAGAGTAAAGGGGTCTAGGTTTCTTAATGCTCCTAGCTTTCACAGAACCAGAGTAAAGATGTCCAGGTTTCTTAATGCTCCTAGCTCTCAACAGAACCAGAGTAAAGGTGTCCAGGTTTCTTAATGCTCCTAGCTCTCAACAGAACCAGAGTAAAGATGTCCAGGTTTCTTAATGCTCCTAGCTCTCAACAGAACCAGAGTAAAGGGATCCAGGTTTCTTAATGCTCCTAGCTCTCAACAGAACCAGAGTAAAGGGATCCAGGTTTCTTTAATGCTCCTAGCTCTCAACAGAACCAGAGTAAAGGGATCCAGGTTTCTTTAATGCTCCTAGCTCTCAACAGAACCAGAGTAAAGATGTCCAGGTTTCTTAATGCTCCAAGCTCTCAACAGAACCAGAGTAAAGGGGTCCAGGTTTCCTAATGCTCCTAGCTCTCAACAGAACCAGAGTAAAGGTGACCAGGTTTCTTAATGCTCCAAGCTCTCAACAGAACCAGAGTAAATGGGTCCAGGTTTCTTAATGCTCCTAGCTCTCAACAGAACCAGAGTAAAGGGGTCCAGGTTTCTTAATGCTCCTAACTCTCAACAGAACCAGAGTAAAGGGATCCAGGTTTCTTAATGCTCCTAGCTCTCAACAGAACCAGAGTAAAGGTGTCCAGGTTTCTTAATGCTCCAAGCTCTCAACAGAACCAGAGTAAAGGTGTCCAGGTTTCCTAATGCTCCTAGCTCTCAACAGGACCAGAGTAAAGATGTCCAGGTTTCTTAATGCTCCTAGCTCTCAACAGAACCAGAGTAACGATGTCCAGGTTTCTTAATGCTCCTAGCTCTCAACAGAACCAGAGTAACGATGTCCAGATTTCTTAATGCTCCTAGCTCTCAACAGAACCAGAGTAAAGATGTCCAGGTTTCTTAATGCTCCTAGCTCTCAACAGAACCAGAGTAAAGGGATCCAGGTTTCTTAATGCTCCTAGCTCTCAACAGAACCAGAGTAAAGGTGTCCAGGTTTCTTAATGCTCCTAGCTCTCAACAGAACCAGAGTAAAGGTTTCTTAATGCTCCTAGCTCTCAACAGAACCAGAGTAAAGGTCTCCAGGTTTCTTAATGCTCCTAGCTCTCAACAGAACCAGAGTAAAGGGGTCTAGGTTTCCTAATGCTCCTAGCTCTCAACAGAACCAGAGTAAAGGTTTCTTAATGCTCCTAGCTCTCAACAGAACCAGAGTAAAGATGTCCAGGTTTCTTAATGCTCCTAGCTCTCAACAGAACCAGAGTAAAGGTTTCTTAATGCTCCTAGCTCTCAACAGAACCAGAGTAAAGGTTTCTTAATGCTCCTAGCTCTCAACAGAACCAGAGTAAAGGTGTCCAGGTTTCTTAATGCTCCTAGCTCTCAACAGAACCAGAGTAAAGGGGTCTAGGTTTCCTAATGCTCCTAGCTCTCAACATAACCAGAGTAAAGGTTTCTTAATGCTCCTAGCTCTCAACAGAACCAGAGTAAAGATGTCCAGGTTTCTTAATGCTCCTAGCTCTCAACAGAACCAGAGTAAAGGTGACCAGGTTTCTTAATGCTCCTAGCTCTCAACAGAACCAGAGTAAAGGGGTCCAGGTTTCTTAATGCTCCTAGCTCTCAACAGAACCAGAGTAAAGGGATCCAGGTTTCCTAATGCTCCGAGCTCTCAACAGAACCAGAGTAAAGGTGTCCAGATTTCTTAATGCTCCGAGCTCTCAACAGAACCAGAGTAAAGGGATCCAGGTTTCTTAATGCTCCTAGCTCTCAACAGAACCAGAGTAAAGGGGTCCAGGTTTCTTAATGCTCCTAGCTCTCAACAGAACCAGAGTAAAGGGATCCAGGTTTCTTAATGCTCCGAGCTCTCAACAGAACCAGAGTAAAGGGATCCAGGTTTCTTAATGCTCCTAGCTCTCAACAGAACCAGAGTAAAGGGATCCAGGTTTCTTAATGCTCTGAGCTCTCAACAGAACCAGAGTAAAGGGGTCCAGGTTTCTTAATGCTCCTAGCTCTCAACAGAACCAGAGTAAAGGTGTCGAGGTTTCTTAATTCTCCTAGCTCTCGAACAGAACCAGAGTAAAGGTGACCAGGTTTCTTAATGCTCCTAGCTCTCAACAGAACCAGAGTAAAGGTGTCCTGGTTTCTTAATGCTCCAAGCTCTCAACAGAACCAGAGTAAAGGTGTCGAGGTTTCTTAATGCTCCTAGCTCTCAACAGAACCAGAGTAAAGGTTTCCAGGTTTCCTAATGCTCCTAGCTCTCAACAGAACCAGAGTAAAGGTGTCCAGGTTTCTTAATGCTCCTAGCTCTCAACAGAACCAGAGTAAAGGTGTCCAGGTTTCTCAATGCTCCTAGCTCTCAACAGAACCAGAGTAAAGGTGTCCAGGTTTATTAATGCTCCTAGCTCTCAACAGAACCAGAGTAAAGGGGTCCAGGTTTCTTAATGCTTCAAGCTCTCAACAGAACCAGAGTAAAGGGATCCAGGTTTCTTTAATGCTCCTAGCTCTCAACAGAACCAGAGTAAAGGTGTCCAGGTTTCTTAATGCTCCTAGCTCCTCAACAGAACCAGAGTAAAGGGATCCAGGTTTCTTAATGCTCCTAGCTCTCAACAGAACCAGAGTAAAGGGGTCCAGGTTTCTTAATGCTCCTAGCTCCTCAACAGAACCAGAGTAAAGGGATCCAGGTTTCTTAATGCTCCTAGCTCCTCAACAGAACCAGAGTAAAGGGATCCAGGTTTCTTTAATGCTCCTAGCTCTCAACAGAACCAGAGTAAAGGGGTCCAGGTTTCTTAATGCTCCTAGCTCTCAACAGAACCAGAGTAAAGATGTCTAGGTTTCCTAATGCTCCTAGCTCTCAACAGAACCAGAGTAAAGGTGCCAGGTTTCCTAATGCTCCTAGCTCTCAACAGAACCAGAGTAAAGGTGCCAGGTTTCCTAATGCTCCGAGCTCTCAACAGAACCAGAGTAAAGGGATCCAGGTTTCTTAATGCTCCAAGCTCTCAACAGAACCAGAGTAAAGGGGTCCAGGTTTCTTAATGCTCCTAGCTCTCAACAATACCAGAGTAAAGGTGTCAGGTTTCTTAATGCTCCTAGCTCTCAACAGAACCAGAGTAAAGGTGTCCAGGTTTCTTAATGCTCCTAGCTCTCAACAGAACCAGAGTAAAGGTGTCGAGGTTTCTTAATGCTCCTAGCTCTCAACAGAACCAGAGTAAAGGGGTCCAGGTTTCTTAATGCTCCTAGCTCTCAACAGAAACAGAGTAAAGGGATCCAGGTTTCTTAATGCTCCTAGCTCTCAACAGAACCAGAGTAAAGGGATCCAGGTTTCTTAATGCTCCTAGCTCCCAACAGAACCAGAGTAAAGGTGTCCACGTTTCTTAATGCTCCTAGCTCTCAACAGGACCAGAGTAAAGGTGCCAGGTTTCCTAATGCTCCTAGCTCTCAACAGAACCAGAGTAAAGATGTCCAGGTTTCTTAATGCTCCTAGCTCTCAACAGAACCAGAGTAAAGGTGTCCAGGTTTCTTAATGCTCCTAGCTCTCAACAGAACCAGAGTAAAGGGATCCAGGTTTCTTAATGCTCCTAGCTCTCAACAGAACCAGAGTAAAGGTGTCCACGTTTCTTAATGCTCCTAGCTCTCAACAGAACCAGAGTAAAGGTGTCCACGTTTCTTAATGCTCCTAGCTCTCAACAGAACCAGAGTAAAGGGATCCAGGTTTCTTAATGCTCCTAGCTCCTCAACAGAACCAGAGTAAAGGTGTCGAGGTTTCTTAATGCTCCTAGCTCCTCAACAGAACCAGAGTAAAGGTGTCAGGTTTCTTAATGCTCCTAGCTCTCAACAGAACCAGAGTAAAGGGATCCAGGTTTCTTAATGCTCCTAGCTCTCAACAGAACCAGAGTAAAGGTGTCGAGGTTTCTTAATGTTCCTAGCTCCTCAACAGAACCAGAGTAAAGGTGTCAGGTTTCTTAATGCTCCTAGCTCTCAACAGAACCAGAGTAAAGATGTCCAGGTTTCTTAATGCTCCTAGCTCTCAACAGAACCAGAGTAAAGGTGCCAGGTTTCTTAATGCTCCTAGCTCTCAACAGAACCAGAGTAAAGGTGTCGAGGTTTCCTAATGCTCCTAGCTCTCAACAGAACCAGAGTAAAGGGGGCCAGGTTTCTTAATGCTCCTAGCTCTCAACAGAACCAGAGTAAAGGTGTCGAGGTTTCTTAATGCTCCTAGCTCTCAACAGAACCAGAGTAAAGGTGCCAGGTTTCTTAATGCTCCTAGCTCTCAACAGAACCAGAGTAAACGTGTCGAGGTTTCTTAATGCTCCTAGCTCCTCAACAGAACAAGAGTAAAGGTGTCAGGTTTCTTAATGCTCCTAGCTCTCAACAGAACCAGAGTAAAGGTGTCCAGGTTTCTTAATGCTCCTAGCTCTCAACAGAACCAGAGTAAAGGGGTCCAGGTTTCCTAATGCTCCTAGCTCTCAACAGAACCAGAGTAAAGGTGTCAGGTTTCTTAATGCTCCTAGCTCTCAACAGAACCAGAGTAAAGATGTCCAGGTTTCTTAATGCTCCGAGCTCTCAACAGAACCAGAGTAAAGATGTCCAGGTTTCTTAATGCTCCTAGCTCTCAACAGAACCAGAGTAAAGGGATCCAGGTTTCTTAATGCTCCGGGCTCTCAACAGAACCAGAGTAAAGATGTCCAGGTTTCTTAATGCTCCTAGCTCTCAACAGAACCAGAGTAAAGGGATCCAGGTTTCTTAATGCTCCTAGCTCTCAACAGAACCAGAGTAAAGATGTCCAGGTTTCTTAATGCTCCTAGCTCTCAACAGAACCAGAGTAAAGGTCTCCAGGTTTCTTAATGCTCCTAGCTCTCAACAGAACCAGAGTAAAGGGATCCAGGTTTCTTAATGCTCCGGGCTCTCAACAGAACCAGAGTAAAGATGTCCAGGTTTCTTAATGCTCCTAGCTCTCAACAGAACCAGAGTAAAGGGATCCAGGTTTCTTAATGCTCCTAGCTCTCAACAGAACCAGAGTAAAGATGTCCAGGTTTCTTAATGCTCCTAGCTCTCAACAGAACCAGAGTAAAGGTCTCCAGGTTTCTTAATGCTCCTAGCTCTCAACAGAACCAGAGTAAAGGGGTCCAGGTTTCTTAATGCTCCTAGCTCTCAACAGAACCAGAGTAAAGGTGTCCTGGTTTCTTAATGCTCCTAGCTCTCAACAGAACCAGAGTAAAGGTGTCGAGGTTTCCTAATGCTCCAAAGAGGGAGCTTCCCTGCCAGCCTAGCTGCAAAGTTGTAAAGGACTTACTCCCAAACTGTTTCTACTCTTTAAACGACAGAAAACGGCTTATGGTGAGAAATCTACTGAAAGAAGCTCTTTTTAGCTCCAATTTGGGACTTTTTTGAGCGTTTTGAGGAAAAACTGTCTGAAATGGGGAGCAGAGAAGCACAGAGGGAGGCTCCAGTGGGCTCCAGGATTATAAGGAAACTCTTATGCAACCCCCACCCTTGGGGGCGTGCAAGCTTGCAGGACTAGGAGCTAGTACAACTTGGAGTGAGTGCCGTGGCAGCCAGGATGCCTCAGCAGAGCAAGACAGGCAGAACCATTCCAACCAACAACTGCTGTAAACAAATGCTGTAAACAAATGCTGTAAACAAATCCTGTAAACAAATGCTGTAAGCGATTGTTGTAAACAACTGCTGTAAACAAATGCTGTAAACAAATGCTGTAAACAAATGCTGTAAGCGATTGTTGTAAACAACTGCTGTAAACAAATGCTGTAAACAAATGCTGTAAACAAATGCTGTAAACAAATGCTGTAAACAAATGCTGTAAGCGATTGTTGTAAACAAATGCTGTAAACAAAGGCTATAAACAAATGCTGTAAACAAAGGCTGTAAACAAATGCTGTAAACAAATGCTGTAAACAAATGCTGTAAACAAATACCGTAAACATAAATACTGTAAACAAATACAAATCCTGTAAACAAAGGCTGTAGACAAATGAATGTGCTTCTTGAGACAGCACGAGCCACAACAATGCAGGGAAGCAGGTCTGCTTCGGCATGCTAGGATTGGTGACCTGTTAGCACGGGCAGGCTAGGATTGACACAGGAAATGGTCTTAGCAACAAGTGATATGAAAAGTTGTTATGCGTCTGATCATAGCATCTCTACCAATGCCAGGGAGCTGCCCAACGCCAGGGTGCTGATGCAGAGCTGCCCAACGCCAGCGAGCTGATGCAGAGCTGCCCAACGCCAGGGAGCTGATGCAGAGCTGCCCAACGCCAGCGAGCTGATGCGGAGCTGCCCAACGCCAGGGAGCTGATGCAGAGCAGGGAGCTGAGTGAGTCAGGGGGTTCAGTGGGAAACTGAAATTCATGAACAAGTACATCGACTTTAAGGCACTTCCTGCAGTGAGGAGAAAGAACAGAGAGAGGTATGCCTCAAGCATGGGTCCTGGTGGCCCAGACAGCTTCCCCCGACCTCGCGACCTGGATACAGTATTTCCTTCTGCACATAGCAACGCTATCTACACAGTTCCCTCAGCAGATCCCAGAGCTGATGACCTATCATGCAACTACAAAAGGCAAGCCTGAAGTTTTGTTAGCTCTCACAGGTAGTGTATGACCTGAACTTCAGCACAAAGCCAAGCTCAGTCCGAGGCTAAAGTGGATCCAAAGGATTTACGCTCATTGGTTTACTGGTCAGTCTATGAATTGATGATGTTGCCTTGACCACACACTCCAAAACTGCCCATCTTTCCAGAGGAAGAAGGTGTGGAGGATAGGAGTGAACAAGGCCAGTCCCCAGACCTCGGCAAGTACGGTTACGATGGCAACAAGTGGGCATCAAATTAAACATATTCAAAGGAGATTGCACTACATGGATATTGCAGCTTTTGCAGAGCACAACAGACTGCAGGTCCGGTACTGGGAGCAGCACCACCTCCAGCTCTTGCAGGGAACCTCACCCAGCAACACGCTGCAGGTCTGGGAGCAGCACCACCTCCAGCTCTTGCAGGGAACCTCACCCAGCAACACGATCAAGTGTGGAGAGAAAATAATTTTTGTCTCGGCCAGAAACTTGCTCGAGTGTGGAGCTGTTGCCAGCCGAACCCAAAAAGGGCAAGGCCCCCAACAACAGTCACAACCTTTATGGGGGAGGAGCTTGTCTCCATGGTAATGGAGACACACCTTCCACATGACAAACTAGAGCATCTGAAGTCAGACGCTGACAAGGAGAGGAAGAGAGGCAAGTGGGGAAAGGGAACTTCCGTCGTTTATGGCAATCCTTTCCCAGTCCGGGTGGGAAGACCATTCTACACAAGCTAACTATCTCTCGATGATAGTGAAGCACCCGATCCATTACATCCCCCAGGAGCCTGGATGCAAGAGCTGATGCTGAGGGGGGACGGGGCTCAGTACAGAGACATGGAATGGAATGGCAATGGTGCGATAAAATGGAATTGCAAAGATGCAACTCATAATGACAAGAAAGCAACTAGAGGTGGAGGGAGGGCACTGCAGGGAAGATTGGCTGCAGCCTCCAACTCAAACATGCTCCAGCCTCCAACTCAAACATGCTCCAGCCTCCAACTCAAACATGCTCCAGCCTCCAACTCAAACATGCTCCAGCCTCCAACTCAAACATGCTCCAGCCTCCAACTCAAACATGCTCCAGTCTCCAACTCAAACATGTTCCAGCCTCCAACTCAAACATGCTCCAGTCTCCAACTCAAACATGCTCCAGCCTCCAACTCAAACATGCTCCAGCCTCCAACTCAAACATGCTCCAGTCTCCAACTCAAACATGCTCCAGTCTCCAACTCAAACATGCTGCAGCCTACAACTCAAACATGCTCCAGCCTCCAACTCAAACATGCTCCAGCCTCCAACTCAAACATGCTCCAGCCTCCAACTCAAACATGCTCCAGCCTCCAACTCAAACATGCTCCAGCCTCCAACTCAAACATGCTCCAGCCTCCAACTCAAACATGCTCCAGCCTCCAACTCAAACATGCTCCAGCCTCCAACTCAAACATGCTCCAGCCTCCAACTCAAACATTCTCCAGCCTCAAACTCAAACATGCTCCAGCCTCCAACTCAAACATGCTCCAGCCTCCAACTCAAACATGCTCCAGCCTCCAACTCAAACAGCCATATTGGGTAGAGGAGTTGGTTGGCTCTGTCATCATCATGGCGGCTCTCGGGAGCATGATGGCCAATGCAGCTATCAAAGATAGTGGATCATCAAAGAACAGCTGGCCATGTACTATGGCAGATGCCTAGCATCCACTGTAGCAAGGTTTGATCTTTACCACATCAGGGGAGTAGCAGATGTCTTGTCATGGGATAACCCAACCCTCATTCAAGATTGCATCCTCAAGAGGGTTCAATTTAGGGGGTGGGGGTGGCTGCCCCCATTCGAACCCTTTTTGCCGCTCCCCCCTCCCCCCTTGGGAATTGTATCACGTATATCACATCTTAACCATCATGCCCCCCCCTAACCCCCGGACAATTTTCTACCTTGCTGTGCAAGAACACAAATGTTTTTTTAAGATTGACTAGGCAAGAAAAGTAAGCACGACACAGCCATTAGAAAAACCTTTACCAATTATCATATTTTCTTGATTAGAAAGTGCCCTTGATTAGACTGTGCAGCATTTACTATCCCAGAAAAATGGACTGCACCCTCGACACCCTCAGTTAGATGCACCCTCGGTTAGATGCACCCTCGGTTAGATGCACCCTCGGTTAGATGCACCCTCGGTTAGATGCACCCTCTCGGTTAGACCACGCACCAGAAAGAAGTCAGGAACTATGAAAGCTCCAAAGAAAATGCTGTCTGGGGAAGGAAGCTCGGCGATCTGTCCCGCTGAAGTGATAATCAAATCCTTCAGAAGTTGCGGCATTTCAGTCAAGACAAATGGATCACATGATGACAGCATTCTCTGTCTAAAGCCTGGGCGAGTAGCAGAAAGTGCTGCAGGAAACACCGCCAGAGAGACGGCCAAACACCACAGAAAAGGCGGGAGGGACTGACGATGATGATCCCTTCGCAGGTGACAAAGCTGACCACAAAGAAGAGGAAATTATAACAGAGGACGACAGCTCGAGCACAAACACTGCCATTATATATAATTATCACCACTTCGAGATCGGGTAATCACTCGTGCATCTTTTGTGCGCACATCTGTCAGCCGATAGCGTGTCCTCGAAAAGAACTCGCAGCGAGGCAGCTCATGAAATGAATAGAACAAGAGGAAATATGTGTTTAAAAATTTGGTTTTAAATGGTAAAGGGTCAACTAACTGATAAACCCACCCCTCAGCCCAGTTCTAGGACCATGACTGTGCCCACACTTGCCAGTGGTGAAGTCCACACCCAATGCATCGAATGTCACCTGTGCGGACCACACGACACTTCCAAGTGTCTGTCTGCATTGCTGGGGGCCTTTCACAGATGTCACGAGAGAGTTTCTAACACTTGACACGGTGACCACATGTAGTGTCCAAGCCCCCATAAAGTTAGGACCAAGAGAGGGTCAGTCACATGGGGGACCCACAGGGTGTTCGGATAACTGAACTCCAGTGGGAGTCAGTCATCCGAACACGTTCGGACCTCGACGAACACAAAATCGTGGACAGTCACATTTCCAACATTGTATTCACCACTCCTCAACCTAAACTCCTCCCCTTTGTCACACAATCACAGATCTTGAAATTAACTCGATATTAAAGACAACCCTACTTTAGTGGCCAAGCACTCGGCCAGAGCGAGGAGAATCAAAAGCAACCACGGGATGAGGTTCCACGTTGGGGGGGGGGGGGGGGGGGGGGGGCAAAACTCGCTGTACACATGCGCAATGGAATTTTCCACGCAAAATTAAAAGAAGTACACTGAATGTGGCCTGCACTGTCTGTAGGTGTGGTCAGCTTTGCAAAAGGAGTGGCTTCTTGTAGTGTTTGTGGGACCAAGATTTGGTTAGTACAACTGACTTCCTACAGTAAAGAATATAGATTATTTTGGGCCATTTCTCTATATCTATCTATATAGAGGCTTTCCTCTATCATCTATTTATGTAAAGGCTTTTATTTTCAATGTCCTTTAAGGTATAGACTGAAGCTACTCATAGTAATAGAACAAGACAACCTCTCTTACCCCTCGCCTGAACACGACGTAACAACACTAAGCACATGCTCTCACCATCCCGAGTAGCCGAGCAGACCACACTCTCCGCAGACGTCCACCTCGAAGATATCGCTGGATATCATCAGCCTCTCCAGCAGCAGCATGCTCGCCCCGTACCCAATCAGACAGTCCCTTTCCATTTCTCCCAAACGCAGCCCACCATCTCGAGACCGACCCTCAGTGGGCTGTCGAGTAAGAACCGCCCGGGGACCTTTGGAACGAGCGTGCATCTTGTCGATCACCATGTGCTTCAGCTTCTGGTAATAGACGGGCCCAAAGAAGATATAGACGCTCAACGGTTCCCCGGTGATGCCAGACGTGAGGTAGTCCTTGCCGGCATAATTGAAACCACACCTTACCAAGTCCTCACTTATATCTGCAACCTTGTCTCCGCCAAATGCCGTCCCATAGTGGAACTTGCCGACCAACACGCCGGCCTTTCCCGCCAGTAGCTCGATCAACTTGCCCACGGTCATCCGAGACGGGAACCCATGAGGATTCATGACGATATCCGGACATATCCCACTGTCGTTAAAAGGCATGTCCTCCTGGTTGACGATGAGACCGCAGACTCCTTTCTGCCCGTGCCGGCTGCTGAACTTGTCCCCAAGCTCGGGTCTCCGTGTGGTACGGAGAAGCATCTTGATGAGGTACGACTCTTCCGCATTGGACGTGATCAGAACCTTCTCCGTGTGGCAGTCCATGGTCCCCTTGTAAGTGATCGGTGTGTCTTTGTAGCCGGTCTCACTCGGCAACCCGCCAGCACCGGGAGACGGCTGAGCCAGCACCTGAGTCACGATAGGGACAGATTTGTTCACCAGGACCTGCTTATTTGCCACCCTCTCTCCAGGAGCGCATATTCCATCTTGATCGAGGACCTCATGCCTCCAGATAGGCTTTCCTGTCGCAGCTTCCTTGCTTGGGCCCAGGATTCGATCGAACGTCTGGTTGGCGTAGCGCTTCAAAGAAACACTCTGTTTTCGGTAAACTAGGCACCGACCAAAACCCCTGTCCAAGGAGGCTTTATTTAGAATTAGGGCATCTTCGATATCGTAGCCCGTGTAGCTCATAACGGCCACGGAAGCGTTCTGTCCCGCAGGGAGCTTGTCAAACTGAATCAAGTCGATCGTCTTTGACTTCACCAGAGGAGCTTGCGGGTATACCAGCGAGTAGAGCAGGGTATCGATCCTGTTCTGCTGGTTGTAAGCAATGTAGCCCATGGCTTGCTTGCCCATTGCACACTGGTAGGTATTCCGGGGGGACTGGTTGTGGTGAGGGTACGGAATAAGCCCAGCGCAGACCCCCAATATGGTAAAGGGTTCAATCTCCAAGTGGGTGGTGTCACGGTCAATGTTGGACTCGTAGAGCGCAATGTTGCAATCATTTTCCTCGTTGACATCAAGGTACTCGACCAGACCCTGATGGAGGAAATCCTCAAATTCCATTCCATTTGAGAGCATACGGATGTGATCGTTGGTGACCTTTGAGTGACCTTTCACCACAATGATGTAGGGACGGCAAACACGCCCCCCATCAGAGGCGATGTAGACGCAGCGATGGTGGTGATTAAGACAGATGGAGACAAATTCGCTGAGTCGACCGGTTCGCCTCATGAGTCGGAACATCTTGATCAGCCGACGGCACCGCCTTACAACGCCCAAAATGTTTCCGTTGAGAAAAACGACGTACACCGTCGTAAAGCTTAGCTCTTCGCCAGACAAGTACTTTATATCTTCTACGCCAAAGTTAAATGCCATTCTAATGATGGGGTCCTCGTCCTGGTCCGTGGTGATGTGGGTCATGAGGGCCAGGTTCTTCACCAATCCACACGCTTCGCCCTCGGGGGTATCAGAAGGACACAGCATCCCCCACTGGGAGGGTTGGAGGGACCGGGGACCACTCACCTTCCTTGTCTTCTCAAACTGGCTCGAGATACGGGTCATGTGACCCATCGCGGAGATGAAGGAGAGACGCGACAGAACCTGTGTGACTCCTGCCCGGTCCACTTTGAAGCGCTTCACGGACCAGTTGCCGCTGGATATTGCGTGGGATAGGCCCATGCTGATCTGGTCCTGTCTCATGTGTCGGACAATGTCAAACTGTGTGGCTCTTTGTCTTGGGATGGTCTGGTCTGCAATTCTCTTCAGCTCCAAGTTAAACTTCTTGAAGAGATCCTCAAACAAGAGCGAGAGAAGCTGAGGTGCAAAGAACAACATGTACACATGTGGAAGGCAGGATGGTTGGATATGACAACCAATCAGATGTTACATGACAATGTACAATATGTGACAGGACAGGGGGAGGGTCTGAGAAAAAAGGTCAGTTTTTTAGAACTAATTTCCCCCCTTTTTTTTATCAATCAACCTTGACCTTTGCCTTATGATTAGACTTTTATAGCAGAGGAACGGATTTATAGCGGGTTCCATGCTCTATGAAATTATGTGTTCTTTGACCTGTACCAATAATCTGTACAACTGACCACTTTGATCATGTAGATGTATGGGATCACGTAGATTTATATATGAATCATGTAGATGCATGTATGGATCATGTAGATGCATGTATGGATCATGTAGATGCATGTATGGATCACGTAGATGCATGTATGGATCACGTAGATGCATGTATGGATCATGTAGATGCATGTATGGATCACGTAGATGCATGCATGGATCATGTAGATGCATGTATGGATCACGTAGATATATGTATGGATCACGTAGATATATGTATGGATCATGTAGATGCATGCATGGATCATGTAGATGCATGTATGGATCACGTAGATGCATGCATGGATCATGTAGATGCATGTATGGATCACGTAGATGCATGTATGGATCATGTAGATGCATGTATGGATCACGTAGATATATGTATGGATCACGTAGATGCATGTATGGATCATGTAGATGCATGTATGGATCACGTAGATGCATGTATGGATCATGTAGATGCATGTATGGATCACGTAGATATATGTATGGATCACGTAGATATATGTATTGATCATGTAGATGCATGCATGGATCACGTAGATATATGTATTGATCACGTAGATGCATGTATGGATCATGTAGATGCATGTATGGATCACGTAGATGCATGTATGGATCATG
>JAQNBH010000006.1:6566003-6928503 GCA_028752905.1 Cladorhizidae sp. MBARI D1340-BT2
TCCAGCTCTTGTTGCCGTAATAATCTCTGTCGTTCAATCTTCAACGCATCTTCATGTGCTAAAATCACCCGACGCACCATCAACGCCAAATAAAGCGCACTTCATCCGGAAATCAAACTCTTCCACAGGCACATGTGCCAAAACCACACCCGCCAACACGTCTGCAGCCTCATCAACTTTTGTCTTGGGGTTTCCCCCCACGTCCTCAGCTGCCGACACTTTCCTCCGATGTACTCCAGAGCTTGCAGCTGCGTGAAAGATCTTCAGGCCGGCACATTCTTCCAAGGAAGGGGCAAAGATTAACAGCACCTTGTCCTCGCTGCCGATGAGCTGAACGATCTCTTGGTCAGAAACCACACCATTGCCTTGAACACTATTCCTATTGGGATCCCGTCAGAGAATGAATTGGTGTTTGAGGTAGTACTTACTTCCTTTCACGATTAAGTTTGTGCGGCTCTTCCTCTCGTGCGTAGAGCTCGTTACTGAACAACCAACCCCTCCCTTGCGGTCCACTTCAACAATCATGCGATTCTTGGAGAGCTGTTCTTGAATGAGAATCACTTTTCTCCACGCCTCAGTGACCACAAAATATCCCCCAGGGTCTATTGGACACTCGTTCAACTTTTCCAGTTCACGTGTCGTCTTCCCATGGAGGATGCAATTGGAGCTCCGGAGCATGATGGGCATCCGACCAATGGGAAGCCCCTTTCTGATGACCCTCTGGTTTCCACGTGTGTACTCCACGTCCACTGTAATGGGGGCTGTGTAAGTCATGTCCCTGAGTCTGCATTCGTGAGGAGCAACAGATTTAATAACGTTGAACGATTCCTCCACATCTGGTCTCCCTACGGTGATATTGAGGTATTTGAGATAGAAGGAAGGGTCGGCATCACTAGTTATAAGCTCATTAGCCTTCATGATCTTCTTAATGTCTACATTGATGAAGTAATTAAAGGAATCTATGTGCTGTTTGACAAGACCTTTGACCTTCAGGAAAGCTGGGAGAAGTTTCCATTTTTCTTTGACAGTATTGATGGGTCGAGAGAGATCGGCTCCTTCCAGGAGGCATCCGGAAAGTCAGAAGAAATGTGTGGCAACATTATAGAGTTAGCTGGAACTGTTGGAAGTAATTCAGTTGCAATAATAATACACTTTTGTATCATTTAAGTATACGTACGCACCACGTGGGTATAAATGCACAATATTTTGCACCTTGCAAACTGCTGCAGTAAATTTTGCAGAAAACTATGGTGAATATTACTAGCCAACCGCTCACCTACGAGATGGAATGGTGGAGGACGGCATACGCGACATTAAACATCGCCGTGGCTGACCTCTGACCTTCTCCTTGAGCTCGCTCGTCTTTGAAGTGCAGCTATGGTGCGCTCTAATCAGAGCTTTCCTCCTCCCAGCTGGGCATGGGAAGCGCGTTTTCTTTGTTAGTAAATACCGCCCGTCCATGTGGGGTCCGCCCTTTTCTCTTTTCCTTGGGCTACCATGAGCAGCAGTCCTGCACCTCTCACTTGGTTGCAAGCAGCGGAGCATGTAAGCTCTCTAAACACTAAAGAAATACGAGCTGCAGAATAAGGATAGTTGCTTCTCTCTCAAATCCCTTTCCTACTACCTTAACTGTTATTTCTGTCCTTTGTATCTTTAGGTTCTGCGGGAGGAAGGGCCAGAAATGCACATTAAGGACCTCACTGCTCGTATTCTTGAACTAGGGATTGTCAAGTCTAATTGTGCAACTAGCTTGGAGACCTTGCTTTATCGACAGACCTCAGGAGGCATACAGGGGAAGGGAGTGAATGTTCGTATTGTCGCAGGCCCAACAAAGTTCACACGAGTGCAGGGGAAGCATGGCTGGTTTGGTTTGAAGCCGAGTGCTCTCTTGGAGGAGAGTGGGTTTCTGAATATGAGCCTTGAGAGCACAGAGACAGTATTGACCGAGGAAAACAGTGGCAGGTAATGCAAGGTGGGGTGGGTAAGGGGTGGGTAAGAGGAAGGTTTCAGGCTCGAAAGAAGGCATGCTAATATTTCTTGCCTGGTTGGGTCAAGGGTTCTGTTAAGGCGATGCTTCCTCCTCTTCCCTGTATCCCTGTATGGGAAGACCCTGATAAGTGGGGTGGAAGTAGGAGGAAGAAAACCACAAACTGCTGAGGTGGAATGAGCATCTGTCTCTGATATTTCCACAGTGAGCAGGAGATGGAAGTTGAGATGAAGCCACCCTACCCCACCCAGCAGGTACAGCAACAATCCAAGAGAAGGCCATCTCCCCCCTCGTCGGACGATGAGAACAACATGTTCTTCATGATGAGCTCTGAGGAAGATAGCTCGGAAGAAGATGAAGGTGACTTGGATGACTCAGGAGGCTCCGTCACATCTGGTGATGATGACTCGGTGGAAGATGAGAATCTCTACAGGAAGAGATGCATGTTTCTCAAGAAACTTGCCAAGAGCATTGTTTTTGTAAGTTTCTTGGTTTGGGGGTTAGTAGGGAGCTATCATACGGCCTATCTAGACGACTGCAGGAACCGCTATAATGAGATGAAATAATTATACAAACTTTAGACCCAATGTGAATGAACTTAGACTCACAAAGTTTGTGGTATGCATCTTGTTTTTGAGACTGGGAGGGCACCACGCACATGGTGGTGAGAATGGAGTGCAGCTTTCTGTCAGTGCAGGGATGGAAGCTTATGGTAATCAAGCAGCAGCTGCATAGCCATTTTTACTGCGGGTCCAGGGAGGGGCCAAGCAGAAAGCGAGCGATCACCAACAAAGAATCACATAGAGCCCAAGGCCAGGCAGAGGTCGGTCAATTTTAGCAGTTAACTTCTCAACATATGCTGTTAGTGCTCCATGCATGCATTTCAGCGAACAGAGAAAGCATTTTCTCTATATTCTATGTTTCAACCCAGTTTCCCTGCATTTAGAATTCGAGGGTGTTGACTATATGTGGACGTCTTCTATTGAACTCGAGATGGTTATGCACTGGCATGCACTTTAGTTATAATTTTACCGAGTCATCAAGGTTTATGGGATGTACGCAAGGCTCAGTGCATGACCTCTTGCTGTGTTATATTCATATGAGTAGCAGTAGAAGTCAGGCTCAGAGTGGATTGTCATTGCTTTTAAGTTTTAGGCAGCACCTTCTTCGATGGAGGCAGACGGGATCTTCATCTTTGTTATCACCAACCACAGGGAATGCTGAGGCGGCTATTCCATCTTCCTTGAGGCAGTGAACTTGTCAAGCTTTGGACCCATCCATCTTCACAGTGACGCACACGGAAGGACCATCATATCTGCCCTTGTATGAAACATGGCTGTGGTACCCTGCAAGCTTGACGATCTTTTCCTTAATTAAGTGCATGTGTACTAGACGAGGGCATTCTCTATTAATATTTTCCTGCAGTATTTTGCGATTGTTATTTAAAGCGCATTTTTGTATTCAGGGGTGTGTCCCCTCTTCGATGATATATTGTGTACAGCAGCGTGCGATACCTTTAATAATCAAGTATCTGTAGGATGGGGGATTTAAATAGTCACATATCTGGGGGTAAATGTTAGCATGCTTGTTTGTGTACAGCCCTTGGATACTTGTGTCCAAACTTCTTGCCTGCCTAATACTTGCTAGGGATATTTGGCCAAGGCCAGGGATATAGGGTTAAGGCTAGGGATATAGGGCTAAGGCCAGGATATTTGGCCAAGGCCAGGGATATAGGGTTAAGGCTAGGGATATAGGGCTAAGGCCAGGATGTAGGGGGCATATAGGGTTAAGGCTGCTAAGGCCAGGATATTTGGCCAAGGCCAGGGATATAGGGTTGGCTAGGGATAGAGGGCTAAGGCCAGGATGTAGGGCTAAGGCCAGGATGTATGGGGCATATAGGGTTAAGGCTATGGATATAGGCAGGAAGTAGGGGGCATATAGGGAGGCTAGGGATATAGGGCTAAGGCCAGGATGTAGGACTAAGGCTAGGCCAGGGATATAGAGCTAAGGTCAGGATATAGGGCTAAATGCCAGGAATGTAGCTAGGGATATAGGGTTAAGACTAGGGATGTGGGGCTAAGGCTAGGGATATAGGGTTAAGACTGGGGATGTGAGGCTAGGGATATAGGGTTAAGACTACGGATGTGGGGCTAAGGCTAGGGATATAGGGTTAAGACTAGGGATGTGGGGCTAAGGCTAGGGATATAGGGTTAAGACTAGGCTAGGGATATAGGGCTAAAGATACAGGTCTAGGGATAAAGGGCTGGAGATACAGATCTAGGGATATAAATACAGGTCTAGGATATAGAGCTGGCTGAATATCAGGTCTAGGGATATAGGGCTGGCTAAATATCTGGTCTAGGGATATAGGGCTGGCTAAATATCAGGTCTAGGGATATAGGGCTGGCTGAATATCAGGTCTAGGGATATAGGGCTGGCTAAATATCAGGTCTAGGGATATAGGGCTGGGGATACAGATCTAGGGATAAATACAGGCCTAGGATATAGGGCTGGCTAGATATACAGGTCTAGAGGTGGTCTAGGGATATAAATGCAGGTCTATGGATATAAGGTTGGCTAGAGGTACAGGTTGAGGGAGATACAGGTCAATGGATTCAGGGCTAGAGGTACAGGTAGGGATATTTGGCTGGAGGTACACTGTAGGGATTCAAGGCTATGAGTAGAGGACTAGGATTAGGTAGGCAACAACTTTGAATTTGGACAGCCATAGATTTCCCAGGACTGTCCATGGACACCTTGCTGGGACAAAGGTGGGTGTGATTTAATTTCAGTGTTTTTCTTTGTTTTTCTCAAGGAAAACTTTTCTCTGGCTAATCAGCTCCTTGCCACAGAAGAAGCAGTCAAAAAAGCAGAAGTTGAAAGAAGGTAAGCACCCTCTTGTTATTATCACTATTATTATTATTATTATTATTATTATTATTATTATTATTATTATTATTGTTGTTGTTGTTGTTGTTGTTGTTGTTGTTGTTGTTGTTGTTGTTGCTGTTGTTATTATTATTATTACTACTATTATTGTTGTTGTTGTTGTTGTTGCTGCTGTTGTTATTATTATTACGGCTATTATTGTTGTTGTTGCTGCTGTTGTTGCTGCTACTACTACTACTATTATTATTATTATTATTATTATTATTATTATTATTATTATTATTATTATTATTATTATTATCATCAACTACTTGTTGTTGTTGTTGTTATTATTATTATTATTATCATCATCAACTACTACTACTCTTAATACATTATATACACTAGCTAGCAGAGGTATCCAGCGCTGCCAGGGAAAGGATAAAGTATCTAACGAGCACAAAATGGGAATAAGGATGTGTGCTAACATTGCTCTTTCAAGCATCTTTTAATGCTGCTACCTACTTTAATAAAAAATATTTGAAATGTTGAATCAGTTGCAGATGGCGCTGGAGTTTCAGCAAGCAGTAATACAGTAAGGATAGAATCAGCCTCGTCTAACATAGCCAGCGTAGTTTGTTGGTAATATTGCAGTATTTGTGTGCTATTGCTGTGAACATGAAAAACGCATGCATAGTATATTCCTAAACGATTATGCCAATGTTCGACGATGGCTTCCAGTCTGAATCCTGACCAAACTTTACAATCCAGGCATTCCATGGATGAAGTTTCGTCCAGATCCGACCTTCCGTTCGGCCGGGTATAGTGGACAAACATCAGACAAGCACACGAAATATAACTCCTAGATTTTTTGTGAGAAAATTTTTCATTGTTCCAATTTTTCGTTGTATTGGTTGCCCCCACAAAAAAAAAGTGATACAGGAAAATAAATAAATAACTCACAATTTTTTTCTATCAGCATCAACCATTCGGGGTAAAGAAATGATCTGTTTGAAAGAGCCTATCGCTATCATGTCTACTACTGCATTGGGTTGGTGGCCATTGGAAAGCAGCTAACATGTGAACGAGAACCCGATAGTGTCAATAACAGGTACGCAATAACAGTTGAGAAAGACGGTGTTATTCTTCTAGGTCTTCTCCAACCCCTCCATAAGCTTCTGCTATAGCCTGCGAGCAAAGTGATGTTGATAGCAAGGCCTTTGGGATCAGGCTGTCCATTTTGCGAAGAGCCATAGCAAACTCCGGCTGTGACAGTGATGGCACAGCTAGAACAGAAAATAGTTAGCTAGCACGCAATACACAGACACATGACATGCTCTTTCAGTGAGTTCTTATCCTTTGATATTTTAATTGCCCGTTCTCGTAAATATTTTGTGATATATGAACAAAATGAACAAAATGATATATGAAATGAACAATTTTTTTTTTCCATTAAAAACAAGCGACTTTATTGGATTAGCATGTTTAAAATGAAAGGGAACACATGTAGACTACAACCGATTGACGATCCTTTACCGTTTAATATGTTAAAGGTTCATCTAACTGGTTGCGGAGGTGCACTCTTGTTGCCTTTCTTTTTTGTAAATTTAAAAAAAGATGTTTATTTTTGTTTGTTTATTTTTATTTATTATTATTTTTTTGTTTTGTTTGTTTTAGTTCAACATTGTGAACCAAAGAGCAGCAAACCAGCGAACAGAGTTGAACCACACCTATTAACAATTATTGCTCACTGCACAAGTCAATACATACCACACTTAGTGTTGTCTTGTTATTAGAGACAGCCAGGGACCAGCTACAGCCTTCCTTCAAGGACTTGGCAACGAGTTGCACAGAGTTAACCAAGCATAGCAGATGCTATTCTTTACTGCTCAAGTGCACACGCATGCATTGTCATATAGTTGCGTACTTTTCTTGTTTGAAGAGGATTATTCACCAGTAAATCAACTTACCTCTCAGTTCAGGTTCGGCTGCATGGCATAGCATGGCACGAGGTTTGTGAAGGACGGTCTTGATCCAATTTTGATTTTCAAAAACAATATGTGAGCTAGTTTGATTGCATCATCGACAACCACCACTACCCGCACCTTTTTTACAATCAAGAGAAATTAGCCGTGGACATGCATTGGAGTCTTCTGGTGCCCTAACAGCTTTTAAGACCGGACATATTGTACACAAGTCATGCACGTGGGAAAGCTGATAGACACACAGATCCTTGAATTTTCCAGGTTTTCCAGCTTTCTACAGGCGTTTTGGTCTGCTTGCTTACTACTTTAGTGAAGGGTTGAGTGCACGCTGGGAATCTTTGAGCGCTAATAGTGGCTGAGACCACAGTTTAGGCGAAACTGCAAGTGTGATTTTTAGCTGATATATTATGAGCTTTGGTGTTTTTTTGGGGGGGGGGGTGAAAGGTTGGGGTGGAAGGTTGCTGTTTACCATCTGAAAATGTGTGTTGGTGCTAGTGAAATCCTTATGAGTGAGTGTGTGTGTGGGGAGGGGGGGGGATGAAGGAGAGAGTGTGATTATTATATAAAAATAACACAACACTTCACATACTTGCACACAATCTCTTTTGGATACACTATAAAAGTTCCACCTAGTTCTTCTCTGCTAGTGTGAAGATAACTAAATATTTTTATGCAGGTTCTTGTTCAAGAAGCTGTTGATGTTTGAGCATTCTGGTACAGCTAAGAGAAGTGTGGCTGGCATTCTACCGTCCTCCGTGTCTGCAACCAATCAGAGGCCAGCATCTATCCATGCATCTTCACAGCTGACGGACATGTCTGGTTCTAACCACACGGTGCAGACCGTACATGAGCGACCCTGTACCCTTAATGAGGATGCCTCTGGCAATAATAAGAGGACCTCCGGACATCTGGGATGGCAAACGAGACGACTGAAACGTCTCAAGGAGGCCGAGTCTGAGGTGAAGAAGATGGGTGGAGCTGGCGGCAGTGGTGGAGGTGGTGGAGGTGGTGGTGGTGGGGGGAGAGGAGGGAGGGTAGGAGGAAGGGGGTGGGGAGGGAAAGGTGACAGGGGCAAAGGCAGAAAGGACAGCCTAAGTAGTGATGGTGGTGATAAAGGTGACAAGAGTGAGGGTGGAGTTGTGCCTAGCGTATCCAAGGACCAGAACAAGCTGCTGATGTCCGACAGCTCGGAGAACAGCATGGGAGAATGGAATGAAGTCAGCGATGAAGACAATGACATGGGACAGGCATACACGCCCCCTTCCTCCTCCCACCCCCGCCAGGATCGGGGCAGTTTGAAGAACTCAAGTAGACATGACGCTGCGTCCAAGAGGAGGCCAGACGAGGAAGCAGACGATGATGGAGGTGACGATGGTGGCAGTGTTACCATAGTGAAGTCATGTGCAAGGTATGATGGATGTTCTTGTCCTTACACAGAGGGAGAGTTGGAGCTAGCTATGCGCAGCGGGAAGGTCAGGAGACTGCATCCCATTTCTTTCAACAAAGACGGTAAGGAGATAAGGGAGGCTGAGTAATGATGCGCAGTGTTGTGGTGACTGTTTTTCTCTTCCTCTCATACATCTCCTCACCCCCCCTCCCCCCCACCCCCTTCTACCTCCTCCTCCTCCCCCCTCTCCCACTTTGCTCTCCCCTCCTTCCTCTGTCTCCCTCTTCCTTCCCCCTCCTCTTCTCTCCTCATCGTCTCTGCAAAGGTACTCCTATATTCCCTATCATCATTGGAGGTCTCAAAGTCAACAATCTTGGCAAGGTGAAACAAATGACAGCAAATCTATATGGTGGCACTGTCGTCTTGGGCCATCATGTATTGGAGAGTGTGATGACAATTTACGAGTTCCCAGTAAAGATTAGTGTCCCCTAGAGATGTAGAGGGTTGGTACGTGTACAGTGGATTGTCTGCAACTAGTATGCCCCTCCCTCCTTCCCCTCTCTCTCTATGAATTGGAGAATGCAATGGCACTCTCTAAATTAACCTTAACTCTATTCCAAAATGGCAGACCCCCCCCCCCCCAAAAAAGGTAAAAAAAATCATAGCTCATTTCTCAAGTAAAACTCACTGTAGCAGTTTCTTAACCCTCTAGGAGCAAAATAAATGACAATCACACACACACACACACACACACACACACAAACAAACACACAAAAAGATGGTTCATAATAAATCATCCGTTGACATAATCAATTCAATGTTTTACTGAAAAACGTGGAAAGGGTTACTTAATCAATAAACCAAGTTTCGATTGAATAGCTCATAGAGGTAATTGCGAGGTCAAAGTTGCAGGTCTTCTAAGATGGCATTACCGTGCATCCAAGGCGGCTTTGGAGTTGCTGACTTCACCCTCTTGGACAGCGAGAGCAGAAGATGCTGGGACGCAGGTATACCTTGAAAATGATGCTGTGCACCCTGATGGTAGATCTCGAGAAAGCAATTTTTCCTGATAAAGTATTAGACAAATTAGTTGATTCAGGAGATCAAGGTACTTCAAGTAAGCATAGATGTAGTCAGTAGATATAGATAACTAGAACAATGGAAGAATTTTCAAAAATAGCTATAGATAAGTACGGTATGCAAAAATAGCGCAAGGTTATAGCTGGAACCTTATACCTAGCTCTAGCTAGCTATTATGATTTTGTATATATAGCTAGCTAGTCATAGATTGTGCAGTAAAATATGATATCCCTCTGTGACAGTTTCTGCCTCAGACTTCTGTATGCCCAACGGGTTCAGTTGACTCTCCAACTGGTTCTCCTCCTCCCTCGTACTCGCCGCCTCCTCGGCTACCTTCCTCTCCTCCAAACTATTTGTCAAACATTGAAGTAACAAGAAGTGAACGAACATTATCATGTTTATGTGGTTTAATTGTCAGGCAACCAAATTTCAGCACAATGTCGATCAATTCATGGGCAATCGAGGGTTGCTAGGAATATTTCTCAACTACTGATTTCATTTCGAATAATGTTATTTTCCTTGATGAAGTTGGTGACAAGAAGGTTAAGAGAATGCAATAGCACTCTCTCCATTTCAAAATGGCAGACCTGCCAAAAATCATGGCTCATTTCTCAGCTAAAACTCACTGTAGTGGTCAATGGCCTAGACTAGGGCTAGGCCATTTTTATCTCCAAAAACACTTCCAGCGTGCCTCGAATCTTTCACTAAGATAGTGAACTGGACAGACCTAAAGTAATAGTGATAGTAGTAGTAGTAGTAGTAGTAGTAGTAGTAGTAGTAGTAGTAGTAATAATAATAGATGGTCTTCGCAATTATTCCAATCTTGCTTTTTTTCATTCTTATTTGTGCAAATTGTAATTGCAAATTGTAATTACAGTATATAATATTTCAGAAAGAAAATTATTTCCACAGCAGACTATTTTACTAGAGGAATATTTTATGGTATGAGTTTCACAACATGAGCACTTCAAGCCTAGGTGTGGACCTCCCCATCCTGAGGGGCTCATTGCCACTGATACATAGCACTAGCACTTCAAGCCTAGGTGTGGACCTCCTCATCCTGAGGGACTCATACTGATACATAGCACTAGCACTTCAAGCCTAGGTGTGGACCCCATCATCCTGAGGGGCTCATACTGATACATAGCACTAGCACTTCAAGCCTAGGTGTGGACCCCATCATCCTGAGGGGCTCATTGCCACTGATACATAGCACTAGCACTTCAAGCCTAGGTGTGGACCCCATCATCCTGAGGGGCTCATTGCCACTGATACATAGCACTAGCACTTCAAGCCTAGGTGTGGACCCCATCATCCTGAGGGACTCATTGCCACTGATACATAGCACTAGCACTTCAAGCCTAGGTGTGGACCTCCCCATCCTGAGGGGCTCATTCTCTCGCTGATACACAGCACTAGCACTTCAAGCCTAGGTGGGGACCTCCTCATCCTGAGGGGCTCATTGCCACTGATACATAGCACTAGCACTTCAAGCCTAGGTGTGGACCCCATCATCCTGAGGGGCTCATTGCCACTGATACATAGCACTAGCACTTCAAGCCTAGGTGTGGACCCCATCATCCTGAGGGGCTCATTGCCACTGATACATAGCACTAGCACTTCAAGCCTAGGTGTGGACCCCATCATCCTGAGGGGCTCATTGCCACTGATACATAGCACTAGCACTTCAAGCCTAGGTGTGGACCTCCTCATCCTGAGGGACTCATACTGATACATAGCACTAGCACTTCAAGCCTAGGTGTGGACCCCATCATCCTGAGGGGCTCATACTGATACATAGCACTAGCACTTCAAGCCTAGGTGTGGACCCCATCATCCTGAGGGGCTCATTGCCACTGATACATAGCACTAGCACTTCAAGCCTAGGTGTGGACCCCATCATCCTGAGGGGCTCATTGCCACTGATACATAGCACTAGCACTTCAAGCCTAGGTGTGGACCCCATCATCCTGAGGGACTCATTGCCACTGATACATAGCACTAGCACTTCAAGCCTAGGTGTGGACCTCCCCATCCTGAGGGGCTCATTCTCTCGCTGATACACAGCACTAGCACTTCAAGCCTAGGTGGGGACCTCCTCATCCTGAGGGGCTCATTGCCACTGATACATAGCACTAGCACTTCAAGCCTAGGTGTGGACCCCATCATCCTGAGGGGCTCATTGCCACTGATACATAGCACTAGCACTTCAAGCCTAGGTGTGGACCCCATCATCCTGAGGGGCTCATTGCCACTGATACATAGCACTAGCACTTCAAGCCTAGGTGTGGACCTCATCATCCTGAGGGGCTCACCACTGATACATAGCACTAGCACTTCAAGCCTAGGTGTGGACCCCATCATCCTGAGGGGCTCATTGCCACTGATACATAGCACTAGCACTTCAAGCCTAGGTGTGGACCTCATCATCCTGAGGGGCTCATTACTGATACATAGCACTAGCACTTCAAGCCTAGGTGTGGACCCCATCATCCTGAGGGGCTCATTGCCACTGATACATAGCACTAGCACTTCAAGCCTAGGTGTGGACCCCATCATCCTGAGGGGCTCATTGCCACTGATACATAGCACTAGCACTTCAAGCCTAGGTGTGGACCTTCTCATCCTGAGGGGCTCATTACTGATACATAGCACTAGCACTTCAAGCCTAGGTGTGGACCCCATCATCCTGAGGGGCTCATTGCCACTGATACATAGCACTAGCACTTCAAGCCTAGGTGTGGACCTCATCATCCTGAGGGGCTCATTGCCACTGATACATAGCACTAGCACTTCAAGCCTAGGTGTGGACCTCATCATCCTGAGGGGCTCATTGCCACTGATACATAGCACTAGCACTTCAAGCCTAGGTGTGGACCCCATCATCCTGAGGGGCTCATTGCCACGGATACATAGCACTAGCACTTCAAGCCTAGGTGTGGACCTCCTCATCCTGAGGGGCTCATTGCCACTGATACATAGCACTAGCACTTCAAGCCTAGGTGTGGACCCCATCATCCTGAGGGGCTCATTGCCACTGATACATAGCACTAGCACTTCAAGCCTAGGTGTGGACCCCATCATCCTGAGGGGCTCATTGCCACTGATACATAGCACTAGCACTTCAAGCCTAGGTGTGGACCTTCTCATCCTGAGAGGCTCATTGCCACTGATACATAGCACTAGCACTTCAAGCCTAGGTGTGGACCTCTTCATCCTGAGGGGCTCATACTGATACATAGCACTAGCACTTCAAGCCTAGGTGTGGACCCCATCATCCTGAGGGGCTCATTGCCACTGATACATAGCACTAGCACTTCAAGCCTAGGTGTGGACCCCATCATCCTGAGGGGCTCATTGCCACTGATACATAGCACTAGCACTTCAAGCCTAGGTGTGGACCTCATCATCCTGAGGGGCTCATTACCACTGATACATAGCACTAGCACTTCAAGCCTAGGTGTGGGCCTCCTCATCCTGAGGGGCTCATTGCCGCTGATACATTGCCTTGTGCTTGTTCTAAGTTCAAGGGTCATTGACACATGTGAGCTAGTTGATTTAAGCTCCACCTCTCGTGTTATTATTCCATTTCCACACTGAAGACATCCGAAGCATGTTGGCAGAAACTTGGTCCTATAAAAGTTAGAGAAGTTAGAGATTTGCATCATGTATATAGCAACAAAAAAATCTCTCCCTTTTTTCCCTTTCTTCTTTTTTTAAAAATTTTTTAACATTTTTTAAACATTTTTTATAAGTAAGGTGTAGTTGTTATTGTTTGTATATACATTATTTCCTAATGCCTATAGGAGAAACTGAAGTACTGCTTGCTGTATTGTCATGGCTCCGAACTGCTGAGATATTGTGTGGGAGTTCTTATCTATCTATCTATCTATTTCTACTTTGTAGGTCTTGAAGTGAAAAAAAAATTGGCCTACAATTGGGTGTCCCCAAACACTATGACAAATTGACCCTGTACTTATGACATGCTCTTCTTGGGAGCTCATTCTAGCTGAAAAATGGGTTCTAATTTGTAGAAGTGCAGCACACAATAGCCGAACTACCTGGGGTTATGCGAGGAGGAGGAGATTGAGCGGGAAGTGCGAGTGCGCAGACCTGTGGGAGTAAGGGCTGGAAGCAAACCAGATCAGTACCACAGAGGGAAGTAGAGCACGATGCGAGAGTGAGTGTTCCAGGAGAGAGGAGGGAAGTGTGGACTGCAAGAACACCTGGATTTTCATCAACAAACGGGAGCTGGAAACGTCTAAACGTCTAAACAGGGGCAAGGTGTGAGAGACGAGCGCCTGGAGCATGGCAACAACGTCTAGACTGTGACATGCCGGGAATCCCAATGAGGACCAACACCAGGAGACGGGCCGAGACAAAAGCAGGAAACTGCAGCAGGAGTAGGCTGCACCCATGATGTGTTGCATGCTCAAATTCCATGTGATCTGTTGAGTGAATTAGTCTACTCCTTGATTAGACTGCACTCTCACTTATAATGCAATGCATGTGCTCATAAGTGAGGCACAGCTCGGCATTACCAGATACATACACTATAAATGTACACATGCAGTGGCCCAAAGTCGTCTGGCAGCAGAATAACTGACAGACTGCCAATGAAGTGAGCAGCATAACATACAAAAGTTGAGGCTTTGCTGCAAAGACAGATGGCTCAGAGGATGTCTGCATCCATGAAAGTCTGGGCAGGAAGCAGTCAGTGCAGCAGCTACTGTCATCAGTGAGACAGATGGCTCAGAGGATGTCTGCATCCATGAAAGTCTGGGCAGGAAGCAGTCAGTGCAGCAGCTACTGTCACCAGTGAGAGACAGATGGCTCAGAGGATGTCTGCATCCACTGCAAGTCTGGGCAGGAAGCAGTCAGTGCAGCAGCTACTGTCACCAGTGAGAGACAGATGGCTCAGAGGATGTCCGCGTCCACTGCAAGTCTGGGCAGGAAGCAGTCGGTGCAGCAGCTACTGTCACCAATGAGAAGGCCAAACTGTTCAATGAAGAGAGGGAGATACTGATGACAGTCACTTCGCGAGCAATGAAGCCAACTTGGAATGAAGAAGAAGCTCGAGTAGATGATGAAGTCAACCGAAACTGTAGCTGTTGCCCCTGCCCCCGCCCAGATATGCGCAATTAAAGTCAACTATGTGCATGATCGTGTAATAGGCATATGAGTTCTTAGCCAAACATTGCCGAGATCATAATTAAAAGGCTTCTCTCCTTGGTATAAAATCGTCTAATATAAAACCTCTTCTACAGAGCCTTTATTAGGTGCAATGATGAGGATGTTTCAAAGAATTAGTATGTCATAGATATCTTCAATTAAGTAAATTAGGTATCACCAATGAGGTATCTATCTTATTGGTAATTAGATGGCTCTATCTAATTGGTAATAATGTCTTTATCTAATTGGTAATTAGATGTCTATCTAATTTGGTACCCTCTAATTCGGTACTGTTAGGAGCTAGGGCTGAGGTTAGAAGGTAGGGCTAGGAGTTACAGCTAGGCCGGGTAGGAGGGTTGTTTTTTTGCCGAGTTCTGGCAGTATAAAATAGCCATGCATGCAAAAAGTATTCTCGAGCTCGTTAAACAGACACTTCTTCTAACACTGTGAAGCGAAACATGAACAAATTAAGAGCTGATTGAAGGAACTCAAGTGCTAAATGATGCTGAGGAAGAAGGAGGAGAGGAGGTTGGGACTTTTGTTATGTTGACGTTGCCAGTAGAGTGAGACAGTGATCTTTCATCCAGATGAAAATGGTTATTTTGGAATGGCTCTATAATAAATGATGCAGCAATATGCTGATCACAGTTTAGAATCCAGAACTGGAATTAATCAACTTTGTTGTAATCTTCAAACTAACCAATAGCCCTGTAACTCTTGTCACTCTGGTGTTTCAAACACTTCACATTGCTTGTGAAATTCTCACTTGTAGTAGTGCACTGAATGTTCATTGTGTTAGCATTGTGATTTCAAAATTCCTGCGGGAGGGGCAGGTCCCTCCTCTCTGCTGCACAATGCATGTTACCTACACCAGTGTTTGTCTGTTATGTTACCTTACCTAATAGTGTGGTGGATGATTTCCTGTGGCTGAACCTGGCTGAACCTTGCCTAATTATGTGGTGGAAAAAGTGATTTCCTGTGGCTGAACCTTGCCTAATTATGTGGTGAATGATTTCCTGTAGCTGAACCTTGCCTAATTATGTGGTGGATGATATCCTGTGGCTAACCTAATTATGTGGCGGATGATTCAGGCACCTCTTTGACTAGCATCTGATTGGGTTTGGTGTTCCTTGCCAAGTGATTGTCACTCACTCAGGATAAACATATTTATATTTAGACTTACAAGGGTGATGTGTGGGCTTCTCTCCCACAACCAGTTCTTGACTGATTGGACAAACTCCTGCCCACCCTTCCAAGCTCGTGGTTGATCTGGAGTGCTCATGTTTGAAGTTTTTTCCACAAAGCACACAGTTTGCACACTCTCTCTCCTTGTATCAGCTCCATCAACTTTAGGACCTCACCTCATGTGCTTTTTCACAACCACACTGAGCAAGCAGAAGCAAGTTGATCAAAACTATAATAGGAAGAAGTTCAGAGTTTGTGATGTCACAAACTGGCAGTCATTAGTCTAGCTCAACCTCAAACAAGTGGAATGTTGTAATGTTGACCCAGGGTTCTAATATTAACATGAGTCTAATGTTGAGCCGGGGTTCTAATGTTAACCCTGAGTCTAATGTTGAACCAGGGTTCTAATGTTAACCTAGGAGTCTAGTGTTGACCCGGAGTTCTAATGTTAATCTAGGAATCTAATGTTGACCCAGGGTTCTAAGGAGTATGGGGTTCTAATGTTAACCTAGGGTTTAATGTTGAGCCAGGGTTCTAATGTTAATCTAGGAGTCTAGTGTTGACCTGGAGTTCTAATGTTAACATTGGAGTCTAATGTTGACCCAGGCTTCTAATGTTAACCCTGAGTGTGAAGTTGAACCAGGGTTCTAATGTTAACCTAGGAATTTAATGTTAACTTAGGGTTCTAATGCTAGTCCAAGGTTTTCCTAAGGTTCCAATGTTAACTCGGGGTTCTATGTTAACTTGGTTCTAATGTTGACCCAAGATTCTTTGTTAACTTAGAATTCTAATGGTAACCCACGGTTCTATGTTAACTTAGGGTTCTAATTAACCCAAGGTTGTATGTTAACTTAGCGTTCTAAAGTTAACCCAATGTTCTATATTAACTTAGGGTTCTAATATTAACCCAATGTTCTATATTAACTTAGGGTTCTAATATTAACCCAAGGTTCTATGTTAACTTAGGGTTCTAACGTTAACCCAAGGTTCTATGTTAACTTAGGGTTCTAATGTTCACAAGGTTCTATGCTAACTTATGGTTCTAATGTTCACAAGGTTCTATGTTAACTTAGAGTTCTGATGTTATCTATGTTAACTTAGGGTTCTAATGTTAACCCTAGGTTCTATGTTAACTAAGGGTTCTAATGTTAACCTAAGGTTCTACGTTAACTTAGGGTTCTAATGTTAACCAAGGTTCTATGTTAACTTAGGGTTCTAATGTTAACCTAAGGTTCTACGTTAACTTAGGGTTCTAATGTTAACCAAGGTTAACTTAGGGTTCTAAAGTTAACCCAATGTTCTATGTTAACTTAGGGTTCTAATATTAACCCAAGGTTCTATGTTAACTTAGGGTTCTAACGTTAACCCAAGGTTCTATGTTAACTTAGGGTTCTAATGTTCACAAGGTTCTATGCTAACTTATGGTTCTAATGTTCACAAGGTTCTATGTTAACTTAGAGTTCTGATGTTATCTATGTTAACTTAGGGTTCTAATGTTAACCCTAGGTTCTATGTTAACTAAGGGTTCTAATGTTAACCTAAGGTTCTACGTTAACTTAGGGTTCTAATGTTAACCAAGGTTCTATGTTAACTTAGGGTTCTAATGTTAACCTAAGGTTCTACGTTAACTTAGGGTTCTAATGTTAACCAAGGTTCTATGTTAACTTAGGGTTCTAATGTTCACAAGGTTCTATGCTAACTTAGGGTTCTAATGTTAAACCTAAGTTTCTATGTTAACTTAGGGTTCTAATGTTGACCCAAGGTTCTATGTTAACTTAGGGTTCTAATGTTAAACCCAAGGTTCTATGTTAACTTAGGGTTCTAATGTTAACCCAAGGTTCTTTGTTAACTTAGGGTTCTAATGTTCACAAGGTTCTATGCTAACTTAGGGTTCTAATGTTAACCCAAGGTTCTATGTTAACTTAGGGTTCTAATGTTAACCTAAGGTTCTATGTTAACTTAGGGTTCTAATGTTAACCCAAGGTTCTATGTTAACTTAGGGTTCTAATGTTAACCTAAGGTTCTATGTTAACTTAGGGTTCTAATGTTAACCCAAGGTTCTATGTTAACTTAGGGTTCTAATGTTAACCTAAGGTTCTATGTTAACTTAGGGTTCTAATGTTAACCCAAGGTTCTATGTTAACTTAGGGTTCTAATGTTAACCTAAGGTTCTATGTTAACTTAGAGTTCTAATGTTAACCCAAGGTTCTATGTTAACTTAGGGTTCTAATGTTAACCAGGGTTGTAATATAATGTGATGCTGTTCTCACCCACCCACCCATGCAGATAATATATGACCGTGAAGCTTATCACACTGAGCGCTACTTGCTTCCCGTGGGGTTTGAAAGTTCTCGCATGTACCCGAGCATGATTGATCCCACGCAGAGGTGCTCGTACACCTGCAGGATACTGGACGGAGGGGACACGCCCATTGTAAGCCCAACGGCCGGACTTGATAACGATGGTTATCCTGCAGTTATAAGACATGCTGAACTTGTTAAAACACACATTTTTAGAGCCAGGGTATGTTTGGTTCATTTTTCAAAGTCTGCAATCATGTCTTCTACATGTAGCTCTAGTAGTTGGTGAGCTAACTGCAAATACACAAAGATAACTTTTGGCAACTAGCAGCAATGGGAGGACAACCTGACGTTTACAACATTGACAAAATATGCGCTAAATTGATAAGTTTTCTAAGAAGTAATCAGAATTTTTTTCATGGATCATGTCAAGAGTTGCCTTTTTATTGTGGTCTAGCATTTTCATTCATGTTGCCAAGGTCATGCATCCGTTGGGTTTACCTTACATACCTGCACTCGCCACGAGTGAGTGATCAGAAAACACACTGAATCGACATCACAATGGGTTGGGACGGGTTGAAGTAGGTTGACAAAAGCTCTTTGGGGACACACACTGGACCAACATCACACTGGGTTGAAGTGGGTTGACAATAGCTGTTTGGGGACACACACTGGACCAACATCACTCTGGGTTGGGACGGGTTGAAGTAGGTTGACAAAAGCTCTTTGGGGACACACACTGGACCAACATCACACTGGGTTGAAGTGGGTTGACAATAGCTGTTTGGGGACACACACTGGACCAACATCACACTGGGTTGAAGTGGGTTGACAATAGCTGTTTGGGGACACACACTGGACCAACATCACACTGGGTTGAAGTGGGTTGACAATAGCTGTTTGGGGACACACACTGGACCAACATCACACTTGGTTGAAGTGGGTTGACAATAGCTCTTTGGGGACACACACTAGACCAACATCACACTGGGTTGAGGCAGGTTGAGTAGGTTGTCAATAGCTCTATGGGGATACACAACGGACCAACATCACACTGAGTTGAGGTGGGTTGACGATAGCTCTATGGGGACACACACTGGACCAACATCACGGTAAATTAACAATAGCTCTATGGGGACACACACCGGACCAACATCACACTGCGTTGAGGTGGGTTGACGATAGCTCTATGGGGACACACATTGGACCAACATCACGGTAGGTTAACAATAGCTCTATGGGGACAAAGACTGGATTAACTCATACTGTGTTGAGGCAGATATAAGTATACCTCTTTGGAGACACAGATAGAAAGATTGACAATATGGAGACGTGGATATCTGCTCATATAGGATGTGCATGCACTGCCTCTTCTCATAATGTTATATATACTTGTCACATGCTCAGTACACACAATGTGCATGTTCTTATGGCTATGTCTGACCACATTTAGTTTGAGATGGTGGCTGAAGAGGATGATGTGAATCCACCCATACGAGCCAGTTCTTCCACGGCCTGTCAGTCCATAGTGCTCAAGAACATCAACAAGGCTAGGTAAACTCTCAAAAAACTCACAGTTGACATAGTACAGATACATGTACAATGACTTCCTCGATAATCAACTTAAACTTACTCTCCTGAGTTTCGGCTATATAGATGCTCTAGCCTTAAGTATTTTAACACACACGTAACGGTGTCAAACATACCAGTCAAAAATATTTTTTTGTTGTTGTTCTAAGTAAGCTTCTTTCACCTGTCAATAGGTTTTGGCTCTACTTTGCCTTTTTCACTTGATTCTGGGTGGAATGCTGCCTAATATGAGGGTTGTTAGATTGGTACAGTAGCTGTAAGATTTAGAACTGAGTGACTGCTTAGTTTTCCACACCGCTAAGGTTCAGCCATGTCTACTGCTGAAGGTAAAGCTTTGACTTCTTTCCTCATTTAGCTTTCTTCTGACTGTCAGAAGTGCCTTCTTGTGTCTGGTGACCTAATATGATAAGCAAGAAAGGAGGTTCTTTCCAGATCAGTTGGACTTCAATCGCTGCCAGAACAACATAATCACTTTGATGGTGCACTACTTCAAGAGTTCTAACAGTGAAAAAACACCTTCCACCTGCTAGCATACAAGCAACCTTGCTTTCATTTTTTTTGCCATTTTTTAAATCTGCTCACAATGTATGAAGGCTTCTCCAAAGCTGGAGAGCTTCTCCACTGCATCTCTTCAGGTAGGAGACTTGTCAAAGGCAGGAGAGCTGACAGCATTTCTCTTAAATATGAATCATTAATCTCGATTGTGGTTATTTTCCACGTGTCTGTGCAAACTACATTTAAGTTGAGAATGCATCAACAGCTTGAGAAGGTGAATACATGTTGTTATTTTTATTGCATATTTTTTGCCTTTCACCTTTGTTGTGTTTTTTGTTGTTGTTGATGTTGTTGTGGTTTATATCATGATAGAGACAAGCAGGCAACTAACTCTGGTTCTGGCCCAGAGTTCTTTGGATATTCCAACCCAACCATCCTCAATCTTCTCCAGAAGATGCCAGATGCAAAGAAGTGCCACAAGTATAAGTTTGTCAGGTTTGCTGAGCCCAGCAGACGAGGAGGAAGGCGAAAAGTTGTCAGTGGAGGCAGTGGTGACATCAGAAAGATCAACCTCAAGTCAAAAACACTCACGAAAAAGACAAAGAAAATTGCTCCAGCCAAGAAAACAATCCATTCCAAGTCACTCTATGCTAGTTCTGCCTATAAAGGACCTAGGAATGACAGTAATTCGGCTGCCATCGCTCCTGTTGGTGTGAAAGACTACTCTGACTCTAGTTCCTCTGAGCTTAGCTCAGTCACTGACAATGAGTTGGTGATTGATAGTTAATTAGTTTTTACCATTAATAAATGACGTCATAAGAATTTTTGGTGCGAAACTGGTTTTTGTTCGTGATTTGCGTGTATCTTGTGGGTGCAATATTTCCAAAGCTTCTAGGCTTTACAGCTTGGCGAAAAAGAAGGGTTACTCCTGGCTACTTACTGACTCATTCCTTGGTCCTGCATTTGATACTAAGCGAGCGACTACTCTGGTCTACAGTCCAACACCCTAAAGCTACTGCCCGTTTCCCCCCCTTTTTTTTCCTTTTCCAGATCGTGTTTGTAGGTAAGTTATCGGATTTCGAAGAGGTACAAGATATGCAGACCGTGTACAGTAGTTACAAACCTGCTAGCTCTTGCTATCCACGCCTCCTTGGCTCTAGCCTTGGTAGTAGGTGTACTAACGCAGTTTTGCGTGGCTTTCAAGCAATATGAGAGTTGTGTTTGTGAGTCGAGTACATAGAACGACATAAATATTTTATGTTGGCTGAGTATGTATGGTAGAACTCCACACAGTCTTTATAAGCATTTATCATGCTTGTACTCCTACCTAGAGGCCAGTGTAACGAGTTTTCTCTGAGTTAAGTCACAAGGCTGAGTCTAGATAGCTAGTTCTTGCAGATGAGGAGTATAAATCACTTGTTAGGCTTGTTTTGATGTCGAGTCCCACATGAGGATTCCTAGACTTTGACTTTGACCATTATAGTGGTGGAGTGACATGCACATGCTGTATGATTATATAGCCATTTTGAGTCGGGGGGGGGGGGGGGGGGGGGTTCAGATCTACAAATTCAAAATTCAGAGTTCAGAGGTGGGGTGGGGTAGTCACATCGTATGATAACACAAAAGCCAAAATAAATGCTAACAGAATGTGCACCTCCCTAACTTAACATGGAGTAGTTGCAACAAGGGAAGAAAGGGTGTGGATCCAGTTCCAACCCCCGAGGTCACTAAATGTTTTTATACAAACAGTGAGCCCACAGACGTCTCTTTACCAGAAGGAACAGAAGTATGAACGTTGGTACTAATGAAAGGGACCACCCAATTTCCAGCCCCATCAACTCCCCATCACCACGACAACTGGCCACAACCAATGATCAGTTTGTGAAGCAGGTGAGCATGTGTGCATGTTGAAATTTCTACCCCGTGATTTGATCCGACCAAGAATGGAATTGAATAATGGGCTTGGAGTTGGTTAGTTAAGTATTACTTGGATTGGTCTCGGGAGACCTTATCTTTCGTGTGCGGTGGTTACAAACTTAGCATTCAAAACTCCCCCTTAATTAAATAAAGATATTTCCAAACAACAAATTAAAAAGGCAAAAAGGCATCCTATATGAAGTACAGTGAATGTAATGCCATGTATATGTGTATGCTACCAGTATACACTAGCAGGAAGGACTTTGTCGTCTTCTTCCCTTTACCAAACGATAAAGTTAGCAGAGTTAAGATGGCAAGGGATTCTCATCTTTTTGTGTGTTTGTGTTTTTCTTGTTATTTAGTGTCTATAAAGTCAGAGCCACAATAGCTGGAGTAAGGCGGAATCCTTTTTAAAATTTATTTGTGTGATTTCGTATCGGTTCACATTTCCTCGACAATCTCATGGCTGCGTAGATGCGCGGTGGAGATTGAGTTGTCCAAGATGCACATGCATGCACACACACATGCATGCTAGGTGTAACTTGTGGGTGGGAGATCGGTCCTCTTGATCCATTGAAGTACTCCCATCATCTAGGCCATAGGATACTGGTTGTGAGAGTTGATCATGTCGAACCCATCTGATTGAGACATGACTAAACAAGCAACAGCTGCAATGTATATGCTCCATTGGTGCGTAGCTAGCCCACGTGCACCATTGCCTAAACAACCAAGTCACTCTGATTACATCGGCTTAATCACACACACAATGGCAAAGACAGCTAAGAAATGCCAAAGTGCACAACTAGCTCCAGTTGTCAACAATCATGCATGGCCAGCTCTTGACTGTGTTATTAGAAATTTCGATGTTCAGTAGCTCCCTATTTGCAAGAGTTCTTGGGCATCCATTTTTGCATCTTAAAACACTATATCCAAGGCACAACGAGTCCTTGGAGCATCTGCAGTTTCAAATCCAGCTCCATTATGACCATTCAAGACACTAATTAGTAGCAGTAGAAGTACTGGAACTGAATCTGTAGCTTTGTATTGGTGGGAGTGCAGAGAGCGAGGCAATGAAGACCTCTCTTCGTGAAGGCGATACAGATTGCATGTGAAAGCACGCTGTTGCTAAGCTAATCTCCGTGTAGAGCCATCATGTACTTCTCCTGTTCTTCGTTTCAAGGTTCTTTCAAGATGTAGCTTGATTACCTATCTGCGCGTGTGAGATGACCAATCTGTTGTGTTCCACACATTTATTGCTAATGGAGACGACGCATACAAAATCCATTTATAGCATTGTCAGCCTGCAAGTTTTCCAGTGGTGTTTATCAGTGAAAATCTCTCGCACTTGTGAAGTTACGCTAATTAGATGACTCTTGTGGTCCAGTTCCGACTTCTTGTGTGAATGGTTGCAAGCCACCTCATAATGGGGTAGTTGTGATAAAGGATGGTTGTGATAGTGGTGGTAATGATGATAAGTCTCATCACGTCCACCATTGTCGGCAGCAAGAGATGGCTTAGCCTTTGGCGCAGCTTAGATTTTACATGGGCACCGAACTTCTGCCTACTCCATCTTGATCAAGTCTCCCTAAGGTTCTTTGTGTTGCTCGGTGCTGGCATCTCTGGCAGTGAAGCTGATCGAATTCTCTCCCCTTCAGGACCATTTGCACGGGAAGGTCATTGAAGCAGCTTAGGATCAGCGAACAATTTATAATCACTTAATGATTTGTGCCTTTAGGCAGTTATTAAGCCTAATTGCTAATTAAGTTTGAGCTCTTGGCCTGACGATAGGGGGGGGGCATATTAATTAAGGTGGTGGGGGGTTATATTAATTAAGGTGGTATGGTCTGTGAACACACCTTTCAGTGGAGTGTTGCGTGGATGCAGTTCATAAGTGTAGCATTGTGTATAGTTCGACTACCTAGAAGATGTAAAACAACTCCAGGTCATCTTCTCATGCATTCTCATGGCTTTCTTGCAACCTTATCATCAATAGACACAGACCACATGCATGTCTTTGCTGCTATGGTAGGCTGCTATGGTAGGCCATGTCTTTGCTGTTATGGTAGGCCATATCTTTGTGCTATGGTAGGCCATATCTTTGCTGGTATGATAGGCCATGTCTTTGCTGCTATGGTAGGCCATGTCTTTGCTGTTATGGTAGGCCGTGTCTTTGCTGCTATGGTAGGCCATGTCTTTGCTGCTATGATAGGCCTAAAACAACAGGTCATCACTTGGTCCTGTAGAGAGAAGGGAGGTAGGTGGAATAATTGGCAGTCCGGGCAAGGGGCAATCATGTGTCAGGGTGGTGTGGTCATCTCCAGTAGAGTAGTTTTTTTTAATGTGTGTGTGTGTGTGTGCGTGGTCTGTGAAGCCTTCCTAGTGGTTGCTCAGAGATAGTGGTTGGTGGTTGTATGGCAGATGTGGCTTGTGTGTAGCCAGCCCTGGATGAGTGGATGCACGGGATGAGAGTAATGTCAGAGGAGTGAGAGGCAAGGAGGGAAGGAGGGGTGAGAGGCAGGGGGGGATGAGAGGCAAGGAGAGATGAGGGGCAAGGAGAGATGAGGGGCAAGGAGAGATGAGGGGCAAGGAGAGATGAGGGGCAAGGAGGGGTGAGGGGCAAGGAGGGGTGAGAGGCAAGGAGAGATGAGGGGCAAGGAGGGATGAGAGGCAAGGAGAGATGAGGGGCAAGGAGGGATGAGGGGCAAAGAGGGATGAGGGGCAAGGAGGGATGAGGGGCAAGGAGGGATGAGAGGCAAGGAGAGATGAGGGGCAAGGAGGGATGAGAGGCAAGGAGGGATGAGGGGCAAGGAGGGATGAGCCGATGAGAGGCAAGGAGGGATGAGGGGCAAGGAGGGATGAGAGGCAAGGAGGGATGGGGGGCAAGGAGGGATGAGGGGCAAGGAGGGATGAGGGGCAAGGAGGGATGAAGGGCAAGGAGGGATGAGGGGCAAGGAGGGATGAGAGGCAAGGAGGGATGGGGGGCAAGGAGGGATGAGGGGCAAGGAGGGATGAGGGGCAAGGAGGGATGAAGGGCAAGGAGGGATGAGAGGCAAGGAGGGATGAGAGGCAAGGAGGGATGGGGGGCAAGGAGGGATGAGGGGCAAGGAGGGATGAGGGGCAAGGAGGGATGAAGGGCAAGGAGGGATGAGAGGCAAGGAGGGATGAAGGGCAAGGAGGGATGAGGGGCAAGGAAGCACTGAGGGATATGAGGCAAGGAGAGGTGGGGCCTAGGAGTCTGAGAAGCAAGAAGGGAGAGGCTGTGAGAGGCAAGGAGGGATTGGAGGCAAGATGAAGGTCAAGGAAATTCCTGAGAAATGTATTGGATTAGAGAAGGTAATTGGATGGACGGGTAAGGTGACTGCAAATTGAGAGGCCGGTGGCACTAGTCTTGAGGGATTACCTCTTCTCTCTATCATCTCTTGGGGTTAGTGGAATCAGCAAAGGGAAAGAAAGAGGATATGGATATGCCCTCTTTACTAGGACCTTGGAATCTTGGATCAAACTCTTCCAAGATGAATCCTAGTGAGAGTGACTAACATTAAGTATCCTAGAATCAGTGTTAGGGCTAGGGCTGGGGGCTTTCTATGGCTATAGCTAGGCATTTCTAGGGCTAGGCACATCCTGTGCCCAAATATCCCCGGATGGAAGTATTCTGGTAGCGATGCTGTATATTTAGTCACCGTTACTAGGAAGCACCCGAGACAGTTCCAAGATGCTGTATATTTAGTCACTGTTACTAGGAACCACCCGAGATAGTTCCAAGATGCTGGATATTTAGTCACCGTTACTAAGAACAACCTGAGATAGTTCCAAGGTGCTGTATATTTAGTCACCGTTACTAAGAACAACCTGAGATAGTTCCGAGATGCTGTATATTTAGTCACCGTTACTAAGAACAACCCGAGATAGTTCCAAGATGCTGTATATTTAGTGACTGTTACTAAGAACCACCTGAGATAGTTCCAAGATGCTGTATATTTAGTCACCGTTACTAAGAATCACCTGAGATAGTTCCGAGATGCTGTATATTTAGTCACCGTTACTAAGAACAACCTGAGATAGTTCCAAGATGCTGTATATTTAGTCACCGCTGAGATAGTTCCAAGATGCTGTATATTTAGTCACTGTTACTAGGAAGCACCCAAGATAGTTCCAAGATGCTCTATATTTAAGTCACCGTTACTAAGAACAACCTGAGATAGTTCCGAGATGCTGTATGTTTAATCACTGTTACTAGGAACCACCCGAGATAGTAACCAAGATGCTGTATATTTATTCTCCATTACTAGGAACCACCCAAGATAGTTCCGCTGTATATTTAGTCACCGTTACTAGGAACCACCTGAGATAGTTCCAAGATGCTGTATATTTAATCACTATTACTAGGAACCACCCGAGATAGTTCCAAGATGCTGTATATTTAGTCACCGTTACTAGGAACCACCCGAGATAGTTCCAAGATGCTGTATATTTAGTCACCATTACTAGGAACCACCCGAGATAGTTCCAAGATGCTGTACATTTAGTAACCATTACTAGGAACCACCCAAGATAGTTCCATGATGCTGTATATTTAGTCACCGTTACTAGGAACCACCCGAGATAGTTCCAAGATGCTGTTCCAAGATGCTGTATATTTAGTAACCATTACTAGGAACCACCCGAGATAGTTCCAAGATGCTGTATATTTAGTCACTGTTACTAGGAACCACCCTTAACCACCCGAGATAGTTCCAAGATGCTGTATATTTAGTCACCGTTCACCCGAGATAGTTCCAAGATGCTGTATATTTAGTCATCATTACTAGGAACCACCCGAGATAGTTCCAAGATGCTGTATATTTAGTCACCGTTAATAGGAACCACCCAAGATAGTTCCAAGATGCTGTATATTTAGTTACCGCTGACCAAGATGCTGTATATTTAGTCACCGTTACTAGGAACCACCCGAGATAGTTCCAAGATGCTGTATATTTAGTCACTGTTACTAAGAACCACCCGAGATAGTTCCAAGATGCTGTATATTTAGTCACCGTTACTAGTAACCATCCAAGATAGTTCCAAGATGCTGTATATTTAGTTACCGCTGAGCTAGTTCCAAGATGCTGTATATTTAGTCACCGTTACTAGGAACCACCTGAGCTAGTTCCAAGATGAGGTATATTTAGTCACTGTTACTAGGAACCACCTGAGATAGTTCCAAGATGCTGTATATTTAGTCACTGTTACTAGGAACCACCTGAGATAGTTCCAAGATGAGGTATATTTAGTCACTGTTACTAAGAACCACCTGAGATAGTTCCAAGATGCTGTCACTGTTACTAGGAACCACCCGAGACAGTTCCAAGAATCCTGGGAAAGGATCTGGCAGTATTGGACATCCCTCGATGGAGTGAGAAGGAGTTTGAGTTGTGCCTGTGTAGATTCTGAGAGGATTCCTTGTAGTCTTTGCTTACTCCACCTATCCTCTGGAAGTCACAATATCCCATAAGTAGCGAAACCACTGGGCAGGCACAGCATGGACTACTTCTTGCATCCATCACTCCAGTGGTGTCACACACACACACACACACACACACACGCAAGCAAGCAAACACAGTGACTACTTAATATCGAGTGGATATGATCACAAATCTCATTGATTCACATCTCGCATTGAGTGATCAGTAGCACTTAATAATCTTCTATATTAATGCCAGTGTTTATCACACTTCTGTTTTATAAGCTCATCTGAGCGGAGAGGAACTAGGTCTCTTATATGGTGGTGATCTATGTACTTCACAAGGTCTGTGCATAGCAGATTCACTCATTCCCTCAACCCACAAATAGTGTGCACCTCACTACAAGTGCACAGAGGGTCAGTTCTTGGGTTCAATTCCACGAACAATTAACATGGGTGTTAGTTGATTTTATACTGTGAGAAGGCAATACTGTCATTGCTTATGAGCTCAGCTATGTGTGTTAATCTCCATTGTCCTGGCCAGCCAGGCACATGATGTCACTTTCTAAGTCGGCACATGATGTCACTTTCTAAGTCATTGTGTGCATCCTGGCTAACAGATCCATGTGTAAACAATCCCTTCCTGTCCTTGAGCTGGGTGAATCGTTATCATTAATAATAATAATAATAATAATAATAATAAATAATAAATAATAATAATAATAATTATTATTATAATTATAATTATAATAATAATAATAATGGAATCGTTATCATTAATAATAATAATAATAAATAATAATAATAATAATAATAATAATAATAATAATAATAATAATAATAATAATAATAATAATAATAATAATAATAATAATAATAATAATAATAATAATAATAATAATAATAATAATAATAATAATTAATAATAATGCAAAGAAAATTGTACATACCCTCTTACCTACTTCCTGCCTTGACCCAGTGTGGTCCAGTGTGTCCCCCCCCCCCCCCCCCCCCCCCCCCCATACAGGTCAACCTACTTCAACCTTCCTCAACTGAGTGTGGTGTTGGTGTAGTGTGTCTCCATAGAGCTATTGCTCAACCTACTCCAACCTGCTTTAACCCAAGTGTGATGTTGGTCCAGTGTGTGTCCCCATAGAGCTATTGTCAACCTACTCCAACCTGCCTCAACCCAGTGCGACGTGCATAAAGAGTGTAGCTTCTGGATGCTCCATGGAAAATAGTGTATCATCGTGTATTTGCATTACCGCATATCCTAGTTCTTCTAGCTGCACCAGGTAGTTAGTTATCTCTCCTCTACTGACTATTCAGACAGTTCTCTCGACTCTACTGACTATGCAGCCACTCTCTCCTCTACTGACTATGCAGCCAGTTCTATCTCCTCTACTGATTAATTATGCAGCCAGTGCAGCCAGTTCTCTCTCCTCTACCAACTATTCAGACAGTTCTCTCTCCTCTACTAACTATGCAGCCAGTTCTCTCTCCTCTACTGACTATTCAGACAGTTCTCTCTCCTCGACTAACTATGCAGCCAGTTCTCTCTCCTCTACCGACTATGCAGCCAGTTCTCTCTCCTCTACTAACTATTCAGACAGTTCTCTCTCCTCTACTGACTATTCAGACAGTTCTCTCTCCTCTACTAACTATGCAGCCAGTTCTCTCTCCTCTACTGACTATGCAGCCAGTTCTCTCCTCTACTGACTATCTAGCCAGTTCTCTCTCCTCTACTGACTATGCAGCCAGTTCTCTCCTCTACTGATTATGCAGCCAGTTCTCTCTCCTCTACTGACTATGCAGCCAGTTCTCTCTCCTCTACTGACTATGCAGCCAGTTCTCTCCTCTACTGACTATGTAGCCAATTCTCTCTCCTCTACTGATAATGCAGCCAGTTCTCTCTCCTCTACTAACTATGCAGCCAGTTCTCTCTCCTCTACTAACTATGCAGCCAGTTCTCTCTCCCCTACTAACTATTCAGACACTTCTCTCTCCTCTACCAACTATTCAGACAGTTCTCTCTACTCGACTGACTATGCAGCCAGTTCTATCTCCTCTACTGACTATGCAGCAAGTTCTCTCTCCTCTACTAACTATGCAGCCAGTTCTCTCTCCTCTACTGACTATGCAGCCAGTTCTCTCTCCTCTACTGACTATGCAGCCAGTTCTCTCTCCTCCACTAACTATGCAGCCAGTTCTCTCTCCTCTACTGACTATGCAGCTCTCATCTACTGACTGTGCAGCCATTTCTCTCTCCTCTACTAACTATGCAGTCAGTTCTCTTTCCTTTACTAACTAGTCAGACACTTCCCTCTCCTCTACTAACTATTCAGATACTTCTCTCTCCTGACTATTCAGACAGTTCTCTCTCCTCTACTGACTATGCAGCCAGTTCTCTCTCCTCTACTAACTATGCAGCCAGTTCAACTGCTAGCTGAACTACTTGCTATACTGAACTGCTAGCTGTAATACTGAACTACGAGCTGCTAGCTGTTATACTGAGCTATTATGCTGAGCTGTTGTTGCGGGTATGTACGATACCCCACCCACCTAGATGGGCAGTGTTTAGTAACCAACCTCCCATAGCCATCATGCAATTGACCACATTATTAACATGACCACCAGCCTATTAACAAGAACAAACATGTTTTATTTACCTTTCTAAGGAACCAACTGTACCCCTAGACCACAAGCAGTTAGATGACCCATGACCATTAAAAGTCAATCATTTACTGCTAAAAGGAGTGCAATATTGTTGCGCACGATTGTAAATGGTAAGGGGTCATCCAACTACTCGTGGGCTACTTGGGTTTAAGTTTTCTTTCTTTCTTAATTAAATAGATTGATAGATCAATCCATATTAGATTTTTGCCTTTTCTAACTTGTGTTGTTATACACTACCAGGGTTTCATTTAGGAGGGGGGTGGGGGGGCTGCCCCCCCTTGGAACCTTTTTGCCCCCCTTGGAAATTGTATTATTAAAATTCTTATTGATGTTGATAAGTGCTTGACATCATCCCCTTCATTTCCAGATTCCTCCAGTTGCCCCCCCTTGGACAATTTTCTAAATGAAACCCTGACTACACATATTGCCACGTGCCATCTAGTTGCTGTTGTTGACTCTACCCACTGCAGTATCCATTACACACAAAACAATCAGCACATGCCATATGTGCTGATTTACGATACGTGTAGTGTAAATCTCAAGTTGATTATTGAGATGGTCGTAGTACCATAGCATACCTGTTGCTATTGTTAACTGCACCCATGTAGGGTCAGCTACAACCTCCTTCCTTCAAGGACTTGGTAACAGTTGCACAGGAGAACCTTTACCAACCTGACATCAGAACAGACAGGTCATTCTGCTTATGATACAGCATGTACAGTTTGATTATAAGACTGCATGTAAGCTAGCTCGATTGCATCATCGGTGAGAAGCCTTTTATTCATGAGTTGAAACAGATTAGATGCTGCAATCCACTGGAACATTTAAGCTTCTGGTATTAACGATTTTTTGATTGCATAGTAAAATATGCAGGTAGGGGGAAAAGAGAAAAGAAGATCCTCAAAGATGAATTTCCCCATACACTTTCTAGGAGGGTTCCTCAGAGGGGGTTGCGCTGCTACTTTACTTCCTTGGCTTCAAAGTATGCTTGGGGACTTTTTGGAGTTAATAACCGGCTGAAGCAGCCACTTAGGCAGCTAAGAAGCAGCCACTTAGGCAGCTAAGAAGCAGCCATTTAGGTAGCTAGAAGCAGCCATAGGCAGCTAAGAAGCAGCCACTTAGGCAGCTAAGAAGCAGCCACTGTGAGTTCCAGAGATATGAGCTTTGCTTTGGGTGTATTTTTGTTTTGTTTTTTTGTTTTTTTGCCATCTTCCATTTTGAAGTAGGCTTCAAATCTAAGGGGAGTGTAATATAACTCATTAGTAGCTAGTGTGTATGTGCCTGTGTGTGTATGTGCCTGTGTGTGTATGTGCCTGTGTGTGTATGTGCCTGTGTGTGTATGTGCCTGTGTGTGTATGTGCCTGTGTGTGTTGTGCCTGTGTGTGTATGTGCCTGTGTGTGTATGTGCCTGTGTGTGTTGTGCCTGTGTGTGTATGTGCCTGTGTGTGTGTTGTGCCTGTGTGTGTTGTGCCTGTGTGTGTATGTTGTGTGTGTGGTGCCTGTGTGTGTTGTGTGTGTGAACATGGAGGCAATTATGCAAACAATAAGTATATTCACAAATAAAACTCTTGAGTATTACATTTCAAATGCTAAGCCTTGTCTTTGAGTCATTTGTTCATTAGTGATGTATAGACGGCTGATTCAAGTTCCATTCTGTAGACAATTGTGCGTTCTTTGACTGATACCAATCACTCAAATTTTGGTTATTCTGTGCTATTGGCCACTTTTCTCAGATCTTAATCGTGTACATCAACCATGTGTAGGGTCATCTGTCATATGGATATTGGCATGTGCATGCACAACCAATTCCATCAGATAATGTAAGTCCTCACTCACTCAGTGAGGTCAGGAGAGGCATCGTGCACACACAGCTACTAGCTGTAGCCTCAGTCATTGGGGGGTCAGGAGAGGCATCATGCACACAGCTACTAGCTGTAGCCTCAGTCAGTGAGGTCAGGAGAGGCATCGTGCACACACAGCTACTAGCTGTAGCCTCACAGTGAGTTCAGGAGAGGCATTGTGCACACACAGCTACTAGCTATAGCTGAGGTCAGGAGAGGCATCGTGCACACACAGCTACTAGCTGTAGCCTCAGTCAGTGAGGTCAGGAGAAGCATCGTGCACACACAGCTACTAGCTGTAGCCTCAGTCAGTGAGTTCAGCTACTAGCTGTAGCCTCAGTCAGTGAGTTCAGCTACTAGCTGTAGCCTCAGTCAGTGAGTTCAGGAGAGGCATCATGCACACACAGCTACTAGCTGTAGCCTCAGTCAGTGAGGTCAGGAGAAGCATCGTGCACACACAGCTACTAGCTGTAGCCTCAGTCAGTGAGTTCAGCTACTAGCTGTAGCCTCAGTCAGTGAGTTCAGGAGAGGCATCATGCACACACAGCTACTAGCTGTAGCCTCAGTCAGTGAGGTCAGGAGAGCCATCGTGCACACACAGCTACTAGCTGTAGCCTCAGCGAGTGAGGTCAGGAGAGGCATCGTGCACACACAGCTACTAGCTGTAGCCTCAGTCAGTGAGTTCAGCTACTAGCTGTAGCCTCAGTCAGTGAGTTCAGCTACTAGCTGTAGCCTCAGTCAGTGAGTTCAGGAGAGGCATCATGCACACACAGCTACTAGCTGTAGCCTCAGTCAGTGAGGTCAGGAGAGGCATCATGCACACACAGCTACTAGCTGTAGCCTCAGTCAGTGAGTTCAGCTACTAGCTGTAGCCTCAGTCAGTGAGTTCAGGAGAGGCATCGTGCACACACAGCTACTAGCTGTAGCCTCAGTCATTGGGGGGGTCAGGAGAGGCATCATGCACACAGCTACTAGCTGTAGCCTCAGTCAGTGAGTTCAGGAGAGCCATCGTGCACACACAGCTACTAGCTGTAGCCTCAGTCAGTGAGGTCAGGAGAGGCATCGTGCACACACAGGTCCCTCTGTGTCTGTGGCATATTCACATGGATTGGGGGGGGGGCTTCCAATGGTGATGTGGATAATCCTGGCATGGATGTCAAAAGTTTATAATTCTTGCCCACGCCGCTAATGCCGGAGCTATAGGGTTAATATCCGATGGGCTAGAACTTTGGAGATGCAAGTTGATGATCCCTGGATTATCCATGGTCCTACTGAACCATCCTGAGGTGTAGGACAAGGCTATGACTACGGTCCTACTGAACCATCCTGCCAAGGTGTCAGAGTTCGCAGGTTTTACTCAGGGCTTGGGTTTAACCCGGGTTGGGTTAAATACCTTTTTTCCCGGGTTTTACCCAGGTTTTACTCAAACATGGATACAACCCAGGATAAAATAATAGACACAATACATTTATTATAATATAAACTGTAAAGATATTATAAGAAATTAACTCTGTAATCAGGAAGTAAGACATTCAATAACTGGCAACTGTAAAGAACTAGACAAAAACAGGAGCTGTGTTTCACTCAGCATTTATTTACCAAGTGACAAGGTTGTCTACAAGAGTATATATTTTTTATTTAATGATATTTAAACAAGATTCATGGGATTAAAGATTCATGGGATTAAAGTCCAATTGATATGCAAGTTAAACAGATTTAATAGTCAATCTCCTGAGGTCCTCGCAGGAGCCTGTGGCAGAAGACGAGTTTCTGGGCTTTCTCATTTTTCTAATTGCAGTACACTTACTAAACTGTAAGCAGTGAATGATGACCTATGGTATTTGCTTGGCTTTTAAATAGCCACCACCACCCAGACACTTATGGCTCTGGGACAGGGCTGTGACAGGGCTACAAATAAGTGTTTTATATCACTAGGTAACACCTGGGTAAAACCGGGGGTAAAACCTGGGCGAAATCCTAAAACATAGGTATTACCCGCTGGGTTGGGTTAAATAGGTTTTACCCGGGTAAAATGCAACCACCAATGTGTAGGACAAGGCTAGGACTATGGTCCTACTGAACCATCCTGCCAAGATGCAGGACAAGGCTAGGACTATGGTCCTACTGAACCATCCTGCAAGGTGTAGGACAAGGCTAGGACTATGGTCCTACTGCCAAGGTGTAGGACTATAGTCCTACCGAACCATCCTGCAAGGTGTAGGACAAGGCTAGGACTATGGTCCTACTGAACCATCCTGCAAGGTGTAGGACAAGGCTAGGACTATGGTCCTACTGAACCATCCTGCAAGGTGTAGGACAAGGCTAGGACTATGGTCCTACTGAACCATCCTGCCAAGGTGTAGGACAAGGCTAGGACTATGGTCCTACTGAACCATCCTAAGATGTGGGACAAGGCTAGGAGTATGGTCCTACTGAACCATCCTGCCAAGGTGTTGGACAAGGCTAGGACTATGGTCCTACTGAACCATCCTGCCAAGGTGCAGGACAAGGCTAGGACTATGGTCCTACTGAACCATCCTGCAAGGTGTAGGACAAGGCTAGGACTATGGTCCTACTGAACCATCCTGCAAGGTGTAGGACAAGGCTAGGAGTATGGTCCTACTGAACCATCCTGCAAGGTGTAGGACAAGGCTAGGAGTATGGTCCTACTGAACCATCCTGCAAGGTGCAGGACAAGGCTAGGAGTATGGTCGTACTGAACCATCCTAAGGTATAGGACAAGGCTATGACTATGGTCCTACTGAACCATCCTGCAAGGTGTAGGACAAGGCTAGGAGTATGGTCCTACTGAACCATCCTAAGGTATAGGACAAGGCTATGACTATGGTCCTACTGAACCATCCTGCAAGGTGTAGGACAAGGCTAGGACTATGGTCCTGCTGAACCACCCTGCAAGGTGTGGGACAAGGCTAGGAGTATGGTCCTACTGAACCGTCCCAAGGTGTAGGACAAGGGTAGGACTATGGTCCTGCTGAACCATCCTGCAAGGTGTAGGACAAGGCTAGGACTATGGTCCTACTGAACCATCCTAAGGTGTGGGACAAGGCTAGGAGTATGGTCCTACTGAACTATCCTGCACGGTGTAGGACAAGGCTAGGACTACGGTCCTGAACCATCCTGCAAGGTGTAGGACAAGGCTAGGACTACAGTCCTACTGAACCATCCTAAGGTGTAGGACAAGGCTAGGACTACCGTCCTGCTGAACCATCCTAAGGTGCAGGACAAGGCTAGGACTATGGTCCTGCTGAACCATCCTGCAAGGTGTAGGACAAGGCTAGGACTACGGTCCTACTGAACCATCCTGCAAGGTGTAGGACAAGGCTAGGACTATGGTCCTGCTGAACCATCCTAAGATGTAGGACAAGGCTAGGACTACGGTCCTGCTGAACCATCCTGCAAGGTGTGGGACAAGGCTAGGAGTATGGTCCTACTGAACCGTCCCAAGGTGTAGGACAAGGGTAGGACTATGGTCCTGCTGAACCTCCTGCAAGGTGTAGGACAAGGCTAGGACTACGGTCCTGCTGAACCATCCTAAGGTGCTAGGACTACAGAGCTATGGCCAGAGCCAAAGATTTTTCTGAGTTCTTGGCGGCAGACTTGCTATCTTCAGATTCATCTCTTGCTGTCAATATCTTATAAACCTGCATGGAAATGCTTTCTGATTAGCTTTGTGGGAACCAGTTAAGAAGCGTGCGTGTGGGTGTGTGTGTACAAAGAATATGGCGCTCTGCGAAGCTTGAAGAAATCGGCAGACATGCTATCTTCAGATTCATCTCTTGCTGAATATCTTATAAACCTGCTTGGAAATGCTTTCTGATTAGCTTTGTGGGAACCAGTTTGAAGAAGTGTGGGTGTGTGTGCACAGAATATGGCGCTCTGCGAAGCTTGAGGAAATGGACAAACTAAACTTCATTGCATGCTAGATGAGCTGGCCGAAAAGAAATTATATCTGTGCTCTCTCCAATATGGACCACTGATGCTGAATATGGGCCACAGATGCTGAATATGGGCCACTGATGCTTCTTACCTGAATATGGACTGATGCTGAATATGGACCACTGATGCTGAATATGGGCCACTGATGCTTCTTACCTGAATATGGGCCACTGATGCTCAATATGGGTCACTGATGCTTCTTATCTGAATATGGACTGATGCTCAATTTGGGTCACTGATGCTTCTTACCTGAATATAGAATATGAGCCACTGATGCTTCTTATCCGTCTCTGTACTTTCAGGCAAAGAAATAGTGTGCACTTCATTTCAAGGTAAAATGTATTTGCTTAATTGTTGATCTCAAATTTTTCTTTGTGTTAATTCAATTGAAAAGTAGCTTGTTTGTTTGTGAACTCATAATGGCAGTGATCACTGGCTCTGGTGGGAGTACAGTACTGCCTGATCACTGGCTGCTGATGGCTCTGGTGGGAGTACAGTGCTGCCTGATCACTGGTTGCTGATGGCTCTGGTGGGAGCACAGAGCTGTCTGATCACTGGCTGCTGATGGCTCTGGTGGGAGCACAGAGCTGCCTGATCACTGGCTGCTGATGGCTCTGGTGGGAGCACAGTGCTGTCTGATCAACTGGCTGCTGATGGCTCTGGTGGGAGCACAGAGCTGTCTGATCACTGGCTGCTGATGGCTCAGCACAGAGCTGCCTGATCACTGGCTGCTGATGGCTCTGGTGGGAGCACAGAGCTGCCTGATCACTGGCTGCTGATGGCTCTGGTGGGAGCACAGAGCTGCCTGATCACTGGCTGCTGATGGCTCTGGTGGGAGCACAGAGCTGCCTGATCACTGGCTGCTGATGGCTCTGGTGGGAGCACAGAGCTGTCTGATCACTGGCTGCTGATGGCTCTGGTGGGAGCACAGAGCTGCCTGATCACTGGCTGCTGATGGCTCTGGTGGGAGCACAGAGCTGCCTGATCACTGGCTGCTGATGGCTCTGGTGGGAGCACAGTGCTGTCTGATCAACTGGCTGCTGATGGCTCTGGTGGGAGCACAGAGCTGTCTGATCACTGGCTGCTGATGGCTCAGCACAGAGCTGCCTGATCACTGGCTGCTGATGGCTCTGGTGGGAGCACAGAGCTGCCTGATCACTGGCTGCTGATGGCTCTGGTGGGAGCACAGAGCTGCCTGATCACTGGCTGCTGATGGCTCTGGTGGGAGCACAGAGCTGCCTGATCACTGGCTGCTGATGGCTCTGGTGGGAGCACAGAGCTGTCTGATCACTGGCTGCTGATGGCTCTGGTGGGAGCACAGAGCTGCCTGATCACTGGCTGCTGATGGCTCTGGTGGGAGCACAGTGCTGCCTGAGCTGATGGCTCTGGTGGGAGCACAGAGCTGTCTGATCACAGAGCTGTCTGATCACTGGCTGCTGATGGCTCTGGTGGGAGCACAGTGCTGTCTGATCACTGGCTGCTGATGGCTCTGGTGGGAGCACAGTGCTGCCTGATCACTGGCTGCTGATGGCTCTGGTGGGAGCCCAGTGCTGTCTGATCACTGGCTGCTGATGGCTCTGGTGGGAGCACAATGCTACCTTAACCGCTAAGTGAGTTAATTAATTAGCAATCCATAATACAAATCCAGTAGGGGGCCTCAAGTAGGAAAATGCCAGAGTTGTGGTTTTCACCAGCCATTAAGCAGCACATCACTGCCCATCCCTTTATGGGACTCACACATGAATGGAATTTGCACTAATTAGCACTGACCACTACAAAGAGGTGCCTTCGGCACGGGCGGTTGCAGTTCACTTTGTGCATGTCCAGCACAGACCACAAACCTTGCAGAAGGCCAGAGGCATAACTGCCTATAATTAGAACGAGCTTGTGTATAGAGATCTGGCAGACTAGTTTTGGCACTGTTGTGATGCTGGCATGGCATTTTGTCAGGCCACCGATCAGTGTGTTTGTGTGGCACTGCGTAAGCAAAGAACCGCATACTTCCACTGTTGCAAGCTACAGATATCGCACCCTTGGTGAAGTGGAGAGGCAACAAGCGTCAACTCCGGCATGTTGCAGCAACATGCCGGAGTTGATGTGACCATGTTGCGGCAACATGCTGGAGTTGACGTGACCATGTTGCTGGCAGTAGCCTTAGAGAAGAGATTCGGGTCCAAAAATTCTGTAGGATTCCAGCGATAAAGTTGCCTCAAGCCATGATGGCCTCGAGCCATGATGGATTTGAAGGAGTTGACAGGGAAATTGGTAAAGTATTTTACTGGGTGTCCAATAGTCAAACCGAATCGTTGATTTTGGATGATTGATTTGCGGGGTGCATTTCAATCCTCTGAGACTTGTCTGAGGCTGAAATGTTGGCAGTCAATGGCTGCCTGCAGAGGCACTAACGTGTCCAAGAAGTTGAAGTACATCATGATCAGCGCAAGCCTTATACACTGGTAGAAGTGGATGCAGGTGAACATCATGGTGGACCAGGCAAGTCTTGTGCACTGGTAGAAGTGGATGTAGGTGAGCATCATGGTGGACCAGGCAAGTCTTGTGCACTGGTAGAAGTGGATGTAGGTGAGCATCATGGTGGACCAGGCAAGTCTTGTCCACTGGTAGAAGTGGATGTAGGTGAGCATCATGGTGGACCAGGCAAGTCTTGTGCACTGGTAGAAGTGGATGTAGGTGAGCATCATGGTGGACCAGGCAAGTCTTGTGCACTGGTAGAAGTGGATGCAGGTGAGCATCATGGTGGACCAGGCAAGTCTTGTGCACTGGTAGAAGTGGATGTAGGTGAGCATCATGGTGGACCAGGCAAGTCTTGTGCACTGGTAGAAGTGGATGTAGGTGAGCATCATGGTGGACCAGGCAAGTCTTGTGCACTGGTAGAAGTGGATGTAGGTGAGCATCATGGTGGACCAGGCAAGTCTTGTGCACTGGTAGAAGTGGATGTAGGTGAGCATCATGGTGGACCAGGCAAGTCTTGTGCACTGGTAGAAGTGGATGTAGGTGAGCATCATGGTGGACCAGGCAAGTCTTGTCCACTGGTAGAAGTGGATGTAGGTGAGCATCATGGTGGACCAGGCAAGTCTTGTCCACTGGTAGAAGTGGATGCAGGTGAGCATCATGGTGGACCAGGCAAGTCTTGTGCACTGGTAGAAGTGGATGTAGGTGAGCATCATGGTGGACCAGGCAAGTCTTGTCCACTGGTAGAAGTGGATGTAGGTGAGCATCATGGTGGACCAGGCAAGTCTTGTGCACTGGTAGAAGTGGATGTAGGTGAGCATCATGGTGGACCAGGCAAGTCTTGTGCACTGGTAGAAGTGGATGTAGGTGAGCATCATGGTGGACCAGGCAAGTCTTGTCCACTGGTAGGTACTGGTAGAAGTGGATGTAGGTGAGCATCATGGTGGACCAGGCAAGTCTTGTGCACTGGTAGAAGTGGATGTAGGTGAGCATCATGGTGGACCAGGCAAGTCTTGTACACTGGTAGAAGTGGATGTAGGTGAGCATCATGGTGGACCAGGCAAGTCTTGTGCACTGGTAGAAGTGGATGTAGGTGAGCATCATGGTGGACCAGGCAAGTCTTGTGCACTGGTAGAAGTGGATGCAGGTGAGCATCATGGTGGACCAGGCAAGTCTTGTGCACTGGTAGAAGTGGATGCAGGTGAGTGTCATGGTGGACCAGGCAAGTCTTGTGCACTGGTAGAAGTGGATGTAGGTGAGCATCATGGTGGACCAGGCAAGTCTTGTGCACTGGTAGAAGTGGATGTAGGTGAGCATCATGGTGGACCAGGCAAGTCTTGTGCACTGGTAGAAGTGGATGTAGGTGAGCATCATGGTGGACCAGGCAAGTCTTGTCCACTGGTAGAAGTGGATGTAGGTGAACATCATGGTGGACCAGGCAAGTCTTGTGCACTGGTAGAAGTGGATGTAGGTGAGCATCATGGTGGACCAGGCAAGTTTTGTGCACTGGTAGAAGTGGATGTAGGTGAGCATCATGGTGGACCAGGCAAGTCTTGTGCACTGGTAGAAGTGGATGTAGGTGAGCATCATGGTGGACCAGGCAAGTCTTGTGCACTGGTAGAAGTGGATGCAGGTGAGCATCATGGTGGACCAGGCAAGTCTTGTGCACTGGTAGAAGTGGATGTAGGTGAGCATCATGGTGGACCAGGCAAGTCTTGTCCACTGGTAGAAGTGGATGTAGGTGAGCATCATGGTGGACCAGGCAAGTCTTGTGCACTGGTAGAAGTGGATGTAGGTGAGCATCATGGTGGACCAGGCAAGTCTTGTGCACTGGTAGAAGTGGATGTAGGTGAGCATCATGGTGGACCAGGCAAGTCTTGTCCACTGGTAGAAGTGGATGTAGGTGAGCATCATGGTGGACCAGGCAAGTCTTGTGTACTGGTAGAAGTGGATGCAGGTGAGCATCATGGTGGACCAGGCAAGTCTTGTGCACTGGTAGAAGTGGATGCAGGTGAGCATCATGGTGGACCAGGCAAGTCTTGTACACTGGTAGAAGTGGATGTAGGTGAGCATCATGGTGGACCAGGCAAGTCTTGTGCACTGGTAGAAGTGGATGTAGGTGAGCATCATGGTGGACCAGGCAAGTCTTGTGTACTGGTAGAAGTGGATGTAGGTGAGCATCATGGTGGACCAGGCAAGTCTTGTGCACTGGTAGAAGTGGATGCAGGTGAGCATCATGGTGGACCAGGCAAGTCTTGTGCACTGGTAGAAGTGGATGCAGGTGAGTGTCATGGTGGACCAGGCAAGTCTTGTGCACTGGTAGAAGTGGATGTAGGTGAGCATCATGGTGGACCAGGCAAGTCTTGTGCACTGGTAGAAGTGGATGTAGGTGAGCATCATGGTGGACCAGGCAAGTCTTGTCCACTGGTAGAAGTGGATGTAGGTGAGCATCATGGTGGACCAGGCAAGTCTTGTGCACTGGTAGAAGTGGATGTAGGTGAGCATCATGGTGGACCAGGCAAGTCTTGTGCACTGGTAGAAGTGGATGTAGGTGAGCATCATGGTGGACCAGGCAAGTCTTGTGCACTGGTAGAAGTGGATGTAGGTGAGCATCATGGTGGACCAGGCAAGTCTTGTGCACTGGTAGAAGTGGATGTAGGTGAGCATCATGGTGGACCAGGCAAGTCTTGTGCACTGGTAGAAGTGGATGTAGGTGAGCATCATGGTGGACCAGGCAAGTCTTGTGCACTGGTAGAAGTGGATGCAGGTGAGCATCATGGTGGACCAGGCAAGTCTTGTGCACTGGTAGAAGTGGATGTAGGTGAGCATCATGGTGGACCAGGCAAGTCTTGTGCACTGGTAGAAGTGGATGTAGGTGAGCATCATGGTGGACCAGGCAAGTCTTGTGCACTGGTAGAAGTGGATGTAGGTGAGCATCATGGTGGACCAGGCAAGTCTTGTGCACTGGTAGAAGTGGATGTAGGTGAGCATCATGGTGGACCAGGCAAGTCTTGTACACTGGTAGAAGTGGATGTAGGTGAGCATCATGGTGGACCAGGCAAGTCTTGTGCACTGGTAGAAGTGGATGTAGGTGAGCATCATGGTGGACCAGGCAAGTCTTGTGCACTGGTAGAAGTGGATGTAGGTGAGCATCATGGTGGACCAGGCAAGTCTTGTGCACTGGTAGAAGTGGATGTAGGTGAGCATCATGGTGGACCAGGCAAGTCTTGTCCACTGGTAGAAGTGGATGTAGGTGAGCATCATGGTGGACCAGGCAAGTCTTGTGCACTGGTAGAAGTGGATGTAGGTGAGCATCATGGTGGACCAGGCAAGTCTTGTCCACTGGTAGAAGTGGATGCAGGTGAGCATCATGGTGGACCAGGCAAGTCTTGTGCACTGGTAGAAGTGGATGTAGGTGAGCATCATGGTGGACCAGGCAAGTCTTGTGCACTGGTAGAAGTGGATGCAGGTGAGCATCATGGTGGACCAGGCAAGTCTTGTGCACTGGTAGAAGTGGATGTAGGTGAGCATCATGGTGGACCAGGCAAGTCTTGTGCACTGGTAGAAGTGGATGTAGGTGAGCATCATGGTGGACCAGGCAAGTCTTGTGCACTGGTAGAAGTGGATGTAGGTGAGCATCATGGTGGACCAGGCAAGTCTTGTGCACTGGTAGAAGTGGATGTAGGTGAGCATCATGGTGGACCAGGCAAGTCTTGTGCACTGGTAGAAGTGGATGTAGGTGAGCATCATGGTGGACCAGGCAAGTCTTGTGCACTGGTAGAAGTGGATGTAGGTGAGCATCATGGTGGACCAGGCAAGTCTTGTGCACTGGTAGAAGTGGATGTAGGTGAGCATCATGGTGGACCAGGCAAGTCTTGTCCACTGGTAGAAGTGGATGTAGGTGAGCATCATGGTGGACCAGGCAAGTCTTGTGCACTGGTAGAAGTGGATGCAGGTGAGCATCATGGTGGACCAGGCAAGTCTTGTGCACTGGTAGAAGTGGATGCAGGTGAGCATCATGGTGGACCAGGCAAGTCTTGTGCACTGGTAGAAGTGGATGCAGGTGAGCATCATGGTGGACCAGGCAAGTCTTGTGCACTGGTAGAAGTGGATGCAGGTGAGCATCATGGTGGACCAGGCAAGTCTTGTGCACTGGTAGAAGTGGATGCAGGTGAGCATCATGGTGGACCAGGCAAGTCTTGTGCACTGGTAGAAGTGGATGCAGGTGAGCATCATGGTGGACCAGGCAAGTCTTGTGCACTGGTAGAAGTGGATGTGAGCATCATGGTGGACCAGGCAAGTCTTGTGCACTGGTAGAAGTGGATGTAGGTGAGCATCATGGTGGACCAGGCAAGTCTTGTGCACTGGTAGAAGTGGATGTAGGTGAGCATCATGGTGGACCAGGCAAGTCTTGTGCACTGGTAGAAGTGGATGTAGGTGAGCATCATGGTGGACCAGGCAAGTCTTGTGTACTGGTAGAAGTGGATGTAGGTGAGCATCATGGTGGACCAGGCAAGTCTTGTGCACTGGCAGAAGTGGATGCAGGTGAGCATCATGGTGGACCAGGCAAGTCTTGTGCACTGGTAGAAGTGGATGTAGGTGAGCATCATGGTGGACCAGGCAAGTCTTGTGCACTGGTAGAAGTGGATGCAGGTGAGTGTCATGGTGGACCAGGCAAGTCTTGTGCACTGGTAGAAGTGGATGTAGGTGAGCATCATGGTGGACCAGGCAAGTCTTGTGCACTGGTAGAAGTGGATGTAGGTGAGCATCATGGTGGACCAGGCAAGTCTTGTCCACTGGTAGAAGTGGATGTAGGTGAACATCATGGTGGACCAGGCAAGTCTTGTCCACTGGTAGAAGTGGATGCAGGTGAGTGTCATGGTGGACCAGGCAAGTCTTGTCCACTGGTAGAAGTGGATGCAGGTGAGAATCATGGTGGACCAGGCAAGTCTTGTCCACTGGTAGAAGTGGATGTAGGTGAGCATCATGGTGGACCAGGCAAGTCTTGTGCACTGGTAGAAGTGGATGTAGGTGAGCATCATGGTGGACCAGGCAAGTCTTGTGCACTGGTAGAAGTAGATGTAGGTGAGCATCATGGTGGACCAGGCAAGTCTTGTCCACTGGTAGAAGTGGATGCAGGTGAGCATCATGGTGGACCAGGCAAGTCTTGTGCACTGGTAGAAGTGGATGCAGGTGAGCATCATGGTGGACCAGGCAAGTCTTGTGCACTGGTAGAAGTGGATGTAGGTGAGCATCATGGTGGACCAGGCAAGTCTTGTCCACTGGTAGAAGTGGATGCAGGTGAGCATCATGGTGGACCAGGCAAGTCTTGTGCACTGGTAGAAGTGGATGTAGGTGAGCATCATGGTGGACCAGGCAAGTCTTGTGCACTGGGAAGTGGATGTAGGTGAGCATCATGGTGGACCAGGCAAGTCTTGTGCACTGGTAGAAGTGGATGTAGGTGAGCATCATGGTGGACCAGGCAAGTCTTGTGCACTGGTAGAAGTGGATGTAGGTGAGCATCATGGTGGACCAGGCAAGTCTTGTCCACTGGTAGAAGTGGATGCAGGTGAGCATCATGGTGGACCAGGCAAGTCTTGTGCACTGGTAGAAGTGGATGTAGGTGAGCATCATGGTGGACCAGGCAAGTCTTGTCCACTGGTAGAAGTGGATGCAGGTGAGCATCATGGTGGACCAGGCAAGTCTTGTGCACTGGTAGAAGTGGATGTAGGTGAACATCATGGTGGACCAGGCAAGTCTTGTGCACTGGTAGAAGTGGATGTAGGTGAGCATCATGGTGGACCAGGCAAGTCTTGTCCACTGGTAGAAGTGGATGCAGGTGAGCATCATGGTGGACCAGGCAAGTCTTGTGCACTGGTAGAAGTGGATGTAGGTGAACATCATGGTGGACCAGGCAAGTCTTGTGCACTGGTAGAAGTGGATGTAGGTGAGCATCATGGTGGACCAGGCAAGTCTTGTGTACTGGTAGAAGTGGATGTAGGTGAGCATCATGGTGGACCAGGCAAGTCTTGTGCACTGGTAGAAGTGGATGCAGGTGAGCATCATGGTGGACCAGGCAAGTCTTGTGCACTGGTAGAAGTGGATGTAGGTGAGCATCATGGTGGACCAGGCAAGTCTTGTGTACTGGTAGAAGTGGATGCAGGTGAGCATCATGGTGGACCAGGCAAGTCTTGTGCACTGGTAGAAGTAGATGTAGGTGAGCATCATGGTGGACCAGGCAAGTCTTGTGCACTGGTAGAAGTGGATGTAGGTGAGCATCATGGTGGACCAGGCAAGTCTTGTGCACTGGTAGAAGTGGATGCAGGTGAGTGTCATGGTGGACCAGGCAAGTCTTGTGCACTGGTAGAAGTGGATGTAGGTGAGCATCATGGTGGACCAGGCAAGTCTTGTGCACTGGTAGAAGTGGATGTAGGTGAGCATCATGGTGGACCAGGCAAGTCTTGTGCACTGGTAGAAGTGGATGTAGGTGAGCATCATGGTGGACCAGGCAAGTCTTGTGTACTGGTAGAAGTGGATGTAGGTGAGCATCATGGTGGACCAGGCAAGTCTTGTGCACTGGTAGAAGTGGATGTAGGTGAGCATCATGGTGGACCAGGCAAGTCTTGTGCACTGGTAGAAGTGGATGTAGGTGAGCATCATGGTGGACCAGGCAAGTCTTGTGCACTGGTAGAAGTGGATGTAGGTGAGCATCATGGTGGACCAGGCAAGTCTTGTGCACTGGTAGAAGTGGATGTAGGTGAGCATCATGGTGGACCAGGCAAGTCTTGTGCACTGGTAGAAGTGGATGTAGGTGAGCATCATGGTGGACCAGGCAAGTCTTGTGCACTGGTAGAAGTGGATGTAGGTGAGCATCATGGTGGACCAGGCAAGTCTTGTCCACTGGTAGAAGTGGATGCAGGTGAGCATCATGGTGGACCAGGCAAGTCTTGTGCACTGGTAGAAGTGGATGTAGGTGAACATCATGGTGGACCAGGCAAGTCTTGTGCACTGGTAGAAGTGGATGTAGGTGAGCATCATGGTGGACCAGGCAAGTCTTGTGTACTGGTAGAAGTGGATGTAGGTGAGCATCATGGTGGACCAGGCAAGTCTTGTGCACTGGTAGAAGTGGATGCAGGTGAGCATCATGGTGGACCAGGCAAGTCTTGTGCACTGGTAGAAGTGGATGTAGGTGAGCATCATGGTGGACCAGGCAAGTCTTGTGTACTGGTAGAAGTGGATGCAGGTGAGCATCATGGTGGACCAGGCAAGTCTTGTGCACTGGTAGAAGTAGATGTAGGTGAGCATCATGGTGGACCAGGCAAGTCTTGTGCACTGGTAGAAGTGGATGTAGGTGAGCATCATGGTGGACCAGGCAAGTCTTGTGCACTGGTAGAAGTGGATGCAGGTGAGTGTCATGGTGGACCAGGCAAGTCTTGTGCACTGGTAGAAGTGGATGTAGGTGAGCATCATGGTGGACCAGGCAAGTCTTGTGCACTGGTAGAAGTGGATGTAGGTGAGCATCATGGTGGACCAGGCAAGTCTTGTGCACTGGTAGAAGTGGATGTAGGTGAGCATCATGGTGGACCAGGCAAGTCTTGTGTACTGGTAGAAGTAGGTGAGCATCATGGTGGACCAGGCAAGTCTTGTGCACTGGTAGAAGTGGATGCAGGTGAGTGTCATGGTGGACCAGGCAAGTCTTGTGCACTGGTAGAAGTGGATGTAGGTGAGCATCATGGTGGACCAGGCAAGTCTTGTGCACTGGTAGAAGTGGATGTAGGTGAGCATCATGGTGGACCAGGCAAGTCTTGTGCACTGGTAGAAGTGGATGTAGGTGAGCATCATGGTGGACCAGGCAAGTCTTGTGTACTGGTAGAAGTGGATGTAGGTGAGCATCATGGTGGACCAGGCAAGTCTTGTGCACTGGTAGAAGTGGATGTAGGTGAGCATCATGGTGGACCAGGCAAGTCTTGTGCACTGGTAGAAGTGGATGTAGGTGAGCATCATGGTGGACCAGGCAAGTCTTGTGCACTGGTAGAAGTGGATGTAGGTGAGCATCATGGTGGACCAGGCAAGTCTTGTGCACTGGTAGAAGTGGATGTAGGTGAGCATCATGGTGGACCAGGCAAGTCTTGTGCACTGGTAGAAGTGGATGTAGGTGAACATCATGGTGGACCAGGCAAGTCTTGTCCACTGGTAGAAGTGGATGCAGGTGAGTGTCATGGTGGACCAGGCAAGTCTTGTCCACTGGTAGAAGTGGATGCAGGTGAGAATCATGGTGGACCAGGCAAGTCTTGTCCACTGGTAGAAGTGGATGTAGGTGAGCATCATGGTGGACCAGGCAAGTCTTGTGCACTGGTAGAAGTGGATGTAGGTGAGCATCATGGTGGACCAGGCAAGTCTTGTGCACTGGTAGAAGTAGATGTAGGTGAGCATCATGGTGGACCAGGCAAGTCTTGTCCACTGGTAGAAGTGGATGCAGGTGAGCATCATGGTGGACCAGGCAAGTCTTGTGCACTGGTAGAAGTGGATGCAGGTGAGCATCATGGTGGACCAGGCAAGTCTTGTGCACTGGTAGAAGTGGATGTAGGTGAGCATCATGGTGGACCAGGCAAGTCTTGTCCACTGGTAGAAGTGGATGCAGGTGAGCATCATGGTGGACCAGGCAAGTCTTGTGCACTGGTAGAAGTGGATGTAGGTGAGCATCATGGTGGACCAGGCAAGTCTTGTGCACTGGGAAGTGGATGTAGGTGAGCATCATGGTGGACCAGGCAAGTCTTGTGCACTGGTAGAAGTGGATGTAGGTGAGCATCATGGTGGACCAGGCAAGTCTTGTGCACTGGTAGAAGTGGATGTAGGTGAGCATCATGGTGGACCAGGCAAGTCTTGTCCACTGGTAGAAGTGGATGCAGGTGAGCATCATGGTGGACCAGGCAAGTCTTGTGCACTGGTAGAAGTGGATGTAGGTGAGCATCATGGTGGACCAGGCAAGTCTTGTCCACTGGTAGAAGTGGATGCAGGTGAGCATCATGGTGGACCAGGCAAGTCTTGTGCACTGGTAGAAGTGGATGTAGGTGAACATCATGGTGGACCAGGCAAGTCTTGTGCACTGGTAGAAGTGGATGTAGGTGAGCATCATGGTGGACCAGGCAAGTCTTGTCCACTGGTAGAAGTGGATGCAGGTGAGCATCATGGTGGACCAGGCAAGTCTTGTGCACTGGTAGAAGTGGATGTAGGTGAACATCATGGTGGACCAGGCAAGTCTTGTGCACTGGTAGAAGTGGATGTAGGTGAGCATCATGGTGGACCAGGCAAGTCTTGTGTACTGGTAGAAGTGGATGTAGGTGAGCATCATGGTGGACCAGGCAAGTCTTGTGCACTGGTAGAAGTGGATGCAGGTGAGCATCATGGTGGACCAGGCAAGTCTTGTGCACTGGTAGAAGTGGATGTAGGTGAGCATCATGGTGGACCAGGCAAGTCTTGTGTACTGGTAGAAGTGGATGCAGGTGAGCATCATGGTGGACCAGGCAAGTCTTGTGCACTGGTAGAAGTAGATGTAGGTGAGCATCATGGTGGACCAGGCAAGTCTTGTGCACTGGTAGAAGTGGATGTAGGTGAGCATCATGGTGGACCAGGCAAGTCTTGTGCACTGGTAGAAGTGGATGCAGGTGAGTGTCATGGTGGACCAGGCAAGTCTTGTGCACTGGTAGAAGTGGATGTAGGTGAGCATCATGGTGGACCAGGCAAGTCTTGTGCACTGGTAGAAGTGGATGTAGGTGAGCATCATGGTGGACCAGGCAAGTCTTGTGCACTGGTAGAAGTGGATGTAGGTGAGCATCATGGTGGACCAGGCAAGTCTTGTGTACTGGTAGAAGTGGATGTAGGTGAGCATCATGGTGGACCAGGCAAGTCTTGTGCACTGGTAGAAGTGGATGTAGGTGAGCATCATGGTGGACCAGGCAAGTCTTGTGCACTGGTAGAAGTGGATGTAGGTGAGCATCATGGTGGACCAGGCAAGTCTTGTGCACTGGTAGAAGTGGATGTAGGTGAGCATCATGGTGGACCAGGCAAGTCTTGTGCACTGGTAGAAGTGGATGTAGGTGAGCATCATGGTGGACCAGGCAAGTCTTGTGCACTGGTAGAAGTGGATGTAGGTGAGCATCATGGTGGACCAGGCAAGTCTTGTGCACTGGTAGAAGTGGATGTAGGTGAGCATCATGGTGGACCAGGCAAGTCTTGTCCACTGGTAGAAGTGGATGCAGGTGAGCATCATGGTGGACCAGGCAAGTCTTGTGCACTGGTAGAAGTGGATGTAGGTGAACATCATGGTGGACCAGGCAAGTCTTGTGCACTGGTAGAAGTGGATGTAGGTGAGCATCATGGTGGACCAGGCAAGTCTTGTGTACTGGTAGAAGTGGATGTAGGTGAGCATCATGGTGGACCAGGCAAGTCTTGTGCACTGGTAGAAGTGGATGCAGGTGAGCATCATGGTGGACCAGGCAAGTCTTGTGCACTGGTAGAAGTGGATGTAGGTGAGCATCATGGTGGACCAGGCAAGTCTTGTGTACTGGTAGAAGTGGATGCAGGTGAGCATCATGGTGGACCAGGCAAGTCTTGTGCACTGGTAGAAGTAGATGTAGGTGAGCATCATGGTGGACCAGGCAAGTCTTGTGCACTGGTAGAAGTGGATGTAGGTGAGCATCATGGTGGACCAGGCAAGTCTTGTGCACTGGTAGAAGTGGATGCAGGTGAGTGTCATGGTGGACCAGGCAAGTCTTGTGCACTGGTAGAAGTGGATGTAGGTGAGCATCATGGTGGACCAGGCAAGTCTTGTGCACTGGTAGAAGTGGATGTAGGTGAGCATCATGGTGGACCAGGCAAGTCTTGTGCACTGGTAGAAGTGGATGTAGGTGAGCATCATGGTGGACCAGGCAAGTCTTGTGTACTGGTAGAAGTAGGTGAGCATCATGGTGGACCAGGCAAGTCTTGTGCACTGGTAGAAGTGGATGCAGGTGAGTGTCATGGTGGACCAGGCAAGTCTTGTGCACTGGTAGAAGTGGATGTAGGTGAGCATCATGGTGGACCAGGCAAGTCTTGTGCACTGGTAGAAGTGGATGTAGGTGAGCATCATGGTGGACCAGGCAAGTCTTGTGCACTGGTAGAAGTGGATGTAGGTGAGCATCATGGTGGACCAGGCAAGTCTTGTGTACTGGTAGAAGTGGATGTAGGTGAGCATCATGGTGGACCAGGCAAGTCTTGTGCACTGGTAGAAGTGGATGTAGGTGAGCATCATGGTGGACCAGGCAAGTCTTGTGCACTGGTAGAAGTGGATGTAGGTGAGCATCATGGTGGACCAGGCAAGTCTTGTGCACTGGTAGAAGTGGATGTAGGTGAGCATCATGGTGGACCAGGCAAGTCTTGTGCACTGGTAGAAGTGGATGTAGGTGAGCATCATGGTGGACCAGGCAAGTCTTGTGCACTGGTAGAAGTGGATGTAGGTGAGCATCATGGTGGACCAGGCAAGTCTTGTGCACTGGTAGAAGTGGATGTAGGTGAGCATCATGGTGGACCAGGCAAGTCTTGTGCACTGGTAGAAGTGGATGTAGGTGAGCATCATGGTGGACCAGGCAAGTCTTGTGCACTGGTAGAAGTGGATGTAGGTGAGCATCATGGTGGACCAGGCAAGTCTTGTGCACTGGTAGAAGTGGATGTAGGTGAGCATCATGGTGGACCAGGCAAGTCTTGTGCACTGGTAGAAGTGGATGCAGGTGAGCATCATGGTGGACCAGGCAAGTCTTGTGCACTGGTAGAAGTGGATGCAGGTGAGCATCATGGTGGACCAGGCAAGTCTTGTGTACTGGTAGAAGTGGATGTAGGTGAGCATCATGTGTGGACCAGGCAAGTCTTGTGCACTGGTAGAAGTGGATGCAGGTGAGCATCATGGTGGACCAGGCAAGTCTTGTGCACTGGTAGAAGTGGATGTAGGTGAGCATCATGGTGGACCAGGCAAGTCTTGTGCACTGGTAGAAGTGGATGTAGGTGAGCATCATGGTGGACCAGGCAAGTCTTGTGCACTGGTAGAAGTGGATGTAGGTGAGCATCATGGTGGACCAGGCAAGTCTTGTGCACTGGTAGAAGTGGATGTAGGTGAGCATCATGGTGGACCAGGCAAGTCTTGTGCACTGGTAGAAGTGGATGTAGGTGAGCATCATGGTGGACCAGGCAAGTCTTGTGCACTGGTAGAAGTGGATGTAGGTGAGCATCATGGTGGACCAGGCAAGTCTTGTGCACTGGTAGAAGTGGATGTAGGTGAGCATCATGGTGGACCAGGCAAGTCTTGTGCACTGGTAGAAGTGGATGTAGGTGAGCATCATGGTGGACCAGGCAAGTCTTGTGCACTGGTAGAAGTGGATGTAGGTGAGCATCATGGTGGACCAGGCAAGTCTTGTGCACTGGTAGAAGTGGATGTAGGTGAGCATCATGGTGGACCAGGCAAGTCTTGTGCACTGGTAGAAGTGGATGTAGGTGAGCATCATGGTGGACCAGGCAAGTCTTGTCCACTGGTAGAAGTGGATGTAGGTGAGCATCATGGTGGACCAGGCAAGTCTTGTGCACTGGTAGAAGTGGATGTAGGTGAGCATCATGGTGGACCAGGCAAGTCTTGTCCACTGGTAGAAGTGGATGTAGGTGAGCATCATGGTGGACCAGGCAAGTCTTGTGCACTGGTAGAAGTGGATGTAGGTGAGCATCATGGTGGACCAGGCAAGTCTTGTGCACTGGTAGAAGTGGATGTAGGTGAGCATCATGGTGGACCAGGCAAGTCTTGTGCACTGGTAGAAGTGGATGTAGGTGAGCATCATGGTGGACCAGGCAAGTCTTGTGCACTGGTAGAAGTGGATGTAGGTGAGCATCATGGTGGACCAGGCAAGTCTTGTGCACTGGTAGAAGTGGATGTAGGTGAGCATCATGGTGGACCAGGCAAGTCTTGTGCACTGGTAGAAGTGGATGGAGGTGAGCATCATGGTGGACCAGGCAAGTCTTGTGCACTGGTAGAAGTGGATGTAGGTGAGCATCATGGTGGACCAGGCAAGTCTTGTGTACTGGGAAGTGGATGCAGGTGAGCATCATGGTGGACCAGGCAAGTCTTGTGCACTGGTCGAAGTGGATGCAGGTGAGCATCATGGTGGACCAGGCAAGTCTTGTGCACTGGGAAGTGGATGCAGGTGAGTGTCATGTGACTGAAGGGTGCCATGGACCAGCCCAGGTTCTCCTGAGTTGAACTTATCCTGAGTTCAAAGTTGTTGCCCATCCTAGCCTCATCTTGTTTATCTCCACATTACTGGACAAATGTAGTGTACGACAGTGTGCTTCTTTTAGATTTTATGTAAGGGGGGGGACAAATGAGGGTTTGTGAAATAATGGAGGGGGCATGTTTTTCTCTTGTAGACATTCTGTGCATCACCTGCTCTCTGCTGATAGCTATTGACATTGTGCACTAATGATCACCTCATGCCTTACCTATTACCAAAACTCACAGCTTTTGTCAACCCTTCCCTCTGCTCCTCCCCTCCCCCTTCCCCCCAGGGCCAAATTTTGCTAGCCCTAGGCTTTTGTCAGCCCTTGTTTCCGGACACCATCCAGCACAACACGTCCCCTGGAGTACTGACTCTATCTCGATAGATATTCATCTTTTGTTAGGGTTCCAATTAGCTACAAACAGGGAACCTGTGTGCGGCAACCATGAGGTGAATTTCAGAGCTGCAGAAGCATACTTGTGTATGTATGTATGTAGCAGCACGCTCTACAGAAAAGTGGCGCCTCTTTGTAAGAGTGCATGATCACTGGTCTAGTTAAGCCGTGCCCACAATGGTTGGTGTTGTTTGACCAATACTTGAGACTGTCTTAAAAGTCTTGCAAACTAGATTCAGTATTAGTGTTCGGGAGTTATTTATTTATTAGTCGATGGCTAACACTTTCTCCATGGCCTCTGTCTGACTTCATTAGCATTGCATTGACACACAAGAGTGTGTGTGTTTGCCAGAAGCTTGCCTTGTATATATCATATAGGGGTCCAGAATTGTGTATATTAGCACTAATGCTAATACTGGACCAGAGAGAACCCTAGCCCTAGTGTTAAGCCTGACCCTCACCTAGCCCTGCCCTAGCCCTAGTGGTAACCCTAGCCCTAGCCCTGCCCTAGCCCTAGTGGTAACCCTAGCCCTGCCCTAGCCCTGCACTGAGAGTGACTCGTTCTGTGCTGCTCATATGAAAGTAGGATACATTGTCCAGTGAGGTATGTAGCTTGTGTAGGATACATTGTCCAGTGAGGTATGTAGCTTGTGTAGGATACATTGTCCAGTGAGGTATGTAGCTTGTGTAGGATACATTGTACCAGTGAGGTATGTAGCTTGTGTAGGATACATTGTCCAGTGAGGTATGTAGCTTGTGTAGGATACATTGTCCAGTGAGGTATGTAGCTTGTGTAGGATACATTGTCCAGTGAGGTATGTAGCTTGTGTAGGATACATTGTCCAGTGAGGTATGTAGCTTGTGTAGGATACATTGTCCAGTGAGGTATGTAGCTTGTGTAGGATAAATTGTCCAGTGAGGTATGTAGCTTGTGTAGGATACATTGTCCAGTGAGGTATGTAACTTGTGTAGGATACATTGTCCAGTGAGGTATGTAGCTTGTGTAGGATACATTGTCCAGTGAGGTATGTAGCTTGTGTAGGATACATTGTCCAGTGAGGTATGTAGCTTGTGTAGGATACATTGTCCAGTGAGGTATGTAGCTTGTGTAGGATACATTGTCCAGTGAGGTATGTAGCTTGTAGTCCAGTGAGGTATGTAACTTGTGTAGGATACATTGTCCAGTGAGGTATGTAGCTTGTGTAGGATACATTGTCCAGTGAGGTATGTAGCTTGTGTAGGATACATTGTCCAGTGAGGTATGTAGCTTGTGTAGGATACATTGTACCAGTGAGGTATGTAGCTTGTGTAGGATACATTGTCCAGTGAGGTATGTAACTTGTGTAGGATACATTGTCCAGTGAGGTATGTAGCTTGTGTAGGATACATTGTCCAGTGAGGTATGTAGCTTGTGTAGGATACATTGTCCAGTGAGGTATGTAGCTTGTGTAGGATACATTGTCCAGTGAGGTATGTAGTTTGTGTAGGATACATTGTCCAGTGAGGTATGTAGCTTGTGTAGGATACATTGTCCAGTGAGGTATGTAGCTTGTGTAGGATACATTGTCCAGTGAGGTATGTAGTTTGTGTAGGATACATTGTCCAGTGAGGTATGTAGTTTGTGTAGGATACATTGTCCAGTGAGGTATGTAGCTTGTGTAGGATACATTGTCCAGTGAGGTGTGTAGCTTGTGTAGGATACATTGTCCAGTGAGGTATGTAGCTTGTGTAGGATACATTGTACCAGTGAGGTATGTAGCTTGTGTAGGATACATTGTCCAGTGAGGTATGTAGCTTGTGTAGGATACATTGTACCAGTGAGGTATGTAGCTTGTGTAGGATACATTGTCCAGTGAGGTATGTAGCTTGTGTAGGATACATTGTCCAGTGAGGTATGTAGCTTGTGTAGGATACATTGTCCAGTGAGGTGTGTAGCTTGTGTAGGATACATTGTCCAGTGAGGTATGTAGCTTGTGTAGGATACATTGTACCAGTGAGGTATGTAGCTTGTGTAGGATACATTGTCCAGTGAGGTATGTAGCTTGTGTAGGATACATTGTCCAGTGAGGTATGTAGCTTGTGTAGGATACATTGTCCAGTGAGGTATGTAGCTTGTGTAGGATACATTGTCCAGTGAGGTATGTAGCTTGTGTAGGATACATTGTCCAGTGAGGTATGTAGCTTGTGTAGGATACATTGTCCAGTGAGGTATGTAGCTTGTGTAGGATACATTGTCCAGTGAGGTATGTAGTTTGTGTAGGATACATTGTCCAGTGAGGTGTATGTAGCTTGTGTAGGATACATTGTCCAGTGAGGTATGTAGCTTGTGTAGGATACATTGTCCAGTGAGGTATGTAGCTTGTGTAGGATACATTGTCCAGTGATGTATGTAGCTTGTGTAGGATACATTGTACCAGTGAGGTATGTAGCTTGTGTAGGATACATTGTCCAGTGAGGTATGTAGCTTGTGTAGGATACATTGTCCAGTGAGGTATGTAGCTTGTGTAGGATACATTGTCCAGTGAGGTATGTAGCTTGTGTAGGATACATTGTCCAGTGAGGTATGTAGCTTGTGTAGGATACATTGTCCAGTGAGGTATGTAGCTTGTGTAGGATACATTGTCCAGTGAGGTGTGTAGCTTGTGTAGGATACATTGTCCAGTGAGGTATGTAGCTTGTGTAGGATACATTGTACCAGTGAGGTATGTAGCTTGTGTAGGATACATTGTCCAGTGAGGTATGTAGCTTGTGTAGGATACATTGTACCAGTGAGGTATGTAGCTTGTGTAGGATACATTGTCCAGTGAGGTATGTAGCTTGTGTAGGATACATTGTCCAGTGAGGTATGTAGCTTGTGTAGGATACATTGTCCAGTGAGGTGTGTAGCTTGTGTAGGATACATTGTCCAGTGAGGTATGTAGCTTGTGTAGGATACATTGTACCAGGGAGGTATGTAGCTTGTGTAGGATACATTGTCCAGTGAGGTATGTAGCTTGTGTAGGATACATTGTCCAGTGAGGTATGTAGCTTGTGTAGGATACATTGTCCAGTGAGGTATGTAGCTTGTGTAGGATACATTGTCCAGTGAGGTATGTAGCTTGTGTAGGATACATTGTCCAGTGAGGTATGTAGCTTGTGTAGGATACATTGTCCAGTGAGGTATGTAGCTTGTGTAGGATACATTGTCCAGTGAGGTATGTAGTTTGTGTAGGATACATTGTCCAGTGAGGTGTATGTAGCTTGTGTAGGATACATTGTCCAGTGAGGTATGTAGCTTGTGTAGGATACATTGTCCAGTGAGGTATGTAGCTTGTGTAGGATACATTGTCCAGTGAGGTATGTAGCTTGTGTAGGATACATTGTCCAGTGATGTATGTAGCTTGTGTAGGATACATTGTACCAGTGAGGTATGTAGCTTGTGTAGGATACATTGTCCAGTGAGGTATGTAGCTTGTGTAGGATACATTGTCCAGTGAGGTATGTAGCTTGTGTAGGATACATTGTCCAGTGAGGTATGTAGCTTGTGTAGGATACATTGTCCAGTGAGGTATGTAGCTTGTGTAGGATACATTGTCCAGTGAGGTATGTAGCTTGTGTAGGATACATTGTCCAGTGAGGTATGTAGCTTGTGTAGGATACATTGTCCAGTGAGGTATGTATGTAGCTTGTGTAGGATACATTGTCCAGTGAGGTATGTAGCAGCTTGTGTGGTGTGTTCTATCTCTTGTGTTCACAGTTTCATATGTTCTTCATTTTCCGCAGGAATCTCTGGACTTCCACTCTAACATTAGCCCCACCCACAGCCCTTGCCACTCTCCATTCCAGTTGGACCCAATCATGGATGGGCACCTCCAACACAGACGTCCGTCTGACGAGGCCTCCATTATTCCCCGCAAGATCATGGTGGCAAATATGCGCAATCCTCAGATGGGCATGTACAACATGCCGATGAGCGTGCCTGCCAGGACTGGGTCTCTTCCCCACAATGTGAAGGGGGTGGAGGCCATGTATATGGGCTTCGACGAGCCTTCACGCTTCCATACTCTTGGTACGTCAAGATGAAGCGGTGGTGCGGAGGGAAGGGAGTGAGAGGAGGGAAAGGGTTGTGAACTTGGGGTGAGGCTGATTCACCCTCTCACCCATCATCTTCCCTCTTCCCTCCCTCAACCTTCCCTCCCTCATCCTCCTCCTTCACTCCCTCCTCCTCATCCTTCACTCCCTCATCCTCCTCCTTCACTCCCTCATCCTCATCCTTCACTCCCTCATCCTCATCCTTCACTCCCTCATCCTCCTCCTTCACTCCCTCATCCTCCTCCTTCACTCCCTCATCCTCTTCCTTCACTCCCTCATCCTCATCCTTCACTCCCTCATCCTCTCCCCTCCCTCATCCTCATCCTTCACTCCCTCATCCTCATCCTTCACTCCCTCATCCTCATCCTTCACTCCCTCATCCTCATCCTTCACTCCCTCATCCTCATCCTTCACTCCCTCCCTCATCCTCTCCCTTCACTCCCTCATCCTCTCCCTTCACTCCCTCATCCTCTCCTTTCCCTCCCTCATCCTCATCCTTCACTCCCTCATCCTCAACCTTCACTCCCTCATCCTCCTCCTTCACTCCCTCATCCTCCTTCTTCCCTCCCTCATCCTCATCCTTCACTCCCTCATCCTCTTCCTTCACTCCCTCATCCTCATCCTTCACTCCCTCATCCTCTCCCTTCACTCCCTCATCCTCTCCCTTCACTCCCTCATCCTCATCCTTCACTCCCTCATCCTCATCCTTCACTCCCTCATCCTCAACCTTCACTCCCTCATCCTCCTCCTTCCCTCCCTCATCCTCTCCCTTCCCTCCCTCATCCTCATCCTTCACTCCCTCATCCTCATCCTTCACTCCCTCATCCTCTCCCTTCACTCCCTCATCCTCTCCCTTCACTCCCTCATCCTCATCCTTCACTCCCTCATCCTCATCCTTCACTCCCTCATCCTCATCCTTCACTCCCTCATCCTCCTCCTTCCCTCCCTCATCCTCTCCCTTCCCTCCCTCCCCTCCCTCATCCTCATCCTTCACTCCCTCATCCTCATCCTTCACTCCCTCATCCTCTCCCTTCACTCCCTCATCCTCTCCCTTCCCTCCCTCCCTCATCTTCATCCTTCACTCCCTCATCCTCATCCTTCACTCCCTCATCCTCATCGTTCACTCCCTCATCCTCTCCCTTCACTCCCTCATCCTCTCCCTTCCCTCCCTCATCCTCATCCTTCACTCCCTCATCCTCATCCTTCACTCCCTCATCCTCCACTCCCTCATCCTCAACCTTCACTCCCTCATCCTCCTCCTTCCCTCCCTCATCCTCTCCCTTCCCTCCCTCATCCTCATCCTTCACTCCCTCATCCTCATCCTTCACTCCCTCATCCTCATCCTTCACTCCCTCATCCTCTCCCTTCACTCCCTCATCCTCTCCCTTCACTCCCTCATCCTCATCCTTCACTCCCTCATCCTCATCCTTCACTCCCTCATCCTCATCCTTCACTCCCTCATCCTCCTCCTTCCCTCCCTCCTCCTCATCCTTCACTCCCTCATCCTCTCCGTTCCCTCCCTCCTCCTTCCCTCCCTCATCTCCCCCAAACATATGATGCTATAGCATCAGAAGTTTGTCTCTCATAGCTGAGTGGTTTGCCTGTGAATTCAGATGTGAATGTGTTGCAGGCTCTCTCTCTCTATATATATATGTACATATATATATACATATATTATTGTATATATATACATTATATGTACATAGAGGGATAGGTTGTCTCCATTAGGTATTGTAAGTGACATATGAGGCTGCATGCAGCATTTATGAACCCGAGGGCACTGGGCCAGCCAGCACTGCTGAGGGTATGGATGTTCTAACTTCCAGAGTCCCTCCATAATGGACTGGACCCCACCCAACCTGGGTCTTTCCCCTCTTCTAGCAAGTAATTGGGGATAAATTAAAAAATAATATGAATAAATAATTATAAGTAAACAAATAAATATAATATAAGTAAACAAATAAATAAAAGTAAACAAATATATATAAGAAACAAATATATATGAGTAAACAAATAAATATAAGTAAACAAATAAATATAAGTAAACAAATATATATAAGAAACAAATATATATGAGTAAACAAATAAATATAAGTAAACAAATAAATATAAGTAAATATAAGTAAACATAAATATGTAAACATAAATATAAGTAAACAAACAAATATAAGTAAACATAAATATGTAAACAAATATAAGTAAACAAACAAATATAAGCAAACAAATAAATATAAGTAAACATAAATATGTAAACATAAATATAAGTAAACAAACAAATATAAGTACATAAATATGTAAACATAAATATAAGTAAACAAACAAATATAAGTAAACAAATAAATATAAGTAAACATAAATATGTAAACATAAATATAAGTAAACAAACAAATAAGTAAACAAACAAATATAAGTAAACAAACAAATATAAGTAAACAAATAAATATAAGTAACAAATAAATAAAAATAAACAATTAAAAATATACAAAAGCAACTAACTCATTTAAAAGGCCTCCTCAAAGTGCTGTTAGCTACTGTGAAGGTGAATGACATAGTTTAGAGTTTATTCTCACCCACCTACCTACCCACCCAGCGTGTGCCACACCTACCCACCCACCCAGCGTGTGCCACACCTACCCACCCAGCATGTGCCACACCTACCCACCCAGCATGTGCCCCACCTACCCACCCAGCATGTGCCCCACCTACCCACCCAGCATGTGCCCCACCTACCCACCCATCATGTGCCCCACCTACCCACCCATCATGTGCCCCACCTACCCACCCAGCATGTGCCCCACCTACCCACCCAGCATGTGCCCCACCTACCCACCCAGCATGTGTCCCACCTACCCACCCAGCATGTGCCCCACCTACCCACCCAGCATGTGTCCCACCTACCCACCCAGCATGTGCCCCACCTACCCACCCAGCATGTGCCCCACCCACCCAGCATGTGCCCCACCTACCCACCCAGCATGTGCCCCACCTACCCACCCAGCGTGTGCCCCACCTACCCACCCAGCATGTGCCCCACCTACCCACCCAGCGTGTGCCCCACCTACCCACCCAGCATGTGCATGTCCAAGATAAGCACATTATAAATATATGTAGCTCCTGATAGACACAGGAGGAATATTTTTTAGGCTAGGGGGGGGGCTGTGTAGGACCTACCTCTAATCATACAGTTGCGTAGGCCCACGCACGCACACACACACGTACTATTGGGTAGTATTGGTTGACATGTGGAGTTGAAGGTGTGTGACTCCTAGTGATGGTTGGTTTGCAAGACTCATGTGTGTACAATGTTTGTGAGTGTGTAGCGTGGAGGTTTCATCCCGATATGATGGGGATGCGATGTTAAGTCAGGTTCACAACATGACCCTCGGCCATTGTGTCCCTCGGCCATTGTGACCCTCGGCCATTGTGTCCCTCGGCCATTGTGTCCCTCGGCCATTGTGTCCCTCGGCCATTGTGTCGGCGTGTTGTGCATGGTTCACAACATAATGATACTGAAGCAATCTTGAACTTCGACCTCCACTCCACCGTCGCTGGACAGCAGCGACTGCAGATCCAGCTGGAGTGTGCATTATGGCAGTTGTGACCATTATGGCAGTTGTGATGAGAAGTTATTGCCATAGCATGTCACATCACTAATATACACCTGCACCAGCTAGCAAGCTTAGCACATCACTAATATACACCTGCACCAGCTAGCAAGCTTAGCACATCACTAATATACATCTGCACCAGCTAGCAAGCTTAGCACATCACTAATATACACCTGCCCCAGCTAGCAAGCCTAACACATCACTAATATACACCTGCACCAGCTAGCAAGCCTAGCACATCACTAATATACACCTGCACCAGCTAGCAAGCTTAGCACATCACTAATATACACCTGCACCAGCTAGCAAGCTTAGCACATCACTAATATACACCTGCACCAGCTAGCAAGCTTAGCACATCACTAATATACACCTGCACCAGCTAGCAAGCTTAGCACATCACTAATAGCACATCACTAATATACACCTGCACCAGCTAGCAAGCCTAGCACATCACTAATATACACCTGCACCAGCTAGCAAGCTTAGCACATCACTAATATACACCTGCACCAGCCAGGCTTAGCACATCACTAATATACACCTGCACCAGCTAGCAAGCCTAGCACATCACTAATATACACCTGCACCAGCTAACAAGCTTAGCACATCACTAATATACATCTGCACCAGCTAGCAAGCTTAGCACATCACTAATATACACCTGCACCAGCTAGCAAGCTTAGCACATCACTAATACACCTGCACCAGCTAGCAAGCTTAGCACATCACTAATATACACCTGCACCAGCTAGCAAGCTTAGCACATCACTTATATATACCTGCACCAGCTAGCAAGCTTAGCACATCACTTATATATACCTGCACCAGCTAGCAAGCTTAGCACATCACTTATATACACCTGCACCAGCTAGCAAGCTTAGCACATCACTAATATACACCTGCACCAGCTAGCAAGCCTAGCACATCACTTATATATACCTGCACCAGCTAGCAAGCTTAGCACATCACTTATATACACCTGCACCAGCTAGCAAGCTTAGCACATCACTTATATATACCTGCACCAGCTAGCAAGCTTATCACATCACTAATATACACCTGCACCAGCTAGCAGGCTTAGCACATCACTAATATACACCTGCACCAGCTAGAAAGCCTAGCACATCACTAATATACACCTGCACCAGCTAGCAAGCCTAGCACATCACTAATATACATCTGCACCAGCTAGCAAGCTTAGCACATCACTAATATACATCTGCACCAGCTAGCAAGCTTAGCACATCACTACACCTGCACCAGCTAGCAAGCTTAGCACATCACTAATATACACCTGGCACATCACTAATATACACTTGCACCAGCTAGCAAGCTTAGCACATCACTAATATACACCTGCACCAGCTAGCAGGCTTAGCACATCACTAATATACACCTGCACCAGCTAGCAAGCTTAGCACATCACTAATATACACCTGCACCAGCTAGCAAGCTTAGCACATCACTAATATACACCTGCACCAGCTAGCAAGCAAGCTTAGCACATCACTAATATACACCTGCACCAGCTAGCAGGCTTAGCACATCACTAATATACACCTGCACCTGCTAGCAAGCCTAGCACATCGCTAATATACACCTGCACCAGCCAGCAAGCTTAACACATCACTTATATACACCTGGCACATCACTAATATACACTTGCACCAGCTAGCAGGCTTAGCACATCACTAATATACACCTAGCAAGCTTAGCACATCACTAATATACACCTGCACCAGCTAGCAAGCCTAGCACATCACTAATATACACCTGCACCAGCTAGCAAGCTTAGCACATCACTAATATACACCTGCACCAGCTAGCAAGCTTAGCACATCACTAATATACACCTGCACCAGCTAGCAAGCTTAGCTCATCACTAATATACACCTGCACCAGCTAGCAAGCTTAGCACATCACTAATATACACCTGCACCAGCTAGCAAGCCTAGCACATCACTAATATACACCTGCACCAGCTAGCACATCACTAATATACACCTGCACCAGCTAGCAGGCTTAGCACATCACTAATATACACCTGCACCAGCTAGCAAGCTTAGCACATCACTAATATACACCTGCACCAGCTAGCAAGCCTAGCACATCACTAATATACATCTGCACCAGCCAGCAAGCTTAGCACATCACTTATATACACCTGCACCAGCTAGCAAGCTTATCACATCACTAATATACACCTGCACCAGCTAGCAGGCTTAGCACATCACTAATATACACCTGCACCAGCTAGCAAGCCTAGCACATCACTAATATACACCTGCACCAGCTAGCAAGCTTAGCACATCACTAATATACATCTGCACCAGCTAGCAAGCTTAGCACATCACTAATATACATCTGCACCAGCTAGCAAGCTTAGCACATCACTAATATACACCTGCACCAGCTAGCAAGCCTAGCACATCACTAATATACACCTGCACCAGCTAGCAAGCTTAGCACATCACTAATATACACCTGCACCAGCTAGCAAGCTTAGCACATCACTAATATACACCTGCACCAGCTAGCAAGCTTAGCACATCACTAATATACACCTGCACCAGCTAGCAAGCTTAGCACATCACTAATATACACCTGCACCAGCTAGCAAGCTTAGCACATCACTAATATACACCTGCACCAGCTAGCACATCACTAATATACAGACCTGGTTGCAAAGCCACTAGCTGGTTATATAAGCCAGTCAACTACATGTAGCACTTCCAACCTGACTCACCACCTGTTTGCAAGCCTTGTCCTTCACCCTGTACGCTTGTGCAGATCCCTGCCACAAGCTACAGGAGGTCTTCATGGCTCCAATGAGCTTGTTCTCCTCCACAAGCACCATAATGTTGACTCGTCTAAACAGCAGACTCCGCAGTTCATCATTACATGGTTCTGATTGATCTGATGCTGGATTAGAAACAGGTCATATTCCATCGTATTGCCCATCGTCATGTCGTCACAGGTTCACAATATGATGAGAATACATTGGCTGAGCTTCGTATTGTGAAGCAGCCTTTATAGGGAGAGTAGGAATTGGTATATGATTAGTGGGAGAAACTTCAATAAGCTAATGATAAGCTAATGAATAGAAACAGTTCACTCCTTCACTGCATTCTCCCTCACCCTCTTGTTTCTGCCATCTCCCCATCTCCCCACCACCATCCGTCTTGATCTCCACCTTTACCCTTCCCCCTTCATTTCCCATCTTCACCCTCCTCCCTTCATCTTCACTCTCCATCTTCACTCTCCATCTTCACTCTCCATCTTCACTCTCCATCTTCACTCTCCATCTTCACTCTCCATCTTCACTCTCCATCTTCACTCTCCATCTTCACTCTCCATCTTCACTCTCCATCTTCACTCTCCATCTTCACTCTCCATCTTCACTCTCCATCTTCACTCTCCATCTTCACTCCATCTTCACTCTCCATCTTCACTCTCCATCTTCACTCTCCACTCTCCACCTCCACCTCCACTCTCCCTCTCCACTCTCCATCTCCACTCTCCATCTCCACCCTTCACCTTCACTCTCCACCTTCACTCTCCATCTCTACTCTCCATCTCCACTCTCCATCTCCACTCTCCATCTCCACTCTCCATCTCCACTCTCCATCTCCACTCTCCATCTCCACTCTCCATCTCCACTCTCCATCTCCACCCTCCATCTCCACTCTCCATCTCCACCCTCCATCTCCACCCTCCATCTCCACCCTCCATCTTCACCCTCCATCTTCACCCTCCATCTTCACCCTCCATCTTCACCCTCCATCTTCACCCTCCATCTTCACCCTCCATCTTCACCCTCCATCTTCACCCTCCATCTTCACCCTCCATCTTCACCCTCCATCTTCACCCTCCATCTTCACCCTCCATCTTCACCCTCCATCTTCACCCCTCCATCTTCACCCTCCATCTTCACCCTCCATCTTCACCCCTCCATCTTCACCCCTCCACCTCCACCCTCCATCTCCACCCTCCATCTCCACCCTCCATCTCCACCCTCCATCTTCACCCTCCATCTTCACCCTCCATCTTCACCCTCCATCTTCACCCTCCACCTTCACCCTCCACCTTCACTCTCCACCTCCACTCTCCACCTCCACTCTCCACCTCCACTCTCCACCTCCACTCTCCACCTCCACTCTCCACCTCCACTCTCCACCTCCACCCTCCATCTTCACCCTCCATCTTCACCCTCCATCTTCACCCTCCATCTTCACCCTCCATCTTCACCCTCCATCTTCACCCTCCATCTTCACCCTCCATCTTCACCCTCCATCTTCACCCTCCATCTTCACCCTCCATCTTCACCCTCCATCTTCACCCTCCATCTTCACCCTCCATCTTCACCCTCCATCTTCACCCTCCATCTTCACCCTCCATCTTCACCCTCCATCTTCACCTCCATCTTCACCCTCCATCTTCACCCTCCATCTTCACCCTCCATCTTCACCCTCCATCTTCACCCTCCATCTTCACCCTCCATCTTCACCCTCCATCTTCACCCTCCATCTTCACCCTCCATCTTCACCCTCCATCTTCACCCTCCATCTTCACCCTCCATCTTCACCCTCCATCTTCACCCTCCATCTTCACCCTCCATCTTCACCCTCCATCTTCACCCTCCATCTTCACCCTCCATCTTCACCCTCCATCTTCACCCTCCATCTTCACCCTCCATCTTCACCCTCCATCTTCACCCTCCATCTTCACCCTCCATCTCCACCCTCCACCTCCACCCTCCACCTCCACCCTCCACCTCCACCCTCCACCTCCACCTCCACCCTCCATCTTCACCCTCCATCTTCACCCTCCATCTTCACCCTCCATCTTCACCCTCCATCTTCACCCTCCATCTTCACCCTCCATCTTCACCCTCCATCTTCACCCTCCATCTTCACCCTCCATCTTCACCCTCCATCTTCACCCTCCATCTTCACCCTCCATCTTCACCCTGCATCTTCACCCTGCATCTTCACCCTGCATCTTCACCCTGCATCTTCACCCTGCATCTTCACCCTCCATCTTCACCCTCCATCTTCACCCTCCATCTTCACCCTCCATCTTCACCCTCCATCTTCACCCTCCATCTTCACCCTCCATCTTCACCCTCCATCTTCACCCTCCATCTTCACCCTCCATCTTCACCCTCCATCTTCACCCTCCATCTTCACCCTCCATCTTCACCCCCATCTTCACCCCCATCTTCACCCTCCATCTTCACCCTCCATCTTCACCCTCCATCTTCACCCTCCATCTTCACCCTCCATCTTCACCCTCCATCTTCACCCTCCATCTTCACCCTCCATCTTCACCCTCCATCTTCACCCTCCATCTTCACCCTCCATCTTCACCCTCCATCTTCACCCTCCATCTTCACCCTCCATCTTCACCCTCCACCTCCACCCTCCACCGTCACCCTCCACCGTCACCCTCCATCTTCACCCTCCATCTTCACCCTCCATCTTCACCCTCCATCTTCACCCTCCATCTTCACCCTCCATCTTCACCCTCCATCTTCACCCTCCATCTTCACCCTCCATCTTCACCCTCCATCTTCACCCTCCATCTTCACCCTCCATCTTCACCCTCCATCTTCACCCTCCATCTTCACCCTCCATCTTCACCCTCCATCTTCACCCTCCATCTTCACCCTCCATCTTCACCCTCCATCTTCACCCTCCATCTTCACCCTCCATCTTCACCCTCCATCTTCACCCTCCATCTTCACCCTCCATCTTCACCCTCCATCTTCACCCTCCATCTTCACCCTCCATCTTCACCCTCCATCTTCACCCTCCATCTTCACCCTCCATCTTCACCCTCCATCTTCACCCCCATCTTCACCCTCCATCTTCACCCTCCATCTTCACCCTCCATCTTCACCCTCCATCTTCACCCTCCATCTTCACCCTCCATCTTCACCCTCCATCTTCACCCTCCATCTTCACCCTCCATCTTCACCCTCCATCTTCACCCTCCATCTTCACCCTCCATCTTCACCCTCCATCTTCACCCTCCATCTTCACCCTCCATCTTCACCCTCCATCTTCATCCTCCATCTTCACCCTCCATCTTCACCCTCCATCTTCACCCTCCATCTTCACCCTCCATCTTCACCCTCCATCTTCACCCTCCATCTTCACCCTCCATCTTCACCCTCCATCTTCACCCTCCATCTTCACCCTCCATCTTCACCCTCCACCTCCACCCTCTCCCTTTCACCCTCCATTGTATTCCCTCCACTCTCTCCTAGGTTTGTCTGAGACGGGGCGTATGGTATCTGCACTCAGTGAAAGCTATCTGCCAAGCACAGGCCTAGAGAACTCCTTAGGGGGACCTGACGGGGTGATGCACCGGGTCCTGTCCATGGAGCACACACTGATGCCCTCTCTGAGTGTGCAGGACCGTCACCCCTCAGCACCCCAGCTTGCTTCCATGCTAGCTTCCTCTGTGGAAAGCAAGCCTCTGGATATGCTGATTGAACCTGATGAACATGTAAGAGTTGATGTGTGGCTTTAGTGGGTTCAGAGAGAGAGTGTGAGACAAGGGGGCGAAGAGGAAGGCTATTGGACACATAGTGTGCGAGTTAGGTTCTGTGTGAGTTAGGTTCTGTGTGGATTAGGTTCTGTGTGGATTAGGTTCTGTGTGGGTTAGGTTCTGTGTGGATTAGGTTCTGTGTGGATTAGGTTCTGTGTGGGTTAGGTTCTGTGTGGGTTAGGTTCTGTGTGGGTTAAGTTCTGTGTGGATTAGGTTCTGTGTGGATTAGGTTCTGTGTGGGTTAGGTTCTGTGAGGGTTAGGTTCTGTGTGGATTAGGTTCTGTGTGGGTTAGGTTCTGTGTGGGTTAGGTTCTGTGTGGGTTAGGTTCTGTGTGGGTTAGGTTCTGTGTGGATTAGGTTCTGTGTGGGTTAGGTTCTGTGTGGGTTAAGTTCTGTGTGGATTAGGTTCTGTGTGGATTAGGTTCTGTGTGGGTTAGGTTCTGTGAGGGTTAGGTTCTGTGTGGATTAGGTTCTGTGTGGGTTAGGTTCTGTGTGGGTTAGGTTCTGTGTGGGTTAGGTTCTGTGTGGGTTAGGTTCTGTGTGGATTAGGTTCTGTGTGGGTTAGGTTCTGTGTGGGTTAGGTTCTGTGTGGGTTAGGTTCTGTGTGGATTAGGTTCTGTGTGGGTTAGGTTCTGTGTGAGTTAGTTTCTGTGTGGATTAGGTTCTGTGTGGATTAGGTTCTGTGTGGGTTAGGTTCTGTGTGGGTTAGGTTCTGTGTGGATTAGGTTCTGTGTGGGTTAGGTTCTGTGTGGGTTAGGTTCTGTGTGGGTTAGGTTCTGTGTGGATTAGGTTCTGTGTGGGTTAGGTTCTGTGTGGGTTAGGTTCTGTGTGGGTTAGGTTCTGTGTGGGTTAGGTTCTGTGTGGGTTAGGTTCTGTGTGAGTTAGTTTCTGTGTGGATTAGGTTCTGTGTGGGTTAGGTTCTGTGTGGATTAGGTTCTGTGTGGGTTAGGTCCTGTGTGGATTAGGTTCTGTGTGAGTTAGTTTCTGTGTGGATTAGGTTCTGTGTGAGTTAGTTTCTGTGTGGATTAGGTTCTGTGTGGGTTAGGTTCTGTGTGGATTAGGTTCTGTGTGGGTTAGGTCCTGTGTGGATTAGGTTCTGTGTGAGTTAGTTTCTGTGTGGATTAGGTTCTGTGTGAGTTAGTTTCTGTGTGGATTAGGTTCTGTGTGGATTAGGTTCGGTGTGGATTAGGTTCTGTGTGGGTTAGGTTCTGTGTGAGTTAGTTTCTGTGTGGATTAGGTTCTGTGTGGGTTAGGTCCTGTGTGGATTAGGTCCTGTGTGGATTAGTAGTTTCTGTGTGGATTAGGTTCTGTGTGGATTAGGTTCTGTGTGGGTTAGGTTCTGTGTGGGTTAGGTTCTGTGTGGATTAGGTTCTGTGTGGATTAGGTTCTGCGTGGGTTAGGTTCTGTGTGGATTAGGTTCTGTGTGGATTAGGTTCTGTGTGGGTTAGGTCCTGTGTGGATTAGGTTCTGTGTGAGTTAGTTTCTGTGTGGATTAGGTTCTGTGTGGATTAGGTTCTGTGTGGGTTAGGTTCTGTGTGGATTAGGTTCTGTGTGGGTTAGGTCCTGTGTGGATTAAGTCCTGTGTGGATTAGTAGTTTCTGTGTGGATTAGGTTCTGTGTGAGTTAGTTTCTGTGTGGATTAGGTTCTGTGTGGGTTAGGTTCTGTGAAGGTTAGATGGATTAGGTTCTGTGTGGGTTAGGTTCTGTGTGGATTAGGTTCTGTGAGGGTTAGCTTCTGGGTTAGCTTCTGTGTGGATTAGGTTCTGTGTGGATTAGGTTCTGTGAGGGTTAGATGGATTAGGTTCTGTGTGGGTTAGGTTCTGTGTGAGTTAGTTTCTGTGTGGATTAGGTTCTGTGAGGGTTAGATGGATTAGGTTCTGTGTGGGTTAGGTTCTGTGTGAGTTAGGTTCTGTGTGGGTTAGGTTCTGCGTGGATTAGGTTCTGTGTGGGTTAGGTCCTGTGTGGATTAGGTTCTGTGTGAGTTAGTTTCTGTGTGGATTAGGTTCTGTGTGAGTTAGTTTCTGTGTGGATTAGGTTCTGTGTGGGTTAGGTTCTGTGTGGATTAGGTTCTGTGTGGGTTAGGTCCTGTGTGGATTAGGTTCTGTGTGAGTTAGTTTCTGTGTGGATTAGGTTCTGTGTGAGTTAGTTTCTGTGTGGATTAGGTTCTGTGTGAATTAGGTTCGGTGTGGATTAGGTTCTGTGTGGGTTAGGTTCTGTGTGAGTTAGTTTCTGTGTGGATTAGGTTCTGTGTGGGTTAGGTCCTGTGTGGATTAGGTCCTGTGTGGATTAGTAGTTTCTGTGTGGATTAGGTTCTGTGTGGATTAGGTTCTGTGTGGGTTAGGTTCTGTGTGGATTAGGTTCTGTGTGGATTAGGTTCTGTGTGGGTTAGGTTCTGTGTGAGTTAGTTTCTGTGTGGATTAGGTTCTGTGTGGATTAGGTTCTGTGTGGGTTAGGTCCTATGTGGATTAGGTTCTGTGTGAGTTAGTTTCTGTGTGGATTAGGTTCTGTGTGAGTTAGTTTCTGTGTGGATTAGGTTCTGTGTGGATTAGGTTCTGTGTGGATTAGGTTCTGTGTGGATTAGGTTCTGTGTGGGTTAGGTTCTGTGTGGATTAGGTTCTGTGTGGGTTAGGTCCTGTGTGGATTAGGTCCTGTGTGGATTAGTAGTTTCTGTGTGGATTAGGTTCTGTGTGAGTTAGTTTCTGTGTGGATTAGGTTCTGTGTGGGTTAGGTTCTGTGAGGGTTAGATGGATTAGGTTCTGTGTGGGTTAGGTTCTGTGAGGGTTAGCTTCTGTGTGGATTAGGTTCTGTGTGGATTAGGTTCTGTGAGGGTTAGATGGATTAGGTTCTGTGTGGGTTAGGTTCTGTGTGAGTTAGTTTCTGTGTGGATTAGGTTCTGTGAGGGTTAGATGGATTAGGTTCTGTGTGGGTTAGGTTCTGTGTGAGTTAGTTTCTGTGTGGATTAGGTTCTGTGTGGATTAGGTTCTGTGTGGATTAGGTTCTGTGTGGATTAGGTTCTGTGTGGGTTATATTCTGTGAGGGTTAGATTCTGTGGTTCTGTGTGTGTTCGGTTCTTTGTGAGGCTAATGTGATAGGTGCTGGCTGTTGTTGGTTTGTAGATTAGGGGGGTAAGGATTGTGCCACGCCCAGCCCTTACACTGGGTGCAGGAGAGGTTGAGACCCCTAGAGGCATTTGTTCCGTCTACTCTGGCACACTGGAGCAGACACTGGAACTGCTCCAAGCTATTTTTAAGCCTCACTTATAACAAAGCCTTTTTTAAAAATTCGTTTTCTTTTTCCAATCAACTTTGTAAATTTCCCCTTCCCCAATCAGCCAATTTTGGGCATGATGACCTGTTTCTTGTGTAGCAGAGTAGCTTGTCAGTCTTCCTAGAGCCTGCATCATGAAGGGAGGAGATCTTCCTAGAACCTGCTGGTGGAAGGGAGGGGATCTTCCTAGAGCCTGCATGATGAAGGGAGGGGATCTTCCTAGAGCCTGCATGGTGAAGTGAGGTGATCTTCCTAGAACCTGCATGGTGAATTGAAGTCGATCTTCCTAGAGCCTGCATGGTGAAGTTAAGTGATCTTCCTAGAGCCTGCATGGTGAAATGAAGTGATCTTCCTTGAGCCTGCATGGTGAAGTGAGGTGTCCAGTCAACCAAAAATAGAAGAAGTAATATCAGGGTTTGTAGCTATATATGCTGACTGCATTGTAGCCAGATAGAGCTCTAAATGTCGTGTTTGTGTATGGGTGTGGGTGGGTGCGTGTGTGTGTGCTTGTATGTAGTGAGATATTTGTAACCATGTACGCAGACTAATAGCAGGAAAAATTGAGGGAGGACTTGGGGCAAGTACTTTATATTGGTGTGGTTGGCTGAGGCCTAAATGTTTTCTCCTAATGAAGTGTTGCGAAAACACTTGTTGGATCAGGTGACAAGACAACTATTTCCTTGGTCATTTTATGAATGACTAGGGTCAAAGGCGCACTAAGTTACATTTAAAGTTACATTTAGTGGGTGAAAGGTGCTTGGATACGTGCCAAAGAATGTTTTAACGGATAAGAAAGAAAAGAAACAAGAAGCAACTAGGTCGACGATCCTTTACCAATTATATGATGCGGTAAAGGGTCGTCCACCTCGTTGTGGCCACACGGGTACGGTCTTGTTTCCTTACTGTACCTGATTCAAAACACTTTTTTTCTTTCTTTCCCCCCTTTGGCCCCTTGTTTTTGCTTGTGTAGTTGAGCCATGAAGGTACACTAAGTGTGAGCTTCACAGGGTCTCCAGGACTTTTAAACACTAACTTCTTTATTGTTATTGTACACTACACATATCAGCACATGCGACGACTTGTTGCTATTGTTGACTATACCCATGTACGGTCAGCTACAACCTCCTTCAATTTGGTGACAGTTGATTGAGGTTAGGTAAACAAAAGCCTCGCATTGCTTATGCCATGGTTCCTGGCAAACATAAGTACCTGTGTTGCTTTCCTCAGCAGATGGACTTGCAGAAACAGAAGCAAAAGCCCTGGAAGATACCATACATGGTGCAGTTGTGATCGTCAGCTATTTCTGGGCTCGCTCATGCATGTAGCTTACAAACTCTACCCAATTTCTAATTAAAACTACATGAGCTAGCTTGATTGCATCATCGACGAGAACCCTTACCCATGCCTCTGCTGCAATCCAGGAACATATTAGTCACTGCAAGGCATTGGGAGATTTGGAGTCTTCCAGTGCAGCTTTTATGAGTGGACATATTATATGCAAGTCATGAAGTGAGAAGGCAGAGAGAGCAAACATTGGAACTACAGAATCACTTTTTATGTTTTGCTTGATCTTCCTGTTGACGAGCTTAGCGATGGATTCAAGGCATGCCGACAGTCGCTAATAAAGCATCATTAAGAAGCGAGTTTTAGCTAGGATATCCGCTTTGATGTGTTTTTCCTTCCATCCACCGTTTAAAAAAAAAGTGTGTCTAATAAGTAGTAGCGTACTTCCAGATTAGTACAACTAGAAAGATTTTATTTATTAAATTTTTTTAAGGCTTCACTAACTAGCTGGTAATGGACTTCACTGCTCGATCTTCTAGGAATTCCTGTGAATGTCATTGTAAGACTTTGAACTCCGTAATGCGTGCTTCACTGGTGCGAGTAGCTGGATATGCATCGTGGATACTAAAATCAGTGCTAAGGCTTGGGCTGTAGGTAATTGCTCTAGGGGGATAGGGCTAGGATATTTTAGGGAAGTATCTTGGAACATCCTGGGATAGGAAAGGCCATGGAAGTATTATGGATGTCCTCTCTTGAACTCAAGTCTTCTCATCCTTGATGGTGCATGCGCGCACACACACACACACACTTCTGGGTAATGGTCATCATCAAGCCTTGTTGGAAGCATTATAGCTAGCCGGTCACAGAGACATCCTTGATGGAAGCATTATAACTAGCAGGTCAGAGACATCCTTGATGGAAGCATTATAACTAGCAGGTCAGAGACATCCTTGATGGAAGCATTATAACTAGCAGGTCAGACACATCCTTGATGGAAGCATTATAACTAGCAGGTCAGAGACATCCTTGATGGAAGCATTATAACTAGCAGGTCAGAGACATCCTTGATGGAAGCATTATAACTAGCAGGTCAGAGACATCCTTGATGGAAGCATTATAACTAGCAGGTCAGAGACATCCTTGATGGAAGCATTATAACTAGCAGGTCAGAGACATCCTCAATGGAAGCATTATAACTGCAGGTCAGAGACATCCTTGATGGAAGCATTATAACTAGCAGGTCAGAGACATCCTTGATGGAAGCATTATAACTAGCAGGTCAGAGACATCCTTGATGGAAGCATTATAACTAGCAGGTCAGAGACATCCTTGATGGAAGCATTATAACTAGCAGGTCAGAGACATCCTTGATGGAAGCATTATAACTAGCAGGTCAGAGACATCCTTGATGGAAGCATTATAACTAGCAGGTCAGAGACATCCTCAATGGAAGCATTATAACTGCAGGTCAGAGACATCCTTGATGGAAGCATTATAACTAGCAGGTCAGAGACATCCTTGATGGAAGCATTATAACTAGCAGGTCAGAGACATCCTTGATGGAAGCATTATAACTAGCAGGAGACATCCTTGATGGAAGCATTATAACTAGCAGGTCAGAGACATCCTTGATGGAAGCATTATAACTAGCAGGTCAGAGACATCCTTGATGGAAGCATTATAACTAGCAGGTCAGAGACATCCTTGATGGAAGCATTATAACTAGCAGGTCAGAGACATCCTTAATGGAAACATTATAACTAGCAGGTCAGAGACATCCTTGATGGAAACATAGCTAGCAGGTCAGAGACATCCTTGATGGAAGCATTATAACTAGCAGGTCAGAGAGATCCTTGATGGAAGCATTATAACTAGCAGGTCAGAGACATCCTTGATGGAAGCATTAAAACTAGTAGGTCAGAGACATTCACATTGTAACTAGCAGGTCAGAGACATTCACATTGTAACTAGCAGGTCAGACATCCATGATGGAAGCATTATAACTAGCAAGTCAGAGACATTGGAGTCGACAACAAGATGTGGTTCTTGTCCTACCAGACGTTACCCTTGGTAATGAGGAAATCACGAGATGCATCTGGTGTGGAGGTGGTCAGGCAACAGCCAGGGGTGAGGTGGAAGGATCTTTCATTTGGGGAGAAGCGACCATGACCTTGTGATAACTATTGTGTGTCCAAACTATCAGAGCAAGAGTCACCTCTGGAGGTGTTCTGATGCCAGATGGACAACTCCTGGATCAGCCAGACATTTTCAAGTTGTTGTGCACTTTAATACTGTTGCATACAAAGGCTGAGGATAGGGCTAGGGCTGAGGATAGGGCTATGACTGGGGCTAGGGCTGAGGATAGGGCTGAGGATAGGGCTAGGGATAGGGCTAGGGCTGAGGATAGGGCTAGGACTGAGGATAGGGCTAGGATAGGGCTAGGACTGAGGATAGGGCTAGGACTGAGGATAGGGCTAGGGCTGAGGATAGGGCTAGGACTGAGGATAGGGCTAGGGCTGAGGATAGGGCTAGGACTGAGGATAGGGCTAGGACTGAGGATAGGGCTAGGGCTGAGGATAGGGCTAGGGCTGAGGATAGGGCTAGGACTGAGGATAGGGCTAGGGCTGGGACTGAGGATAGGGCTGGGACTGAGGATAGGGCTAGGGCTGGGACTGAGGATAGGGCTAGGGCTGAGGATAGGGCTAGGGCTGAGGATAGGGCTATGACTGGGGCTAGGGCTGAGGATAGGGCTAGGGCTAGGACTGAGGATAGGGCTAGGGCTGAGGATAGGGCTAGGACTAGGACTAGGGCTGAGGATAGGGCTAGGGCTGAGGATAGGGCTAGGGCTGAGGATAGGGCTAGGACTGAGGATAGGGCTATGGCTGAGGATAGGGCTAGGGCTGAGGATAGGGCTAGGACTGAGGATAGGGCTAGGGCTGAGGATAGGGCTAGGACTAGGGCTGAGGATAGGGCTAGGGCTGAGGATAGGGCTAGGGCTGAGGATAGGGCTAGGACTGAGGATAGGGCTATGGCTGAGGATAGGGCTAGGACTGAGGATAGGGCTGAGGATAGGGCTAGGGCTAGGGCTGAGGATAGGGATAGGGCTGGGGCTAGGGCTAGGGCTATGACTGAGGATAGGGCTAGGGCTGAGGATAGGGCTAGGAGACTGAGGATAGGGCTAGGGCTGAGTAGACTGAGGATAGGGCTAGGGCTGAGGATAGGGCTAGGACTGAGGATAGGGCTAGGGCTGAGGATAGGGCTAGGACTGAGGATAGGGCTAGGGCTGAGGATAGGGCTAGGGCTGAGGATAGGGCTAGGGCTGAGGATAGGGCTAGGACTGAGGATAGGGCTAGGGCTGAGGATAGGGCTAGGACTGAGGATAGGGCTAGGGCTGAGGATAGGGCTAGGGCTGAGGATAGGGCTAGGGCTAGGACTGAGGATAGGGCTAGGGCTGAGGATAGGGCTAGGACTGAGGATAGGGCTAGGACTGAGGATAGGGCTAGGGCTGAGGATAGGGCCAGGACTGAGGATAGGGCTAGGGCTGAGGATAGGGCTGGGACTGAGGATAGGGCTAGGGCTGAGGATAGGGCTAGGACTGAGGATAGGGCTGGGACTGAGGATAGGGCTAGGACTGAGGATAGGGCTAGGGCTGAGGATAGGGCTAGGACTGAGGATAGGGCTAGGGCTAGGACTGAGGATAGGGATAGGACTGAGGATAGGGCTAGGGCTAGGGCTAGGGCTAGGGCTGAGGATAGGGCTAGGACTGAGGATAGGGCTAGGACTGAGGATAGGGCTGAGGATAGGGCTAGGGCTAGTTCTAGGACTAAGGATAGTTCTATGGCTAAAGCTAGGCCTCGACCAGGGGGGATAGGACATGACATCACTGGCCGAGGCTCTAACAGGCCCCTGTTCTTGGTGAAGGCCAGAGATCAATAATATGACATTTTAAAATAAAACAAACATTATGTAAAATTTAAATTTCAGTCGTGGGCCTGGGACTAAAGATTGCGTTTGTTGGGGGACTTGAAAACCACATTATGTTGGCGTGAGTAGAGCATAAATGCTGCCCCAAAGTGCTGACTTATATATAGCTGGTGAGGTTGTAGGACTTATAGCTGGTGTGGTTTTGGCTCTAACGAGGAGAGCATAAATACTGCCCCAAGGTGCTGACTTATAATTTATATATAGCTCGTGAAGTTGTAGGACTTATAGCTGGTGTGGTTTTGGCTCTCTAACGAGTAGAGCTTAAATGCTGCGTATAGCCAGAAACGCTAGTGGTTAAAATATGTGATGATTCTGACGTGGGGGAAGACTTGGCTGTGATGATAGCCATGGATACATTGGACTACTCGATCAAGCTGACGGGACTTTTGTTCGGTTTTGACTCCCAATGCGGTATATTTAATTGTCCTTCGACTTTTCCTGCAATGGATAGATTTTGTGCTAATAACGGTGAAAAACTGCTAAGCCCGTGCTTGATCACATGAGCAAGCACATGGCTCAGTGAGTAGGCATGACTCAGTCCTTGCGTGTTTCATAGCTCACAAAATGGCTGTAGTCATGTGCTTATCACATGAGCAAGCACATGGTTCGTGATTATTCATGACTCAGTCCTTGCGTGTTTCATAGCTCACAAAATGGCTGCAGTCATGTGCTTATCACATGAGCAAGCACATGGCTCAGTGAGTAGGCATGACTCAGTCCTTGCGTGTTTCATAGCTCACAAAATGGCTGTAGTCATGTGCTTATCACATGAGCAAGCACATGGTTCGTGATTATTCATGACTCAGTCCTTGCGTGTTTCATAGCTCACAAAATGGCTGCAGTCATGTGCTTATCACATGAGCAAGCACATGGCTCAGTGAGTAGGCATGACTCAGTCCTTGCGTGTTTCATAGCTCACAAAATGGCTGTAGTCATGTGCTTATCACATGAGCAAGCACATGGTTCGTGATTATTCATGACTCAGTCCTTGCGTGTTTCATAGCTCACAAAATGGCTGCAGTCATGTGCTTATCACATGAGCAAGCACATGGCTCAGTGAGTAGGCATGACTCAGTCCTTGTGTGTTTCACAGCTCACAAAATGCTCTGATAATGCAGTGCAGTTAGTGCTAGTTAGTTGTTTGCAAATATCTCACCATAAGGGAAGACTGCTGAGAGGCTATAATTACGCGGCTTTATAACAAACTGGAATTATAGGTTTAGTATAATAAGCATTTTTGTTGAGCATAGCGGGTCAGAGGCTCTGGTATTGGAGCATAGCATAATTGGAAGAGAGGGAACAGGCAGAGCCATTCTAGTTGGTGGCCACCCGCTTGTGGGCCCTTCATTGCCCACCAGATGCTAGGTGCCTTAATTGTGGGCTGCTATCTTGATACCTGCTGTAGCCAGGGAGATACCAGCTGTCTCAACCATACTTAGCGCCCATTAGCCCACACTTCAACTAATTCATTTAACTTTCTCAAGGCAGGTCAAATGTTGAACCCAGAGAGGCTACCTTGAAAGGAAAGGAGGGGGAGGGGTGGAATGAACATCTAATTAAAGGATCTAACTCGTAATCCAGGAAGTTCTGTAGTGAGAGTCACAAAAGTGAGAGTAATAATTTCACAAACTCTAAACAGAAATGGTACACACGCAAACTTCGGACCACGGAGCGTGCCGGTGAGAGTGGAGTGCAGCTTGCTGTTGGTGCAGAGATGGAAGCTTATGGTGCTCAAGCAGCAGCTGCAAGTACATACCAATTTTGCTGAAGTCTAGGGCCGAGCCAAGCAGGAAACCCTGTGATTACCAACAAAGTCAATTGGCGAGGTCAAACAAGAGGTCACTTGATCTTTAAGCAACTACTTTATCGATGATTAGAATAAGAGTGGGGGGCAGCGTGGGAAACCCCCCCCCCCATTCAATATAATTATAGTTTTAAGGTAAGCTTATGCTGAAGCATGCGAGTACACCTAGGGAAGTTGTCTCTTGTGATGGTAAACTGGTGAGCAGGGATGGCTGTACACCTAGGGAAGTTGTCTCTTGTGATGGTAAACTGGTGAGCATGGATGGCTGTACACCTAGGGAAGTTGTCTCTTGTGATGGTAAACTGGTGAGCATGGATGGCTGTACACCTAGGGAAGTTGTCTCTTGTGATGGTAAACTGGTGAGCAGGGATGGCTGTACACCTAGGGAAGTTGTCTCTTGTGATGGTAAACTGGTGAGCATGGATGGCTGTACACCTAGGGAAGTTGTCTCTTGTGATGGTAAACTGGTGAGCAGGGATGGCTGTACACCTAGGGAAGTTGTCTCTTGTGATGGTAAACTGGTGAGCAGGGATGGCTGTACACCTAGGGAAGTTGTCTCTTGCTATAGTAAACTGGTGAGCAGGGATGGCTGTACACCTAGGGAAGTTGTCTCTTGGGATGGTAAACTGGTGAGCAGGGATGGCTGTACACCTAGGGAAGTTGTCTCTTGCGATAGTAAACTAGTGAGCATGGATGGCTGTACACCTAGGGAAGTCGATAGTAAACTGGTGAGCATGGATGGCTGTACACCTAGGGAAGTCGATAGTAAACTGGTGAGCATGGATGGCTGTACACCTAGGGAAGTCGATAGTAAACTGGTGAGCAGGGATGGCTGTACACCTAGGGAAGTTGTCTCTTGCAATAGTAAACTGGTGAGCAGGGATGGCTGTACACCTAGGGAAGTTGTCTCTTGCGATAGTAAACTAGTGAGCATGGATGGCTGTACACCTAGGGAAGTCGATAGTAAACTGGTGAGCATGGATGGCTGTACACCTAGGGAAGTCGATAGTAAACTGGTGAGCATGGATGGCTGTACACCTAGGGAAGTCGATAGTAAACTGGTGAGCAGGGATGGCTGTACACCTAGGGAAGTTGTCTCTTGCAATAGTAAACTGGTGAGCAGGGATGGCTGTACACCTAGGGAAGTTGTCTCTTGCTATGGTGAGCAGGGTGGCTGTACACCTAGGGAAGTTGTCTCTTGGGATGGTAAACTGGTGAGCAGGGATGGCTGTACACCTAGGGAAGTTGTCTCTTGCTATGGTGAGCAGGGTGGCTGTACACCTAGGGAAGTTGTCTCTTGGGATGGTAAACTGGTGAGCAGGGATGGCTGTACACCTAGGGAAGTTGTCTCTTGCTATGGTGAGCAGGGTGGCTGTACACCTAGGGAAGTTGTCTCTTGGGATGGTAAACTGGTGAGCAGGGATGGCTGTACACCTAGGGAAGTTGTCTCTTGCGATGGTGAACTGGTGAGCAGGGATGGCTGTACACCTAGGGAAGTTGTCTCTTGCGATGGTGAGCAGGGATGGCTGTACACCTAGGGAAGTTGTCTCTTGTGATGGTAAACTGGTGAGCATGGATGGCTGTACACCTAGGGAAGTTGTCTCTTGCGATGGTGGTAAACTGGTGAGCAGGGATGGCTGTACACCTAGGGAAGTTGTCTCTTGCGATAGTAAACAGGTGAGCAGGGATGGCTGTACACCTAGGGAAGTTGTCTCTTGGGATGGTAAACTGGTGAGCAGGGATGGCTGTACACCTAGGGAAGTTGTCTCTTGCGATGGTGAACTGGTGAGCAGGGATGGCTGTACACCTAGGGAAGTTGTCTCTTGTGATGGTAAACTGGTGAGCATGGATGGCTGTACACCTAGGGAAGTTGTCTCTTGCGATGGTGGTAAACTGGTGAGCAGGGATGGCTGTACACCTAGGGAAGTTGTCTCTTGCGATAGTAAACAGGTGAGCAGGGATGGCTGTACACCTAGGGAAGTTGTCTCTTGCTATAGTAAACTGGTGAGCAGGGATGGCTGTACACCTAGGGAAGTTGTCTCTTGCGATAGTAAACTGGTGAGCAGGGATGGCTGTACACCTAGGGAAGTTGTCTCTTGCTATAGTAAACTGGTGAGCAGGGATGGCTGTACACCTAGGGAAGTTGTCTCTTGTGATGGTCAACTGGTGAGCAGGGATGGCTGTACACCTAAGGGAAGTTGTCTCTTATGATGGTAAACTGGTGAGCAGGGTGGCCGTAAGGGTCCAGGAATAGCCAGGGCCACTTTTTGGAAAGCTGTGACATGAGACTGAGCAATGTCTGCCATCACTCTCTGAAAGAGGTGGAGCCTTCCATGGCAAAATTTGGCAACATCCAACACAATTTTCTTTTGTCGGCTCATTTCCATCTCATTATCCAGCCCGGTTTAACTCCACTTCTGCCGTTATCCAGCCCGGTTTAACTCAGCCTCTTCCATTATCTGGCCTGGTTTAACTCAACCTCTGCCATTATCCAGCCCAATCTCTTTAACACAACCGATTCGAGTGTTGGGACCTGTCGAAGGCTTTCACTGAGACAGGTCGGGGTTTCTCAAGATGTGAGTGACCAGTCTAGGCAAAGTTGGGACCATACTTTTAGGTGGCCTGGTCTGGGCAAAGTTGGGACCATACTTCCCTACCTTTAGGTGGCCTGGTCCAGGGCAAAGTGGGTCCATACTTCCCTACCTTTAGGTGGCCTGGTCCAGGGCATCGATGCAGCTTTATAAAAGAGCACCAAATGCTTCCACCAGGCCAAGATTTTCATAATCATTCATGAACACATATAGACCATAACTTGTGGGCAATCTTATTGGTACTCTCCTTTGGCTTCTAATCTGTTGTGTGGTGGTTACTACAAATAAGGCCTTTTTACTACTGTGTACTACTAAAGCCGTGACCTTTTTCCATGGGCACATGTGTAGCATATGTTGATATTCATAATGACCCCCAACTTGAAGTACAAACTCAATACCATATGTAGAGCAAACAGCAGTTGCTTTCTATGGTGTGCTTGTTTTAGAGACAGACTGGTCGTGATTCATTGAGAAGCTGCTGACAGCTCAGAGATGTGTTTTATTACAGCTAGAGGTGTTTTGTGATGCGCTCAGGGTGTATTCATGACACATTCAGCTGCAGTGTACACGCTCTCCTTAGTTTCCTTATTATTTTACCCCCTCTTTGCTCAATATCCTCTTCTCTTCCTCCTTTTAACCCTTCTTTCCTCTCTGTTTCCTACTTCAACCTTGTCTCACCTACTCACTCTCTCTTCTTCCTCCTCCAACACTTTGTCCTACCCCCTCATCACCCTCTCACCTTCTTCCCTCTATAGATACCCATGAGGAAGAGGAGTTGGTCTATGCCGGGAAATGCCCCACTGCATCTCGGGATGGCCCCTCAGATTAGCATCTCCATCCCAGATGACTCGATCCATCAGTGTAAATACAGTATGTATGTCTGTCTGTGTGTGTGTGTATATATATATGGGTGTGGCCTGAGTGTTGATATGTACATCTTTGGTGGATCTCTACATGCCTTCCTTAATACTCTCCCACTATCCCTTCTAGAATGTGGATATCGGCATTACCACCAAAGTGACATCATGTTACGTGGCTAATTGTTTGCATGACACCAAGTTACATTGCATTACATGACCATGTCATGTTACACCAAAATTTATACCGTGTTGCATCACCAATGTGGTATATAAAAAGTTACACCCTGTTGCATAACTGATTTGTTTGCATTACATCACGTTACATGACTTTCATGTTTGTATCAGTCTCGTAACTCAGCATCTATTAGCTTCTGCTCACCTGCATATCTGTCTGTCATCAGCCTACATCACTCCCCCTCAGTCAGTCCTTGTTGCTCAATGGCCATGCATGTGTGTACAAGCCTCAGCATCTTTGTCTGTTCCTGGAGCAAGGGCACAGTATTGGCGCAATGGAAACCCCCACCGATAAACACGAGACCCCTCCCTCCAACCATTAACCCCCTTCTCCCCATATGAGTAGTGACTTATGTTTATATATTTACCATTTATGGTCAGATACCAGCCACCAACTGAATTTAGCAATTATCTAGGAAGATAATTACCATCATGATTGAGTTAGCCTCATGTCCAATCATTTTCAAAATGGGAGTCAGTTTTTGGTTTTCTCTTCTGAACGTACAGTACTTGTGTTGTGAGTGTGTGTGTGAGTGAGTGTGTGTGTGAGTGCATGTGTGAGTGCATGTCTGAATGTGTGTTACTAAAAGTGAATGCACGGCACTAGTGTGTAGTGGACTGAAGCACCTTGCCAATCCGTATGTTTTATGCTGTTTATTACAAGGGTGCACATGTTCTGCGACTTATCAGCCTGGCCATTTGGGTAAAGGGAGGATGTCTGTGGAAATGGGCATGAGAGAGGAACGGTTCTTGTGTTTTCTGTCTGGCCTCGAGCATCAGTGCCTGTTAGCAATTGTGTTTGGAGACAAAACACCTTACCAACCTGGGAGGTTTCTACACCCTCGTGACAAGTGGTGGACTTGCAGTGTGTTGGCAGAAAAAGATGGCTGATTTTAATTGGTGACATATAGATTTGTTATGTACTTCTTATAGGTAGTGTGTGGAAGTAAGCCGGAACCCATGCTGTTAGTAGTTGGGGGGGAGCATAGACTTGTATGGCTTGTTGGTATGTTTGTACATGTATGTGGAGCAACAATATAAACTTCATCACTTATGCTCCTCAGACAGCTGGCTTCTGTGTCTCTTCAGCTGGCCTCTGAATTCTGCATGGTGGGTGTCGGGCTTAGAGTCTCCTCACCGTAGCTTTGGCAGATGAGTAGAAACTGCAAGAATTTCTTGGCTTTGACAGTAACTTACTGTGCAGCCAGTTCTCTCTCCTCTACTGACTATGCAGTCAGTTCTCTCTCCTCTACTGAATGTGCAGCCAGTTCTCTCTCCTCTACTGACTATGCAGCCAGTCCTCTCTCCTATACTGACTATGCAGCCAGTTCTCTCTCCTCTACTGACTATGCAGCCAGTTCTCTCTCCTCTACTGACTATGCAACCAGTTCTCTCTCCTCTACTGCCTATGCAGCCAGTTCTCTCTCCTCTACTGACTATGCAACCATTTTCCTCAAGACCCACCTTGTCAACCATTCCCCCCTCTAAGTCCGCATAAGCCCTGAGATTGGCAGCCCTTATTACTAGTGAACATGGAGAGCACAGAGATGGCATCGTAGATATGGTTATGCGCAGCAACGCAAACTTCCCTTGTCTCCAATTAAGGGGTGCTCTTATCAAGTCTATCCGGCGTTGTAATTTTAAGTTTATTTTTATTGGACTCGAGATGTGCAGTTGGTGGTCTCCGATGAGCCAAGACTGGACATCTCGTGTAGGACAGATACATCTCGTGTAGGACAGATACAGATCATGCAGGACAGATACAGATCATGCAGGACAGATGTGTTCTAGTAAACCTGGTGATTTACTGGCAGAGTAAAAATAACACTTCACGAGTATGCTGGCCTGCACATGTGTTATAGGAACACTAGCCATGTGTGCCTACACAGACACCGTAAGCGAGACATTTTCAAGGAGCTTAATAGTTGCAGACACTGACCGACAAAGATTAGTGAGGGAAATGTTTGTGGATGGGGTAGAGTCTAATGTGAGACACACCTTGCTCAGCTGCTCTTCATCCCACCTATTTGCAGGGGGGCTGGGTTTGATTTCTACACTGGTATTTTCCAGCCCCCAGCCTGCTTTAATCCCCCTGTTGAGGGGGGAGGGTTATCGAAGTTTTTATCCGGATTGAAGGTAGTCGCAAGTAACCAGGGGGAGTTTAAAACCTCAGGTTAAAGGTGTTGTGTAAACACGAGATAGGTGTGAACCCGTGTGTTAACTAGACGTGCTCGCTGACCGTAATGCATTCAATGGTGGGTGTGGCACCTCAGTAAGAGTGACCTGTCATATGCGTGAGTGTGTTCGCATCTGCTCCCTCCGACAAGTTTGATAAGGTACACGTGATCAGGGTAACATGCGTGCATGTGTATGCCTGTGCGCCACACCCAGCCAGCAGTCGTCGATTGGAGCATGAATGAGTCGATGAACTCATGTTGGGTTGAATGCTGTGGTTCAAGGGTTCAAGTATGTGTTAGTGACCTCTGAGCACCTACTGTTATTACAAGAGCTGCTTTCATTTCTGCTGGGGCTTTTCTAGGAACAAACTTTATTTTCAAAAATGGAAAATCCACTAAGCTGCAGGGAATCAGCTCCGTGGAAGTGAGCAAGAAAAAGCTACGCAGCACTACATTGCTGGATGTCTACAATATAAACTTGATGAGATGCATCCAGGTGTGGTCTCTTTCAGAGAGAAGGCATTCAGAGTATTTCCAGAGATGCCTTGGAGCCTGTGTAGCTCTACTGAAGAGCTTCCCTTCCAGAAACTAGGCATGTGCAGATGAAACATCTGGTGTTCAGCACATGTGGCATGTGCAGATGAAACATCTGGTGTTCAGCACATGTGGCATGTGCAGATGAAACATCTTGTGTTCAGCACATGTGGCATGTGCAGATGAAACATCTGGTGTTCAGCACATGTGGCATGCGCAGATGAAACATCTGGTGTTCAGCACATGTGTCATGTGCAGATGAAACATCTGGTGTTCAGCACATGTGTCATGTGCAGATGAAACATCTGGTGTTCAGCACATGTGTCATGTGCAGATGAAACATCTTGTGTTCAGCACACGTGTCATGTGCAGATGAACATCTGGTGTTCAGCACATGTGTCATGTGCAGATGAAACATCTTGTGTTCAGCACATGTGGCATGTGCAGATGAAACATCTGGTGTTCAGCACATGTGGCATGTGCAGATGCAACATCTGGTGTTCAGCACACGTGTCATGTGCAGATGAAACATCTGGTGTTCAGCACATGTGGCATGTGCAGATGAAACATCTGGTGTTCAGCACATGTGTCATGTGCAGATGAAACATCTGGTGTTCAGCTCATTATTATGATAATTTGTGAACAGTGCGTGAGTTTTTATGCTTACATGTTTGGCTGTCAATTGTTTAATTAAGTGTAGTAGGAGTAGTAGGAGTGAGGTATGTGACCAATCCAATCTGTGCGAGGGAACTCTGCGTGGGATTGATAATGGAGTAGCTGTACATCTATAATTTGATATCTGGTAATCTCTAGTAATCTATAAAGGTTCTCTCTCTCTACTTGAGCACTGTACATACGATGTACACGTGTACATAACTCCATCAGAGTCCAGACTCTGTTACAGATGCATTTGTACTTGCTGTTTGAAGAATTCCCGTGCAGAATGTGAGCTGTTTCCACTGACTGGTGCTTTGATATAGTACTGGATGAAGAGGCCCAGTTGGGCCCAGGTGGCATGCTAGTGTGTTTCCAGTACTGGATGAAGAGGCCCAGTTGGGTCCAGGTGGCATGCTAGTGTGTTTCCAGTACTGGATGAAGAGGCCCAGTTGGGCCCAGGTGACCTGCTAGTGTGTTGATTCAGTACTGGATGAAGAGGCCCAGTTGGGCCCAGGTGACCTGCTATTGTGTTGATTCAATACTGCCTCGGCTAGCGTCAGTGCCTTCTCTATGCTTAGCAATATATACGGTAGTGCTGATGGGGAATGCTCTACCCTGCCTCTGTGCGTGAGCGTTAGAGCAAGACAACATGGCGTCCATCGGATATAAGCTCACCCACAACATGCTTGTCATGTGACTTCCTTTCGTAGCAACTTGCTCTTGGTGTGTGGCATGAAACTTCTACAGGTTCAGTGAAACAGAAATTGCCATCGCCTCGATTTTAATAGGTGAATTAGTAGCATACGGAGAGTAGGGGTCATTCAAAACTCGTCATCTCTTGGTCACCTGATGGACGCAGTGCATGGCTGGAAGTGAAACTGGCATATTTAATTATGAACAAAAACCATAGGAGCTGGGATCCGTTCCTTGTCAAAACATTGTGTAAAGTGTTTCTGTTGTCTCTTCCTGGCCATGACTGTCTTCTGGTTTGAGTTCTGATTGCACTGCAAAACATCCCACTCCCGATGAAACATCCCACTCCAAAGAGAATGCCTATTTTTTTTTGTGAGCCTCTGATTATGGACAATGCTTGTGGTTGAACCATGGAGTAATCCTTATCTAGTTGGCTCTCTCCCTGCAGACAAATGTCTAGGCCTCTAATATTTGTGGTGAGGGTTATCTGGTTAACTCTAGTAGTGGCTTCTAATTGTTAGTGGGCATATAGAAATACAATTATGTTGCCCGCCTTAGTCATATTGTCTTCTGATGTGATAATACCATGTCCTGAGGATGACCTGGTTTTGGGACTTGTCCACCAACCCTGACCCTGACTTGCAAAGGACCCACAGATAAACCACCTGTTTATTGCCAGCACTGGGCTTTATCTTGTCACACCAATTAGAAGCCATTGCCCGGTGTTTGGAGTGATGATTGTGATAATCTGCAGTCTCTAGCCATCTCTTGTGAGGCCAAGGTGATGGAGGTTGAACTTTAAAAGCCATATAAATGCAAGGGTCACTGTAGTGACAGAGTTCGAAGACCATGGTGTTTCCCCAGGATTTCCAAGTGGTGTTCTTCTGCTATGGTACAATCAATTATGCATATGAGCATCCCAGTAGTGTGTGTGTGTATGGTGTGTGTGGTGTGCTCGGCAGGCCCTGCTGTGTGTAATCTCTCCGACCACTCCACAACTAGAGGCTCCTCTCTTTTTTTAATTGTGGTCTTCTGGTCAATGATTTTAGAGTATTATTGGATTGGAGGCCTGGATAGGCTCGGTCTCCATGGTAATAAAGTAAGATGTTCAGTTTTGCCCAAGAAATTCCATTGGATATAATTAATTGCCAGATGTTACACTACAAACATTTGTGAATAGTTTCATCTCTTCTTCCCTTCCATCTTGAATCAGTCAATTGGAAGTGTCTGCCACTACTTTTCCATTTTGAATTTCACTTTCAAATATTATTGGAAGACCCACAGTAGTAACTCCCCCCCCCCCCCCCCTCTCAGAGAATGTTTTGTTATTGACCCACTGACCCACTTCCTGCAGCTGTTCCTTATCGTATCCTCTTCGTTCAGTATAAAAACTTCTTTTTGCGGTCTATCGTTTATTTCTCTGACTAGTCGATGCAGCAAGAAATAGCATTTTTTTCATGAGCTGCAGTGATACATATAGCATGTCTTACCTGATGGCATCCAAGAACGTACACTTCAGTGCTGGACCTACGATATCTCTGAGTTATTACAAGTGTGAGTCAACCCCTCTCTAGCATGGCCTTATGTAGTATGTGTATTCTTACTTCCAATGTTGGGTTGGTTGAGAGATTAGGGGGGGGGCTTTGGTTGCGTTGACCACATCAAACAAGTGGCGGTATGCAGAGGGAGCAGACCAAGTCTGACTACCCAAACTATAACATACCAATATTTAAAAATATATACCATACCGATATTGAACTATCAAATATAACATACCACCAAAATATTGCATACCATAATACCAATATTGAAATATAACATACCAACTGGACTGATCAGATTATGAGATGCCAACTAGACCTACCAACTATAACACACTAGCGCAGAGAGAGAGAGAGGCCCGGCTTTCCCCTGATTCTGGGTGGAATATATCCATCATTGACCAGGTTCTCAGTTGTGTGTGGGATGGGAGAAGTGGGAGGTCCATGGTTGGAAAACATCTCCTTTGCCTCCTACGGAATTTCAGAAAATTAATGCTGTGCATGTCAGGTCCTGGGGAAGAGCACGGTGATGAGGGGGGGGGGGGGGCTCGCATCATTTGCATGCTCAAAAGTTTCGGAAGTCCGACTCTTTAGAGAGTGACTTTGCCTTTGTTTATGAAGACAGCTTAAAAGTGGCAGACGAGCTGTTTGGACTGGAAGGGAATGGCCTCTGGGAAGCATTGGTCTCGACCACCTGAGGCTGCAGCAGTAAGCTTTGCAGAGCTCACCAACAAGATGGTGGATGACTGCAACTGTTGTTTTGGATATTCCTCAAGGGCAGATTGTGCTTCCTCAAGAGCATGCAACACAGCCCATGTCAGTTCCAGTGTAAAAGTACACCTTTGTGCGAAGTTTGAGCTTCCTAGCTTCAGGACTGTTGGAGGACAGGCCTAGGAGAGACATTATAAATACCAGTGATCACAGGGTCGTCCCAGGATAGTGCTAGATGTACACAATTCAAAGCTGTTGCTCAACTAATACTTGCTGAGGCTAGGGCTAAGGGTATGGTGCTAGGTCTGACGATAGGCTAGGGCTAAGGATGGTGCCAGATCTGACGATAGGCTAGGGCTAAGGATGGTGCTGGGTCTGACGATAGGCTAGGGCTAAGGATGGTGCTGGGTCTGATGATAGGCTAGGGCTAAGGATGGTGCCAGGTCTGATGATAGGCTAGGGCTAAGGATGGTGCTGGGTCTGACGATAGGCTAGGGCTAAGGATGGTGCTGGGTCTGATGATAGGCTAGGGCTAAGGATGGTGCTAGGTATGACGATAGGCTAGGGCTAAGGATGGTGCTGGGTCTGACGATAGGCTAGGGCTAAGGATGGTGCTGGGTCTGATGATAGGCTAGGGCTAAGGATGGTGCTAGGTATGACGATAGGCTAGGGCTAAGGATGGTGCTAGGTCTGACAATAGGCTAGGGCTAAGGATGGTGCTGAGTCTGATGATAGGCTAGGGCTAAGGATGGTGCTAGGTCTGACGATAGGCTAGGGCTAAGGATGGTGCTAAGGCTAGAGCAGGGTGATCCTGAGATTTTATATGGCAGTGCTGGGTGTATGTGTGGCAAGATAGTCTCCCCTGCATATACACATGTAGTCTGCTACCTAGGTCACTCCACCCATGCACACACCCACCATTTCCTCTCCTATTCCAGCGGAGATTAAAGGAATTCTGTTCTGCATATTTGCAATACTTTCACCTGCGCAAGCAAACAGCGTAGGCATGATCCCAGGCTCTGCATATTTATGGGGGTTCAGATCCACGCATTTGAGTTACACGGCATTGACATCACCTGTGAGCGAGCAATAAGATCTGAAGACTTTCTATGTCTCCATTACAAGTGCACTGGCACAGAATCGCATTCTACAAACAGTGTTTGTGCATCCCATACTGAGGAACCATTACCTCATGCATACTTGTGTGGGTTATCTCCTCTTGAATGCACCGGTGCAAGGATCAGTTTCCACCAGTTCCACCATCCACCAGTCAAATAGAACTGTCAGCTTGAGAGGCATCCATAACAGCACGGTGTTATGGCTTAGTTTGTACTCCTGCAGGTCTCCTCGGGTGTTCACGGGTAGCGTGGGTGCCAATTCGGTGTGCAGAGTGCAGCGCAGAGTGCTTGTGTCTTGAGACGTGTTTATTTACATGCCCTGGTTGGTTGTACTCCACGAGGAGTATTTTCACTCGTGTCCAAGCCTGCTTGCCTTGTCTTGCCTTCTCATTGCTCTGCTCACAAAGCATGAGTAGCATGGGTAGGCACTTGCCAACCTTTTCTGGGTCATCCCAAAGCATGAGTAGCATGGGTAGGCACTTGCCAACCTTTTCTGGGTCATCCCAAAGCATGAGTAGCATGGGTAGGCACTTGCCAATCTTTTCTGGGTCATCCCAAAGCATGAGTAGCATGGGTAGGCACTTGCCAACCTTTTCTGGGTCAGGATGTTCGGGGATACTTTCTTTACCCTGCTTCTTTGTGAGAGTGGCTGCATCTTGGAGTCGGTGCTAAGGCCAAGCAGTATTCTAGGGATATGGCAGGGATATTTTCTCTAGAGTGGCGGTATCCTGGGAAAGGTTTAGGTGGGCAGTACTGGACGTTCCTTGATGATTGGGGAGGTATACTTGTCTATTCATGCATGACAGTGTGCGTTGGGTGTAATGCTGTGTTACCTCAAGTGATTTTGGGTGTATTGCCGTGTTGCCTCAAGTGAGCCCACTATATCACAGGATTCCTCATATACATACCCCGAGTCAGCAACAACCTTGACCTTAGGCCTGGACAATAGTTATATTCTATGAAGTGTCTGTGAAGTATTAGCACACATGGTAGTGTGTTTGAAATATCAACTGAGCCACCACCAAGCACACTGCGCCTTGAACTCTCTCTTTGCTCTCTGTATTGTGTGCTGCACATAAAGGTTCCCTTTGTTCAGGTGAAGGTGGTAAGTGTAAGGTTTGTGGCAGAACCCCAGATATGAGCTGAATCCTGAACATGCCCTCAGCCCAATGAATATACCACTGGCTGGGTGGTGTCTACATGTCTAACCCCTTCTGGGGGGTGGGGGGACTTTTTAGACCAGGTGGCTTATTTTTTCCCTTTTTTCCTGGCACACACAGCTTGTGTGGCTGATTACTCCATTAGTTTGTTTGTGGTGCTGGACTAATCTGTAATCAGATAGTAAACTAGTGTAGCTATAAAATTAGTGGCTGGACCTAGAGTAATGGTAGTGGCTCTCTATCTAGGGCTCTGCATCCTGATAGACCATAAATACAACTGAGAAGAGGCAGAGAGAGCTCCGTCTCCACCAGAAGCAGTGAAAGAGGGAGATATTTTGTCAGGGCCTATGGCAGGAGTTGATGTGGGGGAGGATAACTGATATTGATGAACTAGGGAAGATATGGGTTGCACCATTGGCTTTGACAGAGTGTGGCCACTGTTACTGCATAGTTGGTAGACTGACCATTAATCGCACATCTGTTTTAGCTAGGTGGTTGGCTCTGGCAGTGGATGTATAAATTCAAGATGCTTGGTAAGAAAACGCTGCTGGTGGGTGTGGTTATCTTAGCATCCGTCCAAATGATGTGGTGTGCTATTGCATGGTGTTCTGCTCAGAGCTCTTTAGGTGCTTGGCACTAGTTTTTTGAAGTTGTCGGTGGCAGACATGGCCTCTCACTCATCAGTTCACCGCCAACCGCAGTGGCCGACCAGCCCCCATTCCAGTTATCACCAGAGCAACGGCTGATTTGTGATGCAGGCCGACGGATGGAAGCTGAAGAGTTGGCTTGGTGAATCGTTTTTTTTTTAAATCGGAGTGAACCCAGCGAAAGGATAGACTTGGAGCCGATGTAAACATCCAAGATTTTGTTCCTCTCGTATCCGTTGATTAGCATGAAAATGGTACTTTTATTTTTGATAAACAGACCATCAAATTGCTTATCTACATCCTGAATACTCACTGTAAAAGGGTAGCTTCCTGCCATTTTCCTAGAAATGTAAGGCAGCGCCATCTGGATTGTGAGTAGAATTTCTTTGTTGTCTTCCCTTTGCATTGAAACTGATTGCTTGGGTTTTATTAGTGCATCCTGTAGCCAGCATGTTGTATTTGTAATTGACTGCTGTTTCATTGCTTCCAGTTGTCGATCCCCTGATGCCCTGAGGTCTGGTGGCTGCTTATGCACATCTGATTCTACTGACCTCTGCAAGTTTTGTCGGCTCTGTCTAACCAGTTTGGCTAGCTGTACTTGGCTCCCTGTTTTTGTGCTGCAATTTTCAAAGCATAACAATAACTTGATCTCTGAACCTGCAAGGCTAAACAGTCTGCCTTGCTGGCTAATATTATTGTAGCTCAGTTAGATGTGGCTAAATCCTGGCTCAAACTGTGCCACACCCACAGGCTTAAAAATAACAACCTAAGCCTAAATTATTAAACAGAATTATTATTTCTTTGTTTAAAGTAGTTAGTGAGCATTTAGGTGTGGGTGGCCTCCTGCAGTAGTTGCCTCCCACAACTCTTTAGATTGTGTGATTAGAATATCCAAGAATTTAACTCTTTGTTGGTGTAGATGTTCCGATCTTTTGAATTCACTTTTGATCCCTCCTAGCCACTCACCAATGAAGCCTGGAAACTTAGGTGTTCATGAGATGGCATTCTCTAGCCTAGGATGTCGCATCTGAGTGGTCCAGCAGAGGTCTTTGATCTTGAGGAGCTAATCAGCCAACTCTTGACCCCTGCCCTGCTATACAGGGGCATCGTACTTTAACCTTGTGGAGCCACTTGCCCACAGGCTACATATGAAAACACTGACTCCTTGTTTACGTGTACTTCCTGTTCACAGAAAAGGTACTTGTCTTTGTGGGTTTTGTGTTGTCGTTGTGTAAAGGAAACACACCAGGTTGTCCCTGCCATCAAAACCTCATTAGCTTTGCCCCATTAATGCTTGTGGTATTGTTTTGTTGTTCCACTTGCTCTATTAGTTTTTGCCTTGGTTACCATGTGAGTATTTTAATTGCCCCATAAACAAAATGGTGGCACATCAAAGCACCACTGCCTGGTTCTGATATAATGTGCTACGTTCACTTCCACATGCTCCTGTCATTTTCTTAACAAGACTGCCAGTGATGGGAGCATTTTGTCTTTGTTTAAAGACATCATGGAAGGTTGACTGGCAAGCTGGCTGATTAAGAAGATGATTCTAGAAACCCTTAGCAATGCTGCCACTTGAGTTGTTTAGGGACTCCCACTATTCCTGCCACAGGAAGTAAGGTCACTCCACCCAAGGGCACCGACACTTCTAAGTGTATTCACAGCCCAGCTTATTATAGCCACCCACACATCCTGGCTCTGGTTTATATTAGGGCAGGCTACGAGTGAAGTTCAGAAGTAATTGAGAGAGTGTTTTGGATTATTGCTGCTTAGCTGAGTTGTGTAAATGGCAGTCACTTTGAAGGATTATCTGGATAGACCACTGGAGTCTTACTGCACTGAGATTTTGGATGAGTGGAAGAATCTGAGCAGGATTGATGTTCCAGTTCTTGCATGTATGTTGTCTGAATTCTAGCTGTGCTAAAGCTAGCTTCTTCATACTACTGCATGTATGTATGTATGTATAGGACTTGCAGCTTTATACTACTGCATGATTGTATGTATAGCTTGTCTAGCCCAGTGCTGGCAGTGAGCCTAGCTAGTGAGCCTAGCTGATGAGCCTAGCTGATGAGCCTAGCTGGTGAGCCTAGCCCCGCTCTGTGCAGTGAGTGCTGTGCAATGAGCCTAGCGCCTAGCCTCGCTCTGTGCAGTGAGCCTAGTCCCGCTCTATGCAGTGAGTGCCGCTCTGTGCAGTGAGCCTAGCCCCGCTCTATGCAGTGAGTGCTGTGCAGTGAGCCTAGTCCTGCTCTGTGCAGTGAGCATAGCCCCGCTCTATGCAGTGAGTGCTGTGCAGTGAGCCTAGCCCCGCTCTGTGCAGTGAGCATAGCCCCGCTCTATGCAGTGAGTGCCGCTCTGTGCAGTGAGCCTAGCCCCGCTCTATGCAGTGAGTGCTGTGCAGTGAGCCTAGTCCTGCTCTGTGCAGTGAGCCTAGTCCCGCTCTGTGCAGTGAGCCTAGTCCTGCTCTATGCAGTGAGCCTAGTCCCGCTCTATGCAGTGAGCCTAGCCCTATGCCATATGCTAGCTAAGCTGAGTTGCTAACCATGAGCACTCGTGCTTGCATGAACAGTCTAAATCCCTAAATACAGCATGCAGCTTCATGTCTTGGCTTCAAAATGTTCCTGCTGCTCTTCTCAGAGCTCCATGTGTTATTGTTATTCTGTTGCCACATAGCTCTAGCCTTGAGCTGATAACTCTTCACCTCTGCGGTGTTGCCACTAGAATCTCCTCCATTTCCCCCCACTCCAACACAATGTGTGACCATTCCAGTACTGTTAGAGATGGCCTTGTCAGTATTTAGAACCTTTTTTTTGTGTGATTGTAAATGGAATCATTTTCAATCCTTTTGGAAGGTCCAAACCAGCCCGATAATACAGTAAAAACTGGATTGCCGGTACTTTAACTGCTCCAAACCCTTTGATGTAATGAGAAGGCTTATAGCGTATGCCGCAACAAAAAATGTGCCAGTGCCCCCTTCCCCCCCAGAAGGAAAAAAAAATACTTGAACAAGAACCTCCGGCCATAGTCTTGCTCCACTCTTCAGCCATGAGACAGTGGGATGCTAAGAGCAACCAGCTTGGTGGGTTATCCATGGTGTCAAAGATCACTCTGATGTGGAATGCTTCCGGCGGCTAAGCTTCTCCAGAATAACTCTGTTATCATGTGGATGTGGCTCTTCATGCTTGCTCATGCATTTTCTTGAATGTAGGCACTCTTGTTACCTCTGAACTGAAAACTCTTTTAACTCCAATCAAAATCCTCCATTTTCCTTGTATTAAATGTTGGCCTGTTGGGTACATAAGGACTTCACCAATGTTGGCCTGTTGGTGCATGAGGACCTACACAAATTTTGGCATGTTTGTCCATGAGGACCTACACAAATGTTGGACTGTTGGTCCATGAGGACCTACACAAATGTTGGACTGTTGGTCCATGAGGACTTACACAAATGTTGGCCTGTTGGTCCATGAGGACTTACACAAATTTTGGCGTGTTTGTCCATGAGGACTTACACAAATGTTGGTATGTTGGTCCATGAGGACTTACACAAATGTTGGCATGTTGGTCCATGAGGACTTACACAAATGTTGCCTGTTGGGTGCATAAGGACTTCACAAATGTTGGCCTGTTGGTGCATAAGGACCTTCCAACGAATAGTTTTTGCCTCAGATCAGCACATTACCGGTTGCTACTTTTATCATGGCCGCACTGGGACTAAATATGGTGCATACTATTTGCACTACTTCATGCTATTGTCTGGGAAAGTGTGAGTGATGAGATATAAATGGTGTTTGAAGAAAATTCCACTGGTGCCTTGTATGGGAGGATTTGTATATGTTTGCAGTTGTGAAGCTCTTGGCTGTGGTGGCATTACCTGTCATGATTATATATCCGTGCCAGTAACTGCAAGATTGTGTGTTGCTGAGATATGATGATTTTATTCCCCCTACTTTTCATTTGATCTGCAGTTGTGGAGCGAGCCTCTGTCACTATAGGAGAGCCCACTTCTTACGACTCTGTCGGGACATTTGGCGAGTTAGGGCGTGTGCATACTGAAGATATTAATAAAGTCTTCCAGCAAACTGGGATACCCACTGGTGAGGGAGGCCAAGGATGGGAAGGGGGGGGGGGGGGGAAGATGAGCATTGATTAAGGTCACTCTAATCTGCTTGTGATCTAATCTGCTTGTGAGGTCTCTAGCTTTGATGTCTTGGGATTTGAGAATGTAATTTGTGAAGTCCCTGGAGTTGTGTAGCTGACTGGGTGGAACTGACTTGTTCCACTCTGATGCTGGTGGACCGGCTTGGGTTTCTTGTTGAAAATAATCCTAGAGTGTAACCAATATCGTAGGCCATGCATCGTGCTGGAGTTCAGTGTATCACTGAGTGTAGAGCTAGGGTAGGTGTGCAGAGTACAGCTAGTCGAGGGGAAAGGAATGCCTCGGGTGGACCAGCTGAGTTTGTTGTCATTCACAGGAACAGATTGTGTCATTATTTAGCATCAGCTTTGGTACTTAACTCTTCCTCTAACAGTTTTGTCACGTCCCATGGGAATTTATGTGAATGAGAGCTCAATAATTCAATAGCGTGGGCACAGAGCTTCGGATTACATGAGAAAACACGACAGAAAAACTGGTTGTTTTATCTGCTCTCTGTTCTACCCTGCCATAGGTTTGAGTGCATGCAAAGGGCATTTTTTCCCTTGCTATTCTGTGTGTATTTCATTCTCTTTTCTCTGGCATGTTTTGTTGCAGACGTGTCGCAGTGGTCAGAAGAACAGGTCATATGCTGGGCAGAGTGGACTGTGCGAGAGTTCAACTTGAATAGCATTGACTTGAATCGGCTGAGATGCGTCAATGGCCATCGTCTCTGCTCTTTCACCGCCCGTGACTTCCTCGAGCTTGGCTGCATCAAGGAGCATGGGCAGAACCTCCAGCATTGCTTTGATAGGATCAAATCTCTGGGTATGTAGCTGTGAGCGCTGAAGTGTTAGGACCAAGGCTCTGTGTTGTGTGTGTGCTGTAGTGATAGGACCAAGGCTCTGTATGTGTGCTTAGTGATAGGACCAAGGCTCTGTATGTGTGCTTAGTGATAGGACCAAGGCTCTGTGTGTGCTTAGTGATAGGACCAAGGCTCTGTGTTGTATGTGTGCTGTAGTGATAGGACCAAGGCTCTGTGTTGTGTGTGTGCTGTAGTGATAGGACCAAGGCTCTGTGTGTGTGCTTAGTGATAGGACCAAGGCTCTGTGTGTGTGCTGTAGTGATAGGACCAAGGCTCTGTGTGTGTGCTGTAGTGATAGGACCAAGGCTTTGTGTGTGTGCTGAAGTATTAGGACCAAGGCTCTGTGTTGTGTGTGTGCTGTAGTGATAGGACCAAGGCTCTGTGTGTATGCTGTAGTGATAGGACCAAGGCTCTGTGTTGTGTGTGCTGTAGTGATAGGACCAAGGCTCTGTGTTGTGTGTGTGCTGAAGTGATAGGACCAAGACTCTGTGTGTGTGCTTAGTGATAGGACCATGGCTCTGTGTGTGTGCTTAGTGATAGGACCAAGGCTCTGTGTGTGTGCTTAGTGATAGGACCAAGGCTCTGTGTTGTGTGTGTGCTGTAGTGATAGGACCAAGGCTCTGTGTTGTGTGTGTGCTGTAGTGATAGGACCAAGGCTCTGTGTGTGTGCTTAGTGATAGGACCAAGGCTCTGTGTGTGTGCTTAGTGATCGGACCAAGGCTCTGTGTGTGTGCTGTAGTGATAGGACCAAGGCTCTGTGTTGTGTGTGTGCTTAGTGATATGACCAAGGCTCTGTGTGTGTGCTGTAGTGATAAGGACCAAGGCTCTGTGTGTGTGCTGTAGTGATAGGACCAAGGCTCTGTGTTGTGTGTGTGCTGTAGTGATAGGACCAAGGCTCTGTGTGAATATGCTATAGTTATATGACCAAGGCTCTGGCAGTGTGCTGTAGTGATAAGGACAAAGGCTCTGTGTGTGTGCTGTAGTGATAGGACCAAGGCTCTTGTAGTGATAGGACCAAGGCTCTCTGTGTGTGCTGAAGTATTAGGACCAAGGCTCTCTGTGTGTGCTGTAGTGATAGGACCAAGGCACTGCTGTGTGCTGCAGGCCAACTTGTGTAGGTCGTTCTCTCCTCATGCACCAGTGATAGACCGAGGCTGGTTATGTAGCACTGTGTGGTGTAGTGATAGAACCAAGGCTCGGGGTGTGTGCTGCAGTGATAAGAATCAAGGCTCAGCGTGTGCTATAGTGGGCCTTTGTTATGCTCTTGCCTTAGACGCACTGACACAGCCTAGCTTATCTTCGTCTTTCTGGGATATCTGGCTGTGTCTGGTGCAGACGCCAACACTTTTCGGTCATGGCTATGGCTGTGATTAGCTGATATGCAACACATGATTAGGCTGCTAGTGAGGTGGTGGGCTTTGTCTTTTCACTCAGGAATGTGGAACCTCTAGATGTGGAGTCAAGGTTTAGTGGTCGTATTGTTAAATGTGCTGGTTCCCAGGCCTCTGTGTTTTGGTAGTGAAGGTAAGAGGACTCTGGGCAGCTGGTGGGCTTCAATGGGTTAAGGCCCACCTGTCCAGTCTCTCTGGGGCACACCCCAAAAGCCTCATAGCTGTGGCTGTTGTTTAGGTGTCCCTGGGTGTGGTTATGTCAGCCACCTCACACATAAGGGATAAGCTCTATGGCTCTGGCTGTTGTTTTGAGCGAATGGTTGTTGTCTACCTAATATGGGCAAAGTTCACCTCGCTGACCAGCTTTCTTTTTTCTGTTTTTTCCTGTTGTTGTTCTTCTCTCCCTCCTTCTTCTTAGCAAAGATGGCTTGCTTTTGCATGTAGCAACTTGACATACAGGACAGGCATACAGGACAGGCATACAGGACAGGGCATGGCAGGGCGAAGCTCAATCTGCCTGGCCCTGATTAAAATTAAAAAATTAATTGAGTGAACAAAGAGCACTCTAATTGTATGCCTGTATGGCATGATAATTGCTGTATTATCTATACAATGGGCATTGATTTGCTCTCTCTCTCTCTCATTATAGGTCCGCATCCACATTCCGATCTGGTCTTCCAAAACTTTGACCTCGACATCTCTTTCAACCCCATGATCAGCAGCGAACCACCTCTCACCAGCCCCCATCATGGAGGCCCCACCCCTGCCATCACCATCCATAACCCCATGGTCACTCATAATGACTCCTTCTTTATGAACTCAACTGCCTTCACAGCCAATGGCGGTCTCCTCCAGCCTCCTCCCTACCCATTCCCACGTCCTGGATCCCCTTCCTTGTCCGATCGTTCCACTCCCTATTCCTCCCCTGCTGGTTCCCCCATGCCTTCCCCGTGTGCTTCCCCCCTCCAGTCCCCCTGTCCCAGTCCCACCCCTCAGATACGTACTCCAAACCCATCCGGATCCGGACCCATCCAGCTATGGCAGTTTCTGCTGGAGCTGTTGACGGACCGTGACTGCCAGAACTGCATAGCCTGGACTGGCCGTGAGTGGGAGTTTAAGCTCATAGACCCGGAGGAGGTCGCTCGTCGATGGGGAGCCAGGAAGAACAAGCCCAAAATGAACTACGAGAAACTAAGCCGCGGATTGCGTTACTACTACGACAAGAATATCATCCACAAGGTGCCCGGCAAGCGCTACGTGTATCGATTTGTTTGCGATCTGGAGTCGATGTTGGGCATGTCTTTTGGGGAACTCCAGCATCAGCTCAAGGGAGACATGGAATCCAATGCCAAGCCAATCAAGATTGAGCGACAGCAACGCACGTTCCAGCCACACCCCATGTATGGCCCACCCTCTCCGAGCATCGACATGCAGAACCTGCGTCTGAACTCCAGCCCAATTTCATCTCCCCAGCCTGTTCCTTACTCCATGTCACCTGTCCTGTCTCCAGTTAATGCCCCCTATGGCACCTACATGCCGGAATTCAACTGAGACTTCTTGGTCCACCATTTTGGTTTTTTATCTTTTATCTGGTAGTACATATATGGGATTTGAACAACAACAACACACATACATACACAACTTTTTTTCTTTTCTTTTTTTGATAACTCGATTATAGTTTGTAATAATTATAATAAGAATGTAAGAATGTAGCTCCTATTTTTGTAAAATGTAGGGTAGTTAATTCTCACCTGTAAAATTTGAACTAAAATGAACACAGTTTTGTTTTTTTGAGATGTTTTTCTGTTGTGTTGTTTTTGCTACCACACTCGATTTTATTGGCAGTTTGACATACATTTTGAAATAGCAGACGCTCTATCCTGGCTACTTTGGGCAGCAAACTGAGCCCATTTTGAAACCAACTTGTGTGTGAAAACGAAACAAATGCAAGGTGATGGTCCTAGGACCGCAAGGTTCCAGCAAACGATACTTAATTTGGTGGGCTTTGCAAATATTCTCTTGAGCCTCGAGATGGGTCATGCAAATAATTATTATAATAATTATTACTTTTTAATTAATTCGAAGAACGTTAGGACGAGAGGATGGATACATAGGTGCCAAGCAAATCCAGCCAACAGGACTTAATTGACTTGGGCTTTGCAAATAGTTGAGCCTTGAGGGGAGACAAAACCATAAAGTAGTAGTCCGTGTTTAAAAACGTGTGGTTACCACTTTATGATTCTGAAAGCTTCATGGTTGATTATAGCTCAAGTCTTTTGTGTGCTTTCACTAAAACATTCTTCATAGCTATAACTATACCCAAGTCACTGAGCTACAGTGTGGTGGGTACCTCAGAACCCCGAGTGCCTAATTTTGGAACACTGAAATTAGCACTGGTGGCTAGAGGAAGCCCTACCAACCATTGAGGCGCTAAAACTAGAGCACGCGGTCGAGCGCGTGGTTGGAAAAGAAATTTTAACGGAATTCATTTTCCAACCTCAGGCTTGACAACTTACTTAGCGCTGTATTGAGTAGGGCTTTCTCTAGCCACAGGTGCTAATTTCAGCTCTATAGTACTTGGCAATAAAAATCAGGCGCTCAGGTTTTGAGGTACCCCCACTTTAGCTCCAATAACTTGGGTATAGTTACAGCTTTAGTATCAAAAGAGAGCACAAGGAGACCTATATCTATAGTCCCATGAAGCTTGCAGAATCTATGGAGGTATAAAGTGATAACCACAAGTTTTTTAACACAACTACTACTTGATGGTTTTGTCCCCCCTGATGGTCATGCAATTAAATAACAATGATTAATGAAGGCATGTTGGGAAGAGAGGATGGGTAGGTGTCAAGCAAAGTATTTCCTCTTCACCACTTGATAACAATTCCTAACAATTCCCTCGACCCAACTCAATACTTCTTCCTTCACAACATTAGGCCCCCTCTACTTTCATCTTCATTTATCTGTCCTGCTACCGATTCTTCAACCCCTTCAATGCTCTCGACCATATCCAATAACCTTCCTGATCACCAGAAAATTCCCCACAGTTGAACAATATCTTCCACCACATTATCACCTCCAGAGTGCGGGACCCCGCGTGCCGAAACGTCCATAGGAGGCGTGGTGTTTTCCTGTAACCCACGTGGGCTGTTCAACTGAACGTGAGGAGAGGTCCGCTGGTCGGAGAGAAGCGCCTGGCTGAGAAAGGAGCAACAGCGAAAGGTATAAAGCAGCAGAGGATTATGATCAGTTCAAGAGCATTTATTGTTCTGCCCACTTGTTTCTCAGATCCGGCGGGTCCAAATTTTTAGCAGTCACGTGATCTAAATCTGCCTAAAACACCCGAATTTTAAACCTTGTATCTTTGAACTCCTTGCACTGTTTTTACCAAATTGTCGAAGCTTTCAAATGACACCATAATCATAAGATTTTATTATTTTTCCACCATTTTCCCCCATTTTCCCCCCTTGTAAATGAGATCATATTGGAAGCTAAAATAGCAATCATCTATTTCAATATACTGAATTAGCAAGTAAGTATTTGACTGTCAATACTCCAATACTCCAGAACTAGTACAACTACGACTTGGATTCTTTTCTGGATGAAAATTGATTCTTTCAATTTTTCTGTACGATAGTTATAGTATCATTCAACATTGACAACACTATTCCTTGTACATTCAAAAAAAATAATCTCAAGTATGCATAATCAGATAGAGCATGAAATTAGCTGTCTAAAAATATAATATATGTAGTATTTGAATATATGTAGTATTTGTGAAAGTAAATGTTGTTTTTATACACTTTTCAATCACTAAAAAAGGTTTTGAGATATTTGCCAACCAGGCCTTTTTCTTCATGGAAACCTTCGGCATTTTGTCTCAACCCCAGCTAACGCGCACTGTGGAGTATCGTGGATAAAACACGTGCTCATCACACTCCTAAAACAAAATGCTGCGTAATTGACAAGGAAATGATCACCATGAAAAATGCTACATTTTGGTATAAGATAAGTGCTTATAAACCTGACGACCGCGTGTAGCGAATCGTTTGGAGCCAAGGAGGAAGTTCACAACTGAAGGGAAAAAGAAATGTTTGCAATAAAATCAAATGTGTGGTAGTAAAACCAAGAATAGCTTTAGGACTTGGAGCCAGGCATGTAGACACATAAAACTACAGTTCACAACAACAAAATTGTATATGAAAATTTAGTTGATGATGAATAGGTTCGTGAATCATATGCAACAGTGTTGCCCATATGCTTCCTTTGCAAGAGTGAGGGGAAACATGCTTTCTGCAAACAACCTTCCAATGTTAAGAGGCCAAAAAACAGTAATGAGGTGGATTTTTTTTAAATAATTTTGGTTTCATTTTTCGGCTTGGACCTATATAGTTTTTGAATATGTTGTTAATTGTATGTACCATGCAATGCTACCAAATTATTTTTTTATTTTTTTCCTTCCAGGTCTAAATTTGTGCCCAGGAATCTGAGAAACAAGTAATCAAATTGGTATGGCCTAGAGTGTCGCCATCGTCTGAGGAGGATGACAATGATTCTCTTTGTACATATAAAGATGCTAAGAGGTGTGCATGGAATGGATGAAGAGTGAAGAGTCAGCCAAAGGAAAGCTTTAAGATGTTTGCTATTACTAGGATGGACAATTTAAGCAGTGCTTTGGTCTTACTAATGTTCCTGCTGCTGCTGAGGCAGGAGTAGTTGGAGGTTTCCATGAGAAAGCTATCAGACAGTGGAGAAGAGATTTCAACCAATGCAAGGGAGAATTTTCTGAATCTGAAAAAGGAAAGCATGGTTGTCCATGTGATGGACACTGTAGAATGCAGGAATAAAGGTGTGAGGTGGTTACGTGAGAATGTTGGTCTGAAAGGACAGCCTATAACATGACAGCTGCCACTTTCACAATTTGGGTTAACTCAAGAGCTCTTGCCAAATATTCACTTAAGCCCTGGATTCCTTCGTATTATCCCTCCACGTACAGCCATAAGGTGGATGACCTTGGCTTCTTGCCCATATCTCAAAAGAAAGCCATGTATTGTCATGGTCATTAGCGTGATGATGAGGGGGGATATCGTTGTCTCTACCTGTGGAAATTTGAAATTCTGGAATTAACTCTCCTGCCTCCTTTATGTGATTGTGTAAGGAGGGTAACCCTCGAGCAAAGAAAAGAAAGTGTACTTTACCACCGGCACAATGGATCAGTATTTCATGCCAATGAAGGCCAGTCATGGCAATGGGCTGACAAGGGAAAGTTGCTATTTGTCCAAATGGTCTAGGCTGAGGTTGAACGATCAACAATTTCATTGATGAGCACAAACACTTCCTTCGTCTATTAGCCCCTCAAAGCATGATGAAGATTTTTTAAAGTTCACTCAGATCTCCCGATTGTGGCAAGAATTGTTTTCAAATTTGGAACAGAATCAGGGTTACTGGAATAATGAGCTGTTCGTTAAGCAGGTTGAAGTTACCATCAAAGAAAAATAGCAGAGGCAAAATACTTACTTGCAGCCCACAACATAGTCTGTATTTTACCAGAGTTCCATGCTTATGCTGAAGATGCATTAAATATACAGGAAATGAACATGGATGATGGCGGGAAACAAGCTTTTTGGAGGGATACATTTTGGAAAGGTCGTCCTCAGAGAATGACAACTGCAAGTGGAAAACTAAAGGATTGCAGAGAGTTTTTCAAGATGGTGGTATTGACACAATCCGGCTCGTGAAACTTGAATCCATGCATGACTTTGAAACACAAAAGTCAAAGGGGGAAGAATTTGTTAAGTTAAGTCTAAGGTACACCGAGCAATGTTCCTTCATTGTGAGTCCGACCCCATCATGTGTGTGTGGTGTCAAGTGAAATGGTACACACGTGCTAACTGTGATTACTCTTTTAGTAGCCTCAAGAAAATTGTTCATCCTGCACTGGATTCTGTACGTGCAAGGAATGTTCAGAAAGGTTTGTGAATACCACAGGGCATACAGATAGGAGGTGGTAGTCGGATAAGAAATGCAAGTTGCTTTGAACAAGCAAGAGCCATAGGCCTACCCCAGAATCTAGATAATTTTTTCGAACATGAGAATAATTTTTTCGAATATAACTATAATCTGTCAAACAGGGCTAGAGCTAGAGCATCTAGAGTTCTAGACAAAACATCGAGAGAGTAAAATTCAAGTTGATGAACATGTGTACAATGTATAATTGTAATCTCACATGTTCAATGCCCTCCTACGGAAAACATCATGCAAAATAGCAATTTAAATTTGTCCGGCTTTTTTTAGCTGGCAATGCCTCTAGCTTTTGGTAAAGAAGTTATTGGTATTTTAAGGTTCAAAGTGCGATGGTTGCCATGACAATGATGATTTATTATGCCCCCCAAAAAATGCAAAAACTCACTCTCTTCTTGTGTTATTTATTTTTCATCATGACGACTTTTCACGGATGTTTATGGTATCCCTGATGGTATCCCTGCACTAGAGCATATCTCTCCTTGTCACCCAAGAGTCCTGCTATTGCAGCCTAAATCTCAACCTCACTTCCCCTATTTACTGAATCCTCTCCACATATCTTTCTTTCACTAGCCTATCTTCATTCATTGGCTGCAACCTCCATCCAAATAACACTTTCTTTTCTTCCCTTCTCTCTTCCAGCACCTCAAGTCCAGGTCCCCTCTTACTGCAAACCCTGCAACTGTTACTCCCTCCCACCTGTTTACTACCAATGTTCTCTTGAATTCTTTCCAAATTCTTGCAGGCTGTCCTGTCCACCACTCTTCAAATACATGTTCTAGACATGGCCTAGCTAGTAACTCCCATACTAGTTTACCTCTGTCCACCTCCATTCACCCAACTCATACAAACGATTCCTGCCCTCCCTTTTCCTTCATCTTCTCCAAATGTACATTTCCTCATCCCTGTAGAACCACACCCAGGGTTTCATTTAGGGAGGGTACCCTAGAAATTGTATTATTAAAATTCATTAAAAACTGTGTCACACCTTTAACCATCATACCCCCCTTTAAAATCCAGATTCCTCCAGTTGCCTCCCCTTGGACAATTTTCTAAATGAAACCCTGTGATAACTTCCACATTCTCCATTCATCTCATTAATTTTTCACTTCTCCGCTAACTTTCCACGACCGACATTGACTTACTCTTCTCACTATTAAACCTAAATGTCCACTTCACTGCATACTTCCCCACCACATCCAACACCACTCTTTTAATTAACCGCTAACACTACAATATCATCTGCATACAGCAACACACCACACCATGTTCCTTCCACTTTAATCTCTAACCTTATTTTTCTTTAACAATCCCATCACATACACTGGATCCCTCTCCAAAGTCTTTGCACGCATTGACAAATTCTTTCTGAACTCAGTCTCACATCTTCATCTACAATCCTCTTCACGCAGCATCATATTCCTTGCTTACATCCAGAAATGTCTCGTCCCTGTGACCCGTCACACACACCCTTCTTGCTAGGAACTGGTCACTCCCTGGCCTAAATCCACCCTCCTTCTTGCTAGGAACTGGTCACTCCCTGGCCTAAATCCACCCTCCTTCTTGGTAAGAACTGGTCACTCCCTGGCCTAAATCCCCTCCTTCTTGGTAAGAACTGGTCACTCCCTGGCCTAAATCAACCCTCCTTCTTGGTAAGAACTAGTCACTCCCTCCACCCTCCTTCTTGGTAAGAACTGGTCACTCCCTGGCCTAAATCAACCCTCCTTCTTGGTGGTAAGAACTGGTCACTCCCTGGCCTAAATCAACCCTCCTTCTTGGTAAGAACTGGTCACTCCCTGGCCTAACTCCACCCTCCTTCTTGGTAAGAACTGGTCACTCCCTGGCCTAAATCAACCCTCCTTCTTGGTAAGAACTGGTCACTCCCTGGCCTAAATCCACCCTCCTTCTTGGTAAGAACTGGTCACTCCCTGGCCTAAATCCACCCTCCTTCTTGGTAAGAACTGGTCACTCCCTGGCCTAAATCCACCCTCCTTCTTGGTAAGAACTGGTCACTCCCTGGCCTAAATCAACCCTCCTTCTTGGTAAGAACTGGTCACTCCCTGGCCTAAATCCACCCTCCTTCTTGGTAAGAACTGGTCACTCCCTGGCCTAAATCCACCCTCCTTCTTGGTAAGAACTGGTCACTCCCTGGCCTAAATCCACCCTCCTTCTTGGTAAGAACTGGTCACTCCCTGGCCTAAATCAACCCTCCTTCTTGGTAAGAACTGGTCACTCCCTGGCCTAAATCCACCCTCCTTCTTGGTAAGAACTGGTCACTCCCTGGCCTAAATCCACCCTCCTTCTTGGTAAGAACTGGCTGGCCTAAATCAACCCTCCTTCTTGGTAAGAACTGGTCACTCCCTGGCCTAAATCAACCCTCCTTCTTGGTAAGAACTAGTCATTCCCTCCACCCTCCTTCTTGGTAAGAACTGGTCACTCCCTGGCCTAAATCAACCCTCCTTCTTGGTAAGAACTGGTCACTCCCTGGCCTAAATCAACCCTCCTTCTTGGTAAGAACTGGTCACTCCCTGGCCTAAATCCACCCTCCTTCTTGGTAAGAACTGGTCACTCCCTGGCCTAAATCAACCCTCCTTCTTGGTAAGAACTGGTCACTCCCTGGCCTAAATCCACCCTCCTTCTTGGTAAGAACTGGTCACTCCCTGGCCTAAATCCACCCTCCTTCTTGGTAAGAACTGGTCACTCCCTGGCCTAAATCCACCCTCCTTCTTGATAAGAACTGGTCACTCCCTGGCCTAAATCCACCCTCCTTCTTGGTAAGAACTGGTCACTCCCTGGCCTAAATCCACCCTCCTTCTTGGTAAGAACTGGTCACTCCCTGGCCTAAATCCACCCTCCTTCTTGGTAAGAACTGGTCACTCCCTGGCCTAAATCAACCCTCCTTCTTGGTAAGAACTGGTCACTCCCTGGCCTAAATCCACCCTCCTTCTTGGTAAGAACTGGTCACTCCCTGGCCTAAATCCACCCTCCTTCTTGGTAAGAACTGGCTGGCCTAAATCAACCCTCCTTCTTGGTAAGAACTGGTCACTCCCTGGCCTAAATCAACCCTCCTTCTTGGTAAGAACTGGTCACTCCCTCCACCCTCCTTCTTGGTAAGAACTGGTCACTCCCTGGCCTAAATCAACCATCCTTCTTGGTAAGAACTGGTCACTCCCTGGCCTAAATCAACCCTCCTTCTTGGTAAGAACTGGTCACTCCCTGGCCTAAATCCACCCTCCTTCTTGGTAAGAACTGGTCACTCCCTGGCTTAAATCAACCCTCCTTCTTGGTAAGAACTGGTCACTCCCTGGCCTAAATCAACCCTCCTACTTGGTAAGAACTGGTCACTCCCTGGCCTAAATCCACCCTCCTTCTTGGTAAGAACTGGTCACTCCCTGGCCTAAATCAACCATCCTTCTTGGTAAGAACTGGTCACTCCCTGGCCTAAATCCACCCTCCTTCTTGGTAAGAACTGGTCACTCCCTGGCCTAAATCCACCCTCCTTCTTGGTAAGAACTGGTCACTCCCTGGCCTAAATCCACCCTCCTTCTTGGTAAGAACTGGTCACTCCCTGGCCTAAATCAACCCTCCTTCTTGGTAAGAACTGGTCACTCCCTGGCCTAAATCCACCCTCCTTCTTGGTAACAACTGGTCACTCCCTGGCCTAAATCCACCCTCCTTCTTGGTAAGAACTGGCTGGCCTAAATCAACCCTCCTTCTTGGTAAGAACTGGTCACTCCCTGGCCTAAATCAACCCTCCTTCTTGGTAAGAACTGGTCACTCCCTGGCCTAAATCCACCCTCCTTCTTGGTAAGAACTGGTCACTCCCTGGCACCCTCCTTGGTAAGAACTGGTCACTCCCTGGCCTAAATCAACCCTCCTTCTTGGTAAGAACTGTCATGCCCTGACCTAAACTCACCCTGACCCTCTGTTAGTATATGCTTCCTGCAAACCTATTGAGCCTCAACTGGCAACACTATTGCCTTGCCCAACTACCCAGAGCTATCTCCCTATAATTACCAGCCACCTCTTCATCCCCAGCTAAGAGTGGCAGAGTATAACCTGTCTCCCACCATACTTCAACATCTCATTAATTATGCCATCAGGATCAGGAGCCTTGCCCATCTTCAAAACCTCTACATATCCTGGAATCCAACATGCACCATCCAGTTAGCCTTAGATTCTAGGTTGTCAATTGGAACACGAGTTACCCTCCGTAATCCTTGTCAAAACCCTCCAATCTATCCTTCCTCTTCTCCGCTATACAACTCGGGTCAAAACGGCATAAGTTTGTGCCAGTTTCCTTTCCAAGACGACTAATTTTCCCATGACTAACGAATAGCAAGTGTAAAGTAGGTGAAGGTATTACCTTGGGTTTTTTTTTATTCGCAGGGGTGGGGGGCGAGGAGGGATTCAGAAATTGCAATTCCCCCAGTTATCGTCAACTGCTTGGTAGTGTGTCTGCATTAATAATGTGTATTTTTATCTGCTATGTTTCTTTAGTTCAGGAGTTCTCCAGTACAGCTGTAAGTCCTTGAAGAAGGCTGTACCAAGGGGTTGACAAAACAGCAACATGGTATGCGATGACTTGTTTACTGAAGAAACGAATCAGAAATAGTTTATATTCCCCCTCCCCCCCCCCCCCCCCAAAAGACTATTATCAGCTTCGGATCAACTGGATTCCTTTAGACATTTCACAGATGGCCACTGAATTGTAATATTATATATAACAAAAGGGTGGAATGTATGTGCGTGTTTTACATGTACTATTATTATTGTTTTTATTATTTTTGGTTGACTTGTCCCTATGTATAGCACACTTATTTTAAGCTTCTCTTTTCTCTTTAATCAATTCATAAATTAATCAAATGTCAAAACTTGAAATTTACTCGTAACATTTTTGCTCTAGACTTCATCCGTATATTATGATAATTTAATCTTCAGAATGCTGAGTCCCTTGGGACCATCAGCACCCCATGCAGTGCAGTACAAAAATAAATAAAAATAATGATAGTAAATGAGGTAAGATGACTTATGCCACTTATGACAATCATACATATCTGATAAACATCAAGTTAATGTTCAATGAGTTGTACTGCGCTTGGTTATGGTGGAGTGGGGGGAGGCCATAAATCAGTCCCTCTGCCAACATTTCATGCACTGCAAAATGCACCCACACACTTCCACCATCACTTGATGACTCGCACCCTTCCTAAGCAACAATGCCACCCTCCCCTCAGTGTCCACCATCTCAAACTCCTCCAACCAAGCTCCCTCAATTCTATCCAGCTCATTCAGGAACGCTTTCCATTCCCTTCCAAGTTCATCACAGCCTATTAGAAAGTGCCCCACATCTTCCACTTCCTTCCTGTCACACAACTTGCATCTATCATCACTACATAGCCCACATCGTTTCTTGTCCTGCAATAGACCTGCTGACCCTGTCCTCGACCTAAACATCAACCTCACATCCCTGTAATGACCTTATACCTTTCTGCTCCATCACCTTTTGCCAACCTATACCACCTCAAGCTGCTCTTACTCTCGACATCCTCCTCCCAATCACACACATTTTTTTAATATTCACCTTCCATTACCTCTGACCCTTAGCTCATCATACAGATTGTATTTCCTCCTCAACAGTCTTCCCACCATCCTATTCCTCCATCTATTCTTAGCATGTCTGCCACACTAGTCGACCCTCCTCCACCTGTGCAAGTCTACTACCATAGAGGATTTTTTTCTCCTCCTTCCTCTCTCTGCCAACTTCCTCCATCCCAAGTACCCCAGCACTGCCACTCCTGCCACTGTGTTGCTAGCCCCTAATAGGTCTCTTCCTACTCTCATGAGCCGACTCTAATTTCCTACAAGCAGTCTGTCCTCCTGTCACACTTCAGCAGCATGTTCCAGGCTTGGCCTAGCCAACAGCTCCCACACCATCCCTACCTCTATCCACTTCTGTTTTTCCATTCACTTTTCTCATCCACACTCACTGCCTTTCCAATCCATTCCTCTGCTTTAATCTTCATTTCCTCCAAGTGTACATTCCCTCTCAGTTTCTCATCAAACCACATGCCCAGGTATCTGAATGCTTCCACTACTTCCAGCTCCTCTCCATCAATATTCCACTTCACACTACTCTCCCTTTCTCAATGACCATTACCTTACTCTTCTTCTCATTAAACTTCAACTTTCATCTTCCCACATGGTTCTGCTCCATGTCCATCATCTCTTTCAACTCCACTCCTGTGGCTGCTAAAAGCACAATATCATCTGCATAGAGCAATGCACCACACCATGTACCAGCCACTTTCAATCCATCTCAGCTCCCTCTAGTTCATCCACCATTCCTGACACATACGTTGAATAATGTTGATGACAAAGGATGCCTGCCTAAGTCCTCTCTCTATCCCAAACCACTTCGACTGACCTCCATCCGATACTATCCTATTTCCGCCCCATTGTAGAGGCCTTCACGCATTCATACAAATTTCTTCCATTCCTGCTTGTCTTGTATACCACAAACCATCCCTCCACACACTGTCGGAAGCTTTGCTAAAGCTAGGTAAATTATGATTTACATAATTATTATTGTTGCTATACAGTACATGAGTGATGATACATACAGAAATGAAAAAAATATGTATGTACTGAAGGCCTACTTGTAATGTCAGTAGCTTGAATTGGTAAAGATAGATGGTATAAACCTAGAATAAGTCTTTGTTTCCCCAATATAAATTACAATATTTGTGCACGTGATATCTCGTGCTATCCGACGGCGCGGTTGTAATTGACATGTCGCTTCATACAAAGAAGGAAGTAAACAATCGCCATTGAGGAAGTCTCTTTGGGGCGTTCGAAAAGTAAAGCTAGTCTTACCATCGAGATCCTCACCAAGCCACTTCCATGTGTAGATGCTTTTAGTCTAACAGTAGAAGAAATATAGATCAGCTCGCTACTGCAGTAGGCTATTTACGTTCTTCAAGTATCCTATATTTTACACCAACTCTACCTTACTTCTTACTCACGCGAAAGGTCCATTGACCGGAGCAGGTAGCTCGGGAAGGATGGACGGGGAAAGCTCCCATGTAGCGGTACGGAGCAAAAACTCGGACCCAGGTAAAGATTGGTTTTCGGGTTTGTCTAGCTTCCTTGAACACCGGCGTGACCGGCCTACCGGGAGAAAGATAGCCACACGCACACATGGGGTAGAAAAAGAACCGACAATTATACAGCAATAACATGGAAAGGGAAGTGGGTCGGTTTGGCTGACAAAAAGTCTTGGGATGACGGGCTACCATTTGTCGGGATGGTTTTTTTCCCCTTTGTTTTTTTTCCTTCCTTCCCCCCCCCCTTTGTTTTTTGGCTAAGGCGGTTCTTCCCGAAGGCGGTTCTTCCCGAAGGCGGTGAAGAGAGGATGGCTAGTTCGGTGATTCTTATTCTTATTTTATTTTATTTTTTTACCCGCTGGGCTCAGCTATAGGGCAGAGGATGGTAATTTCTAAAGCCTAGAAGATGGGGGTAGGAAGTTACTTTTTCCTTTGCTATAATATAAAATGGTATATGGTCTTGTGTAGCATGTATTGATCATGTGTGTACACTTAGCCATTGAACTCAACTCTCTGGAGATCCCGAACCTGCCATCGTCCAACGATATTGTAGTTTCAGACATGATGGACCAATCGGTGGCCAGTCTCATGGGAGAGCTCGGCAAGCACATGGAGGGGCAGCTGCAAGCAGGGAGGAGTGGTCATGGCATTGGCATGACCGAAAATAACATACCTATCACTAGCAGCGCCAATTCTACTGAGAAAGGTACGTAGAGTTATGCCCAACAACGGTGTCATATTATTGATGGAGATATTCCATTTCAGTAAGTGGGACGAAGGACGGTGCCTCTAATGCACTAGGAGGTGGGGCTACTGCCCTCTTCCCCTGTTTGGTGTACTATCCCAGCAATAACAACTACAGTCTAATCTGGGTCCCCATGGATGGGTCCAACCCTGCAATCAGTCAGGCAGCTGCTGCGGCTGGGGCATCATCATTCCAACTGCCAGCTCAGGTGAGGGAGGAGGACAATTCCCCCCCCCCCCCCCCCCAACCCCTTTTTTCTTTTTCTTTTTCCTTCTTTCCCCCTTTTTTTTCTGGAGAGGATATGGGGGAAGGGAAATTGAAAAATGGGGGGAGGGGTATATATATTTATCATGCAATCAAGTTGTCAAACCACGCCACAGCCTGGCATATGCATAATTGGATGGAAGAGAAAATTGTATGTGATTGATGATATTAGTTTTACTTGATAACATGATAAGTTCATTATTAGGCTCGGAGGGGGCGGGGGGGATATGGATTACCTCTAGTCTGGGAGCGTGCCTCGCCATGTACAAGCTCGTTGACTAGAGGCAATTCGTACCCCACGTAAAAACTAAATATTATATTGACTTTGTTATCTTCCATTGTGCATATATAGCTCCAGTCTCAAATGAGTGGGGCTCAGGCAAGTGCCACTACAATGGGCAGTGGCAGCACTAGCAATAACACCACCTCTTGTAACAATGGAGGCGACGCTGGTGCTGGCAGCCCAAGTGTCTCTGGTAGCGGCACCATAACCAGCTCTGCTTCCCCAGTCACCACCACCATGTCCACTGCCACCCTCACTCCTCCTCCTCCTCTTCCTCCTCCTCCTGCGTCCTCCTCTAGCGAGGGTGCCGGGCCATCATCTGGTCTGGCATCCCCAACTGTGATGGCTGCCATGCAGCAAAACTACATCCAGCTCCTCCAACAGATGTCGCAACTGCAGCAGCTCCAGCAGCAAGGTAAGGAAGGAGGAGGGAAGGGGTGGGGAGGTAATGGAGGAAGGTGAGGGTGAGGAAGATTGGAGGGTAATGGAGGAATGTGAGGTTAAGGAAAGAGGGCAAGTGATGAAGGATGGTGAGAGTGAGGAAGATTGGAAGGTGAGGTGGTAAGGAAAATGGTAAGGTAATGGAAGAGGGTGAGGAAGATTGGAGGGTAATGGAGGAATGTGAGGTTAAGGAAAGAGGGCAAGTGATGAAGGATGGTGAGAGCGAGGAAGATTGGAAGGTGAGGTGGTAAGGAAAATGGTAAGGTAATGGAGGAGGGTGAGGAAGATTGGAGGGTAATGGAGGAATGTGAGGTTAAGGAAAGAGGGAAAGTGATGAAGGATGGTGAGAGTGAGGAAGATTGGAAGGTGAGGTGGTAAGGAAAATGGTAAGGTAATGGAGGAGGGTGAGGAAGATTGGAGGGTAATGGAGGAATGTGAGGTTAAGGAAAGAGGGCAAGTGATGAAGGATGGTGAGAGTGAGGACGATTGGAAGGTGAGGTGGTAAGGTAATGGAGGAGGGTGAGGAAGATAGAAGGTAATAATTAAAAGAAGAGGGTGAGGAAGGAGGGAGGGAGGGAAATGACAGGTGAAGAAAAGGATGCATTGATGATGGCAATGGGATGCCCTAGACCACAGTAACTGGCTTAAAAGAGTAGACCTTGTGGCTGAGCTACTTCTAAATTAAATTTTCAATCAATAGTGTGGTTATCTAGGCCATAACAACCATGCCAGAAATTCAACCCAGCTGCTTGAAATGTATCATGTGATAAAAGAGATATGCAGAAATCGGACTGGTGCTCCGTGTCTGTGTGTTACGCATACATGCAGTTGTGGTTGCCATGGTAACACCATAGAAGATTGAGTACTACAATACAATCGCTGTATAGACATTTATTTAGACACACACGATTCCCTGCATGGCCGCAGCCAAAGTGGTTGCATAGGAAACCTTTCATTTATTTGGCTACAACTCACCGTCAAGAATTCCTATCGTGTGTACGTGTAGCAGGGTCTGTGAAGCTTCCGTCGGTGAGGCAGCATTGGTGGATGCCATTAGGAAACCAGCAGCTTCGAATTCCCACATTGTGACGTGCACAGCTAAACAGAATGCAGGACCTTGTCTGGTGTGTGATTCCTCGACAGTTGTGCCGCAGTCTCTTTTGTGGGTTCTTGTCTCGGCATTGTCGATTGACATGTCATTAGCCTCACTTGCCAATACCATTTGAACAATGCTGGTGGTGCACTCTCCAACTGAGTGGTGTTTCACAAGCAAATGTGTACAGTGTGTGTGTGTGCGTGCGGGCCTAGAGTACACTCTTCTTGCAATTATTACCCATCTTTGTATCGTTGCCATGAATCTGGTATCTGAGCATGTTGGCATATCTTTAATACCACCTGACCTCCTGGGCCAATCCTTGTTGCCGTGGGAGACTAACATTATTATTCACATGTGTAACCAGGAGGGGGAGGCCAATGGGTGTGACCAACTATAATGTACGTGCTACTATTAGCATAAGGCTCGTTAACAGTCCCAAACATCTGCTGTAGAAAATTCTTATTTGTGCACACCATGCATTTAGCATCCATGCAATGATTGTGTGATTGCAATGAAGTTAGCAGCTTGAATCAGGGGTAGGAGGGAACTCGAGCAGTCCTGTACAGCCATGCTAGTTGTTGTGTAGTCCTACCTGTACTGACATGCTAGTTGGTGTGTAGTCCTACCTGTACTGACATGCTTAGTTGGTGTGTAGTCCTACCTGTACTGCCATGCTAGTTGGTGTGTAGTCCTACCTGTACTGCCATGCTAGTTGGTGTGTGTAGTCCTACCTGTACTGACATGCTAGTTGGTGTGTAGTCCTACCTGTACTGCCATGCTAGTTGGTGTGTAGTCCTACCTGTACTGACATGCTAGTTGGTGTGTAGTCCTACCTGTACTGACATGCTAGTTTGTGTGTAGTCCTACCTGTACTGCCATGCTTAGTTGGTGTGTAGTCCTACCTGTACTGCCATGCTAGTTGGTGTGTATAGTCCTACCTGTACTGCCATGCTAGTTGGTGTGTAGTCCTAACTGCCATGCTAGTTGGTGTGTAATCCTACCTGTACTGCCATGCTAGTTGGTGTGTAGTCCTACCTGTACTGTCATGCTAGTTGGTGTGTAATCATACCTGTACTGCCATAGTTGGTGTGTAGTCCTCTCTGTAGTCATGCTAGTTGGTGTGTAGTCCTACCTGTACTGTCATGCTAGTTGGTGTGTAATCATACCTGTACTGCCATAGTTGGTGTGTAGTCCTCTCTGTAGTCATGCTAGTTGGTGTGTAATCATACCTGTACTGCCATAGTTGGTGTGTAGTCCTCTCTGTAGTCATGCTAGTTGGTGTGTAGTCCTACCTGTACTGTCATGCTAGTTGGTGTGTAATCATACCTGTACTGCCATAGTTGGTGTGTAGTTCTCTCTGTAGTCATGCTAGTTTGTGTGTAATCCTACTTAGTGTAAAGTATGATAATTGATTCTAAGTGATGCATGACTCTGTTATTCACATGATCATTGGCAAAGCAGTTTGTTGAGATGACCTAGCTGTAGATGACCTAGCTGTAGGCGAGGATTTGCTGGTTGTCTCAATATCAGGCCACTGCCTCTACTGGAGCTCTTCTTGTTCTTGATCTCTTCTGCTTCCCTAAAGCTTTAGCTTCATTCAAGTCTGCACGTGGATCGTCATCACTCTCCTTGTCAGCTTCATGTAAGATTTTAATAGACAACAACAAACCATGCACTTGGGCACCTGCTGCATGCACTCAGTCGCATGTTAGAGTATTGATAACATCGTAATTGGCGAGCAAGTATTGATAACATCGTAATTAGCGAGGGAAATGAGTCTTAAGTGGGGATGTGCATGTACGTATGCACTGCATGTTCACTGGTTTAAAATTATGAACAGGTCACCCATTTAAGGCGGGCTTACATAAGCCGGGAATGGTTGTCATAGCGAAGAGAAAGATTGAGGAAACAGTAACTAAAGGAAAGAAAACTGGTTGTACAGGAAGTAAGAACGGGCTGTGTGGTTAATAGATGACAGGAAAGGATGATGAAGTTTCCTCTGGCTTATCTCTCAAGTGCTATAGTCGTGGAGATTGGATACACCGTTTTTGTCATGATTATGAAGAAACTATATCAATCTTGGTGTGGTGAACACACGTCTCTATTGGCAGAGGAAACTGGCTACATAGTTGGCATATGTAGGAAGAATAACTAGTCAATAGAGGAGAGAGATGTGCTAATGATCAAGAGCATAATGAACACACTGAACAGTGCAAACGTAACAAGTTCATGTCTTCTTCTGCATGGTCTTCTTTTTAGCAGAACCACTGTCTGATGACCTCATTCTTAGTGTAGTGTGCTTTCATCCTCAAGGAAGCTGCTTCCAAGCACTCGTAACAAAACTCCTCCCACAGCCGCACCACATTTCCGTTTCAGAATTTGCCATCTCATAATGTTGCAGGGCATCAGGTTGTTCAACCTTGTGCCAGTTCGGAATCTATATGCATGCAACTCTTGGCTACTTGTCCACATCGCAATGCAAGCATTACATCATCATGGCTAGAGTGATGCCATCTAGCAGCACTACGATGTCAAACTTAAATATTTACTTCCCACTCCTCCATCTTGCCTTCCCTCGCTGCTCAGAGCCTTGCGTTGTTACTACTAGTAGTTTATATTTGTGTGGATAGCATTTGGGCCCAACTGGATAGCATTTGCCCCCCCCAATGGATAGCATTTGTCTCCCACTTGATAGCATTTGCCTTCCACTGGATAGCATTTGCCCAACACTGGATAGCATTTGCCGCTCACTGGATAGCATTTGCCTCCACTCGATAGCATTTGCCTTCACTGGATAGCATTTGCCTCCCACTGAAGAGCTCTATTGGGATACACACTGGACCAACACCACACTGTGTTGAAGTAGATTGACAATAGCTCTATTGGGATACACACTGGACCAACACCACACTGTGTTGAAGTAGGTTGACAATGGCTCTATGGGGATACACACTGGACCAACACCACACTGTGTTGAAGTAGATTGACAATAGCTCTATTGGGATACACACTGGACCAACACCACACTGTGTTGAAGTAGGTTGACAATGGCTCTATGGGGATACACACTGGACCAACACCACACTGTGTTGAAGTAGATTGACAAGAGCTCTATTGGGATACACACTGGACCAACACCACACTGTGTTGAAGTAGATTGACAATAGCTTTATTGGGATACACACTGGACCAACACCACACTGTGTTGAAGTAGGTTGACAATAGCTCTATTGGGATACACACTGGACCAACACCACACTGTTGAAGTATTGACAATAGCTCTATTGGGATACACACTGGACCAACACCACACTGTGTTGAAGTAGATTGACAATAGCTTTATTGGGATACACACTGGACCAACACCACACTGTGTTGAAGTAGGTTGACAATAGCTCTATTGGGATACACACTGGACCAACACCACACTGTGTTGAAGTAGATTGACAATAGCTCTATTGGGATACACACTGGACCAACACCACACTGTGTTGAAGTAGGTTGACAATGGCTCTATGGGGATACACACTGGACCAACACCACACTGTGTTTAAGTAGATTGACAATAGCTCTATTGGGATACACACTGGACCAACACCACACTGTGTTGAAGTAGGTTGACAATGGCTCTATGGGGATACACACTGGACCAACACCACACTGTGTTGAAGTAGATTGACAATAGCTCTATTGGGATACACACTGGACCAACACCACACTGTGTTGAAGTAGATTGACAATAGCTTTATTGGGATACACACTGGACCAACACCACACTGTGTTGAATTAGGTTGACAATAGCTCTATTGGGATACACACTGGACCAACACCACACTGTGTTGAAGTAGGTTGACAATAGCTCTATTGGGATACACACTGGACCAACACCACACTGTGTTGAAGTAGATTGACAATAGCTCTATTGGGATACACACTGGACCAATACCAAGTGGCACTGTGTTGAAGTAGGTTGACAATAGCTCTATTGGGATACACACTGGACCAACACCACACTGTGTTGAAGTAGATTGACAATAGCTCTATTGGGATACACACTGGACCAACACCACACTGTGTTGAAGTAGGTTGACAATGGCTCTATGGGGATACACACTGGACCAACACCACACTGTGTTGAAGTAGATTGACAATAGCTCTATTGGGATACACACTGGACCAACACCACACTGTGTTGAAGTAGGTTGACAATGGCTCTATGGGGATACACACTGGACCAACACCACACTGTGTTGAAGTAGGTTGACAATGGCTCTATGGGGATACACACTGGACCAACACCACACTGTGTTGAAGTAGGTTGACAATGGCTCTATGGGGATACACACTGGACCAACACCACACTGTGTTGAAGTAGATTGACAATAGCTCTATTGGGATACACACTGGACCAACACCACACTGTGTTGAAGTTGATTGACAATAGCTTTATTGGGATACACACTGGACCAACACCACACTGTGTTGAAGTAGGTTGACAATAGCTCTATTGGGATACACACTGGACCAACACCACACTGTGTTGAAGTAGATTGACAATAGCTCTATTGGGATACACACTGGACCAACACCACACTGTGTTGAAGTAGATTGACAATAGCTCTATTGGGATACACACTGGACCAACACCACACTGTGTTGAAGTAGGTTGACAATGGCTCTATTGGGATACACACTGGACCAACACCACACTGTGTTGAGGCAGGGTGAAGCAGGGTGAAATAGCTCTATGGAGATGTTATATTTGATTATAAATCTGGCTAATAGAATCAATCTTGGTAGCATTGAGTTGGCTCCATTGATGTTTCGTGAGCTTTGAAGTGCCTCTCCACCCATCTACAAGTAATGCAAAGTTGTTCTTTGTTGCTGGCAGCTGTAGCTTCATCAGCACTCAGAGCATCTGTTCCCATTTCTTTCATTTCAGAGAGAAGGCTAGGGCTCTTCTGCACACAAATTATCATGAAATACATTAATGACCTCATGAGAAAGGTCAAGTTCAGCAAGGTCATAGGAACAGTGGAAACAAATTGCCCTCCACCTCATCATGACCTCGAACGGCTTTCCCTGCCTTAGAGGAGATGACCAACAGGACCTCAAAAGCATGTTTTTGCCTTGTTTCTTCTTGGCAAACACTCACAGAAGGCAATCTGTATAATGACTGTTACAACAATTGCTGTTGCTCAAAACCCTCACATGCCTTCTCCCAGTTGGTGAATCCAACATGGACGAAGCCTTGGTCAGCTTTTTTGTCCATCAACAAACTTCTTTATCTTGCCGTAAGGGCAACAACCACAAAAGGCCTCACACATGAGGTGCACAGAACTGACCGGTGGTTGAGTGAGCTACCAACCAGTGCGGAACTGTCAGACTCTTAGGCTACGGGGTAGTGCAAGGGTGGTTGATTTTTATTTATTTTTTATCCAACTCCTCCCCCCCCCCCCCCCCCCCCCCCCCACACACACACACACTTTCTATGGTTTTTGTTCTACCTTAATGAAAGATTTAAGGGCATGCTGGGAGTCTTTTTGGAGGTAATAGTGGCCCACTAAGGATGCTTGTAGTTTTTTAAGAAAGGTGGAGGGGGGAGCCATTATGGTCAATCCAATATTGGGAGTGCTGGTCTCTCCCTGATCCAATATTGGGAGTGCTGGTCTCTCCCTGATCCAATATTGGGATGCTAGTCTCTCCCTGATCCAATATTGGGAGTGCTGGTCTCTCCCTGATCCAATATTGGGAGTGCTGGTCTCTCCCTGATCCAATATTGGGAGTGCTGGTCTCTCCATGATCCAATATTGGGAGTGCTGGTCTCTCCCTGATCCAATATTGGGAGTGCTAGTTTCTCCCTGGTCCAATATTGGGAGTGCTGGTCTCTCCCTGATCCAATATCGGAAGTGGTAGTCTCTCCCTGATGTAGGTCAATCCTTCAGTCCTCATTGAGTTCCTGTGCTCGTCAAACTTTCTTTCAGTGTAAAAAATCTTGGGGGGGGGGGGGTTGGGGGGCGCCTATTATCTGGCACATTTGTAGCACACATAAAGGAATATCAGATGGCAAACCCAGCCCAAATAATGTAGGCTCAGTATCACAAGCTCAGTAGCCCAGGCCCCATAACCCAGCCCAGTAGTCCAAGCCAATAGTCCACGTCCAGTATCCAGTCCAGTATTCCAAGTAGCCCAGCCCAAATAGTCTAGGCCAAGTATCACAAGCTCAGTAGCCCAGGTCCAGTTAGTCCAGAGCCAATAGTCCAGCCTAAGTAGTCTAGGCTCAAGTAACACAGGCCCAGTAATCCAAGCAAAATAGTCCAGGCCCAGTAGCCCAGGCTTAGGCCAAGTAGCTCAGGTCCAGTAGTCCAAGCCTGTAGCTGAGTCCAAGATCTTTGTCCTAAAAGGCCAAGACTCTAAAGAGAGGTACAGTAAGTGGCAGGCAGACTAGGAAAAGTAGCAGTGAGAGTAGAAGGAGACTGGACTACCTTCTACTTGAGTGAGAGTAGGAAGGAGACTGGACTATCTTCTACTTGAGTGAGAGTAGGAAGTGACTACTACCTTCTAAGAGTAGGAAGGAGACTGGACTGGACTACCTGTAAGAGTAAGGAAGGAGGCTGGTTGTACTTGAGTAAGAGTTCGACGGAAACTGGACTGCCTTCTACTTGAGTGAGAGTAGGAAGGAAACTGGACTGCCTTCTACTTGAGTGAGAGTAGGAAGGAAACTGGACTGCCTTCTACTTGAGTGAGAGTAGGAAGGAAACTGGACTGCCTTCTACTTGAGTAAGAGTTCGAAGGAGACTACTACCTTCTACTTGTATGTATTGCAACCTAACCTTTCAGTTGCATCTGGTGGAAACCATGAAGTTCATCTAGAATGGCTACAAGTACTTCTGGATGAACTTCAAGGGCACTGCCAGATGCCAGAAACATTAAAAGGCTGCGGTAGTCCGCAACCATCAAATAGACTAGAACTGGTGTAATGAGCCATCACAGCTCCACCATACAGAATCATTTGTTCAGTCATGTGTGGCTGAGACTTTGGGACATGCATATAAGTGCCAAGGACACGAGACATTTAGATAACAACAACTTTGATTTGGTGAGTCCCAGTGGGAACACATGCTCTTATATTGTCCTGCAAACACTAATCACCAGATTGGCTGGCTTTTCACCTCTGGAGGTGGTGTGTGTTGTTCTTGTTCCGTGACTTTCCATGGTTGTTCTTTTTCATCCTAGTTGCTAACTCTGATGGTTCGTTGTCTTCTTCTGCGCTGGAGCCTACCACTTCCGAGCAGCAGTTGGCCAGCTCTGCAGATCCCCTCCCTCCCTCTGAGGTTACGCACAGCACTGCCTCACTCACACAGCCTCTCATGGCCGACAAACTTATGTGGTCCCCTTCCACTCCCTCCTCCGTTAAGCAAGAGACAAGTAAGCTGTTATTGCTGCTGCTGCTGAGAGTCTCTCCAGTATACCACAACCTTTCTTAGGATATCCCTTAGAGTCATGGGATACTTGGGGTTATCTCGGGATGTCCCTGGCCCTAAAATATATCTCTAGCCTCTCCTTTGCCCTAGCCCTAGGACATCTCTAGCCTATCCCTGGCCCTAGCCCTAGGGAATCTCTAGCCTATACCTGAGCTTCTGGGCTCTAGCCCTAGAATACTCCTGGGATTGCTAGCCCTAAAACATCCTTTGCCCTAGCCCTAGAACATCTTCTAGCTTATCCCCATAACCCACATCTCTAGCCTATCCCTGGCCCTAGCCCTAGAACATCTCTAGCTTATCCCTGGCCCTAGAACATCTCTAGCCTATCCCTGGCCCTAGCCCTAGGACATCTCTAGCCTATCCCTGGCCCTAGCCCTAGCCTATACCTGAGCTTCTGGGCTCTAGCCCTAGAATACTCCTAGGATTCCTAGCCCTAAAACATCCTTTGCCCTAGCCCTAGAACATCTCTAGCCTATCCCTCTAACCCACATCTCTAGCTTATCCCTGGCCCTAGCCCTAGGACATCTCTAGCCTATCCCTGGCCCTAGCCCTGGAACATCTCTAGCCTATCCCTGGCCCTAGGACATCTCTAGCCTATCCCTGTAGCCTTAGAATAGCCGTAACCCTAGCCCAGATTCTGGGATTGATATGTCAGCCACCCTCAGTGGGCACATCCCGGGTAGTTCCAAGTATCTCGAGACATGTCTTAGGAAAAGTTGAGGCAATGGTGGAGCCATGTAGCGCATAATTATATACTTCCTCTCTCTTTCCCCCCTCCTTGTCTTTCAGTGACCTCCTCTCCTCAGGTAGAGTTCAGTACCGGCTCACAGATCCAGCTGTGGCAGTTCTTGCTGGAACTGTTGACGGACCGAGAGAGCCAATCCTGCATCAAGTGGACCAACAAACGGGACTGGGAATTCAAAATTGTCGACCCCCCAGAAGTCGCCCGTCGCTGGGGGGAGCGAAAAAGCAAGCCCACCATGAACTACGAGAAACTCAGCCGCGGTCTCCGCTATTACTATGACAAGAACATCATCAAGAAGGCCACGAATCAGAGATATGTGTACAGGTTTGTCTGCGACCTTGAGTCGTTGCTGGGCCTCTCGTTCAGCGAGCTCCAGAAGGCACTGAATGGTGGAAATGAACATGGCACTGCCATTACCATAGAGAAGAAGTTGAATGCCACCAAGGCTAAGGTCGTAGCCTCCGAACAATAGCTAACTGCCAATTGAAAGGATCAGCAGAAATAACTCCCCACAACCCCCAGACAAAAATTACTAGTGTTTTTGTGTCACTATTCTTCATCCTCTCTCTAATTTGTCTAATTTTCAAAAGGTCTCCTTGCTAAAAATTCCATTGCTTCTATCATACATCTCTCTCTCTCTCTCTCTCGCCAGCTTCTGTCAGCACTCAGAGCACGTCATCTTTCAATGGAGACACTATTACGACGATGTTAATAATCCCTCATAACTGGTTTTTTTAAATTAAAAAATGTTGGTTTTTTTAGTTATTTGGTTGTTTATTTATTGTTTTGTGCAGCAAGGTTTCTCTTTGACAGTGTTGCTGAACATTTTATTAAGTGTCTAATGTCTGGGTGTCAATATACTAAGCCTTCCTATCTACATGTATATACATATTTTCATACTCCTTTTCTTGCTCAATCTTTTTTTTTTTTTTGTCTTGTACATGTACTAGATTTTCTCTTACAGGAATGTGAACTCTGAACTGAATTTTTTTTAGTTGTCATATATAGTGGTCATTAGCCAACTAGAGGAGCGGAAGGGAGCTACACTGGGGAGTTGTTAAAAGTATTTACCTTAAGTTCACCCATTAAAAAATTAGGAATGGGACACCTGTCTTAATTAAAAGAGGGGAAGAGTGCTGAGCATCTGTTCGGTGTGATTTGTGGTTTGGACTCGGGAGCTCCATAGATTCTGCCCACTTCACTTGATATGTAGCTCTCTTTTGGTATTAAAAAAGGTGCATAGGTATATATAAGGTTATATAGGTGGGGGTACCTCAAAACCCGAGTGGGTTTTAAAGCTAGTTCTGGAAAGTGCTACTAGGGGAAGCCCAACTCTACTACGTAATGAGTGGGGTGGCCCAAGACGATATGTTGAAAAACAAATAGTTCAGAACCCAGGCTTGCCTTAGTCGAGGTTTGAGTATATAGGTCTTTCTCTAGCCACAACAAATAACAATTTCAACTGGCTAGCATTTTCCAATCTCAGGATCACAACTACAAGCAGTTCAGGCTACAGATTTTGAGGACTCCCACTTTGGCTGTATGTAACTAGCATGGTTATACCTATGGAACTTTTTTTTTTAATCAAAAGAGAATCTCCCAAGTCGTAACCACGAGGCTTTTTTTTTGTGTGTTTCTTTGTTATTTATAATTTTAGCATGAACATAAATCCACTTTAAAAAATATATATCAAGTTTGTACAGTTCTATCAATCAGTCAAGACTTGTTGCTGGCAAGTTATTTACATAACGGATTTGGTGCACTGATCTTACTTCACATTCCAACTTGCAGTTCCAAAAGATAAACATGCAGGACAAGACAAAGATTCATGTTCTTGTTGAGCTGGTTCTATCAACTGCTGAAGACTTGAAAGTATCTGGACTCTTCATGAAGGGGGGTTTACATTTTTTATGACGACGAAAGGTGCTAACTTTTTTCAGATTTCTGAATTAAATCATCAAGGAAAAGAAGTCATTTTAGCAACAGGAACAAACTTATGGCATGCACCTAATATGAACATCCGAGAAGAGAAACAGTGGTCTCATAAATCAACTTAAGTCAGCTTTAGCGTAGTTTCAGTCGAGTACTTAGAGGAGGGAGGAAGATGTAGCAGGTGTGTGGTGACTACATCGAACAAAATTAATGATTTTTGTCACTGCAGGTTGATGAATTGATGGAGGTGATAGTGATTTTGCACAATTTGTGAAGATTAGATGTTGCCCATTTTGTGTGTGGGGGGGGGGAAGGCGGCGTTTACAAGTTGAACAAAGTTGTGAGTGAATAAGTTATCACAAAAATAATGGAAGAGAAAGTGGATGCATGCGAAGGCTGACCAATTAACATCTGTAATGTAGAAATCACCAAATAAGATGATGTGTTAAGAACTGGATAGGTGATAATGCATAAAAAATATATAACGAGGACTAGATAGAAGGGATATACACAGCAAATTAAAGTATTAGTGGGTAATCTAAGGTTAATTATTATTAGCTCTGCAGATGCAATACGTTTGAGAAGAAATGCAGAAAAAAGAAGGGAAAAAATACCTCTGCCATCCCTGTCATGCCGATAAATAGTAAATCTTGACGAAAGGATTTCTCCATCAAATATGTATTTTGTAAGCCATTTTTCAGTGATTAGAAACACGTCAAGACATTTGGCGTAGGTGAGTGATCGGAAGAAAGACAGCTTCTTTGTTCCATAGGCCATAGTGGAAAAAATGGCAATCATCAAGTATTGGAGGAGTTGGAGGTGGAGATTTGGGTTGTTTACATCAGCATAAATGTGGATGTCAGCAGATTGTTCCAAGTTGGCAACCACAGCATGCGAAGAAAAGATGTTATTGGCACCCACAGCATGCGAATAGTTGGGGTATTAAGTGCTGTGTTTTTTTAAAGTGACTGACACTGGGGTGGGGTTAGGTGTAGCTTCATTGACATGATTATCATCTAGGAGTGGGCATAATTGGAAGTGAGTTGTTTATTATTATTATTATTATTACTATTGTTATTATTATTACTATTACTACTACTACTATTACTACTATTACTATTACTACTATTACTACTATTATTACTACTATTACTACTATTACTATTATTACTATTATTATTATTATTATTATTTATTTATTTTTCCTTTTTTTTTTCAAACAACAACAACAAAACAATAACAACAACAACACTAATAATTACACAAGACTGTCCATGCCCGAGCCTCCCATTGCCCCCATGACTGCAAGAGCATTGCCTCTCTGTACCGCCGCGCGACAATTGTTGCATCAAAAATTGGTATGAATTCTCTTCCCCAGTGTGTTGCTTTATTTTCCTTCCGAGTTCCTTTATTATTATTATTATTATTATTATTATTATTATTATTATTATTATTATTATTATTATTATTATTATTATTATTATTATTATTATTATTATTATATTATTATTATCATTATTATTAGCATGCATATAGAATACATGCATATTGCATAAATTTAATTTAAGAAATAATGACTGAGCTGGATCCAAGCACTGCAGCAGTGTTTCCTCATTGGATTGCAACTGCAATTCTTTGCAGCAGGAAATGGTAGGCACGAGGGTCACCAGACTCAGTTTTGAGGCGTGCACCTAGCTCTTGGAGAAAACTCTTTGCCTCAGACCCAAATACTCCAGAGGTCTCGATAATAGGTACAAAATAATCTATATTTGCTTCTTCAGAAACTCGGCCCTGTCAGCAATGCACCCTGGACCACCATCAGGTAACATAGTGGCATACGAAGGAGCAAAAGTGTCCACACATGTAGCATCCCACACAAGAACTCGGCCATTCCTCCAGGGAACAATGGAAGCCCCATCTGGACGCTTGCCATCTTGAGTGACAGATCCCAGAGGGCTCCAGATGTGAAGGAACATTGATAGCTGCATGCCTTGAATGACGACTCTGACTCTTCGAGCAACTGAGACCATGAGTCCCTAGCTGGTCCACCTGAGATCCACACTGATGGCAACTGTGAGGATGACAGAGAGGTGTACCCAACCGCAAACCAATGGCTACCCTGATGACATCATCATCCATACGGAGGCCTAATGAAGACATGGGGAGGGCATGAATCCAAGCGCCTGACTCCTTTCTAGCTGCTGCCTGAATCCGTATTTGGATTTGTAGCCGAATTCAGGAGAGAATTGAAAGCAGCCTTCACAAGCGGACCATCCCAGGACTTTTGCTTGGAATACTCAGACTCAGATGGTAGTGGACTTGTATGCCCTAGACGCCAGACTTCAAGGCCCGCATCAAATGAAGGATAGTTAGCTTGGTAACTGTCTGGCAGAATCTGGTCAATAAGATCACAAGCACCACTTGTAGATGCCAGAAAAGCAGATGGGGCAAGCATTACAGCACTTCTGATTCCCAAGCCACCAGATTTCACTGGAAGGGATGCCTGACACCAAGCAGAATCGGGATGCGAGCCAGAGAAATGGAAGCCGTGGAGCAGTCTTGCAGTCTGCTGCACTGCTTCAATCTGGAGTCGTAACGCACTATCTCTAGAACTTACCCCAAGATGTCAAGTACGAACGGCGTTAGTCTTGCCGCGTGTTGTCATGACAAAATCGCCAACTTGTCACGACATAATCGCCATTGATCCATTCAGACAGTTCTATCTTCTTCACCTCTACGCTTCTTTTATCCATCCTCATCTGGTCTTTTCTCTGGGACCCTCGATCATCCCATCTTTCTTCTCATCTTGAGAGAATGCATGTAAATGATTTACTACTGAGCGCACAGTGTGAGACTATGTAACAGTAACTAACACTAAGAACAATCTATAGTACATTATGTAGTAAACAATAGTCCCCAGACTACACTTTCTTCACTAAACTTCATTTTCCATCTCTATCCTCTCACCGCTGTAACGCTAAACTCATCTTTTTCTTCAAACTTATTCACAATAACAGATTTTCCTTCTATCCTCCCACCATACCTACTCCCTGCTACAACCTCCATCCTTCCACCCCTGCTAATCCCATACAGAACTCAATCTGCTTACCTTTCATTTCCCCCTGCTACTACTAGGCTCCAGAACTCTACCCCCAATTACATTAAAGAAACTAATTCACTTGGACAGTTTTTTAAAACTTTTAACTACTTAATTATAATCAAATAATATATTCCTCCATGTATTTGTTGACTTATTTTACTCTTCATATTAGCTGTTGGCTATTGAGAACTGAATATATATCCAGTACTTTTCTACTACTATATATATATATATATTTATTTTTTAAGTGATGACTACAGTAAGATAATAATAGAGTTATACTGAAGTCATTTTTCCCTGGTATATATAGTGACATTGGTTGTTCGTTTGAGAGAGGGGAATAGGATGAGCACTATCCAATCTAGGCAATGGTGTTGTTTTCCCAAAAGCAGTTCATGAGTTTCCTTTAATAATTGACACTATCATCCATGGCAAATAGCAGTTGCTGTAGTGATCTCAGAGAGTACCAATTTGTTGTTGTGCCACCAGTAAATAAACTCAACTGTGACCCTGACTTTGCCTTAATTCCCTCACCTTGTAATTTCAAGCCATTATTGGCTACTAATTAATTTCTAGTAGACCATCAGTACAAAGCTACATCCTCATATCGCTTCCATTTCTGATGTCCTTGTTCTAATTGTCATTTGTTCCAGCGATAGAAACTATATATACCAACTGCACCTGAAGAGGTGTTTGTCTCTCAACACGATTTTAATTTTTGGACTTACAGTACTTCCTACTGTGTGTTTATGTCCTCATGTTTATGTCCTCATGTTTATGTCCTCATGTTGTGAAGTTAAAAAAATAAATAAAATAAAATTAAAATAAAAAATAATAATAAAATCACTGTCACCTCATCTGTAATTCACAAAGTGATTAATAATAATAATAATAAGTTGATCAGTCAGTTCTTTCAATTGTAATGGTCTTTAGGCTGTCATATACTCTGACATCTTTAAATGTACAACCAGTGCTCATAGATAATCTGGACTCAGTTATTTCTTATTGCTAGTTAACCTGCCTAAGCATAGGATTTACATGCTGTCTGCAAAAGTGTTTGTGCAGCATTGATATGCCACTTCACTTAACCAATTTCCTCCTTCAAGTAGTTCTTTGTCTCTAATACTGAGGAGTAGCCAGAATTCTATACCGACTTGTTGTGCTCTAACATTGACAACTCTTTGCCGTCACCAGGTCTAGTCTTAGGCAAGATCTTGCCAGGGCTGCAAACTTCCTATTTCTTTGATGGTGGACTCTTGAATGTGGGAGGTTGATGAGGTCTCTTTGTGGATGACACATTCTTGGGTGGATGAGGTCCATTATTGCATGTGGACCCTTTAAGGCATTTTGTAGAACATGCAGCACCTTTCTGCTGACAAACACAGCAATGAATAGAATAATTTGTTTTTCAGTTGCACCTTACCATGAAACTCATTTTGGGGATTTGAAAGCTTAGCTGTTTCATGGGGAGAGATATGGTATGATCAGTCTGTGTGGTCAATAAATCAACTGAAAGATTCCAAATCATGTCCCCCATAACATTCTTGTACTACTGTACTTGTCCAGTTGTCCCCCATAACATTCTTGTACTACTGTACTGCTTACACCTCCAAGTATGAAACTGAACAAAACATTGAAATTAGAGGGGGAATGAATGTCAGCAAGACTGTTACTGTTGCTGTTGAAGTGTCCCCAAAGCAACTTTTTTCATTACTAGGACATAAATGTAGCCTCTCTATGATTGTACAAGGAAGTCAACGCTGTCTGAGAAAATACGATCAGCCAGAGGAATTTTTAATGCTTACAAAATCCCCCAGGCTTGAACTGAACTCTTTCATGTTTTGATTTGCAATATTTGGTTCGTCCCAGCTGTATCATTCATCAGCCTCTGTGCGAGGTTTCAAATGAAGTTACAAGCCCAGTGTTTTCATCAAGTCCAGAAAATGGCGGAGATAAACTGTCTGACATTGACATGACTGTGTCAAACTGGGGAGGTCACATCAGGACTTTCTTACCCCTCAGGACTTTCTTCCAACCTGATATCTGATGAAGATGGTGGGGCATTGTCTCGACTTATACCAGAGACTGCCAGGCCAGAGGTTTGGACAGTACATGACATTTGTTCAAACTTTGCTTCCTTTCTTCTTGTATATCAAATGATCGCTCTGCAGGTGGTAACGGTCTTGTGCTGGAAGTCCCTTGGTTTTCTATAATATTGACATCTTCCTCAAGTATCCACTAACACAGACACCAGGAGGAAATAGTTTGTCAGGGTAGTTGATGCATGTAGTATAGTTGTCATTGTAAGTGGATATGTACTGTAAATAAGATATGTACTGTAAATAACACATTATCATACAAAAGGTAGCCACTCTGACCAATGAGGGTAGTCACCACTCTGATCACTTTGAAAACGAGGCCCCATCATTTTCCCCCCACAACACTGCTTCCCTGTTCTTCGAGTCCTTGACATCTTGGATTTCTGGGTCGACCAGTTAACTCACCAGGCCACTGCCTCTACCAAATTGTGTACCATTTCATTCACAATCTTGCACCCATTATATCTGAATGTAAAACTCAATGTACTTGGGAAGGCAAAGATTTTCTTCTTTAAATCGAGGCCTACTTCTGTGGCAGATTTTCTTGACTGAGGAAACAAGACATGGAATTTGGACCAATGATCGATGTAGTGACGAATCCATCTGTACGTCCCCTGGCCGATGCCTCATGTAAATTAAGCAGTTGATGGGAAGACACTGCTGTGTAGCAGGGATTTCTATACCTGCCCTCTGCTCATAAATCCTGATGACAATATTGGCTTGAGTGGTGCATGTGTGGTCTGTGGCTTATGAGAATGGCAAAGTAAGAGCAACTACACCAACTTGCTGCACACAACTACACCAACTTGCTGCATAGCTGGTGGCAAGCAGTCGGATACCTAAAACAAAAATTAAGCAGTAATTAAATAAATGAGAGGTGGAATATGTGCTATTTAATGGCACTCTTAGATTCATTGATACGAGATGACATATCGTGGACAGTTATAAAAATCTGTGTAATATTGAACTGCTCATATCTCCTCTATCTTCCTTTCACCAAAATACTCTTTCTCTTTACAGTGAACTTCTAAGATAGTGAAGAAGTCTTCCACAGTACACTCCTCTCCTCCACTCCATTTGGATAGAATTGTAAGTTTCGGTCATACAATATAACTTTCTTGTCCTATAAAATAAAAATAACTGAAGGAGAGTCAAGTATACTCTCAAACCTTCTTCCTTGCAGGGAGACAGAGTGCATCATTGAGTCCAAGTGATGAATGTGACGCTGGTTGAAAATCTCCGTTTTATAAAGTGCCTAAATTGAAGCAAGTGGTTCTCTGACTTCCTTTCAGTATTCTCACTATCTTTGCTCCTTAGGCCTGTCAAGGTCTTGCTCTTGGCACATCCTCGAAAACTGTTGCCATAAGCTACATAGCATTCATTGCAGACATTCTCAACTATCTTTTTGCTTCTTTACACATGTCATATCGCCAAGTTCTTAATCTGCCAAGTCCACATGGCAAAGCACTATTACACTTATTTTCTAGATCATCACATTCCCTGTAGCCATGGATACAGGTAAGCGTTACCTGTACATGTTGAAGTCTATACACTGGCCAGATTTCTGGGTATTAAATACATGTCAAGTTAATTAAATAAAAATAACATGTCCAGAGAGTTGTCTTGAAAGACAGTTAATCTCTCCAGCCACAACTTTGTCCAGCAAGACCATGCCCACTCCTAGCCCCCCCCCCCCCCCCCCCCCCCACATACACACACCCAGGGAGACAGAGTTAATCTCTCCAGCCACAACTTTGTCCAGCAAGACCATGCCCACTCCTAGTCCCCCCCCCCCCCCCCCCCCCACATACACACACCCAGGGAGACAGAGTTAATCTCTCCAGCCACAACTTTGTCCAGCAAGACCTTGCCCACTCCTAGCCCCCCCCCATCCCCCCCTCCCCAGTGGCAATTTACATAAGGGAACTCCCATCTAGATGACTCGACAGTGCACACCGGTCAGACGCTCTTGCCACATCCACAGTATCCAAGTAGGTTTATTTCGCAGCGTACCTCCCTGCATCCCTGAAGGCTGCCAAGAAAACGACTGCCTCAGGACAGTGCCTGGAGGCACTTAGTGCAGCTCCATCCTCTCTCTAAAGCTTCATCCCATAACTTCAACCTGCCGGCCTTCCGGGCAATCTTCTCTACCAGAGGTACTCTTTTCGTACTCCTTGCTAGTGTTATCTCCCTGTCCAAACTTCCTCACCTCTTTCAAGCCAGTTACATCATCTGGTTGATTCAGAAGGTCATCAACAACCTTTGTCCCAAACCACTCCTCCAGCTCTCTGCACTCCTTCACAGGCAGATTGTCTCCACCTCATCCATACACCCACACATCGGCCCCCTTTGCATCCTCCTTCAATAAATGCTTCAGGAATCCCAACTTCCCACCTAAGGACCAATGAACTCACCACTTATATATACACATGCGCAAGGTTGATGCGCTGCGCTTCATAGAGGTACCGTTAAAGACCAGCGCTTCATAGAGATAGCGTGGGATGCTTCAAGACCAGGACATAGCGTGGGATGCTTCAAGACCAGCGCTTCATAGAGATACTGTGGGATGCTTCAAGCAGCGCTTCATAGAGATAGCGTGGGTGCTTCATAGAGATAGCGTGGGATGCTTCAAGACCAGCACTTCAAAACCAGCTCCTAATAGCTGATAGACGCCAATCATCCTGAGCACTAAACAACCAGAATTTACATATCAGTCGGAAGGGATCCCCGAGTGCTGTTTGGTAAAAGGTCTAGCTATGCAGTCAGAGCTGTTCATCCTTAATTAGCCTGCTTTCAACCCTCAACCGTGGGTTGATAGATCATTATCGCTCACTATCTGTGTTAATCAAGGAACGTTGTGGAATGTCAAGGTCAAAGGGCATAGTCTGTATCTATCTTCTTTGGACACACCTGCTGGGTTCTATACAAAGCCTGTGGTTCTACTTAATTATGATAGAGCAATTTGATTAGGATAGCAACCAACCAAAAGGTTATCTACAAACCCTCAGGGCCTTCAAAGTGCTCTGTACCCTCTGCAAGTATAGCTCAGGTAGTCGTCTGGTTTTCCAGTGGATTGGTAGTCCAAGGCCACAACCTCCAAATAAAAATGGCCACCAAGATAAAACACACCCACTAACAAGCATCACTATCACCACCAACAAGTTTCAAATGTCATTCAATATTTTGACGTCATCTTTACCAGCTCTTTATTATCCTAGATAATGTGGGCTTATGTTTGACTTGCATGTGCTCTTGTCCTTCTGGATTTGTAAGGGAACTTGTTGGACATTAACTATTTATGCAGCTGGTCATAGCTCTAATGTAGCAGTGTATCCCTATAGTCATTGTGCATACGTGTCATTGTGCATATGTGTACATGTAGACATTATTGTTCCCTAAAGTTCAGTCCTCTTAAGAATATAGTTTTCTCTGATCTCAGCCAGACCAAAAAAGTCCGATTCTTTTTCCAAGAAGTCTCTCTCTCGCTTGACAAACGCAGAGAAGGAAGAGAGACAGTTGCCCACGAAGTGGTGAGCTTTTGCCATTATGGCAAGATCTAGTTCAGGGAAATTAGAAGGAAGATGATGTGCCTTAATCTAATAGCAAGAGAGAGAGAATTCATGATCACACATCTGCTGCACACTGCTCCTTACGAACAAGATGAGGCAAACCCTTCTGCCACTCTAATGATCACTCTAATGATCACACCTTTGCCTCTAAAAACTAACCATTAGAATGTAATGAAAACCCTAATATTAGATTACAACATCATGATGACATCATGACCATTAGATACATCACTCTAGCCATTACCATCACCCTAGCCATTGCCTAACTCTAGCCATTGTCCTAACCTAGCCATTGCCCTCACCCTAGCCATTGCCCTCATCCTAGCCATTGCCCCAACCCTAGCCATTGCCCTCATCCTAGCCATTGTCCCAACCCTAGCCATTGCCCTCACCTTAGCCATTGCCCTAACCTAGCCATTGCCCTAACCCCAGCCATTGCCCTAACCCTAGCCATTGCTCTCACCCTAGCCATTACTCTCATGCCCTAACGTAAGCCATTGCCTTAACCCTAGAGGGTGGTCCAGTACTGCCAGAACCTTACCTAGAACATCCCAGGATTCCCAGGGTGCTTGGGGATGTCCCTGGTGAGGGTGACCGACATACACCCAAAGTGGGTGGCTCACATAAGGTAAAGGGTCACATATAGTAAAAGCACAAATCTTCCCTACGTTGTATAAAGCAAAGGTCATGCATTGCCACATCACTTGCCTTGCTCCCCAGCCTCTGCTGAAGGCCATGCTTCTCTCTGGGTACGTCAGATGCCACAAACACAGCAGAGCTACCTGTCTTTCTGGCCAGTACTGTGAGGTGCTGTACCACCTGCTCCAGTGAGGGCAAGCAGAGGTTATGCGTGATCATGACCCCGGGCATCGTCTCTAGACACTGCACAGACTCCATGAAGCGTGGCAAGTCTACAGCACTCTTGCATGCTCGCTCCTGCAGGAGAGGGAGAAAAGGAGGGGCAGGGGAGAGGCCAGGCAGGGGGAGGGGGAGGACAGGGGTAAAGGCCAGGGGGTTATCATCACAAGTGTGACGGGAAGGAGGCAGGGGAGGACGGGGGTGGAGGCCAGGGGGTTATCATCACAAGTGTGACGGGAAGGAGGCAGGGGAGGGGGAGGACGGGGGTAGAGGCCAGGGGGTTATCATCACAAGTGTGACAGGAAGGAGGCAGGGGAGGATGGGGGTGGAGGCCAGGGGGTTATCATCACAAGTGTGACAGGAGAAGGCAGGGGAGGACGGGGGTAGAGGCCAGGGGGTTATCATCACAAGTGTGACAGGATGAGAGGTAACATGTTCACTGTACACATAACAAATCTGTTAACTCGACATTTTGACCAGATGCTCTATTCCTGATTGATGATGAAGGCTGGAACATCTGGACGAAATGTCGAGTGACGAGAAAGCCATTATTGTATTCTCACAAATTTTGGCTTACACCCGTAGATTGCCACACCCCTTCACTCTAAACCCTGTTTGTAGACAGTGTAGAGTAAATATGCACACACGTACATACATGCACTTTATTTCTTTTGAGGTCCACTCTGTTAAAGAGCACCTTCTCAGTAAACTGCTTGCAGCTAAAACATGCAGCAGCTGCTCGGCTAGGCTCAGCATTGCATCGGTAAAGTTTGTTTATTGTATGATGTCCCTTTACCAATTCAAGGTCAGCAAGAGCTCTTATGGGCCAAATTGCGGTTAGGCAAGTTCAAACTGTATAATTACAGGAGGTGTGGTGGCACTCCCCCAGTACATCATATATTACAGGAGGTGTAGTGGGCACTCCCCAAGTACATCATATACTACCAGGAGGTGTGGTGGACACTCCCCCTGTACATTATATACTACCAGGTGTGGTGGGCACACCTCCAGTGCATTATATACTACCAGGAGGTGTGATGGGCACTCCCCCAGTACATTATATACTACCAGGAGGTGTGGTGGGCATTCCCCAGTACATTATATACTACCAGGAGGTGTGGTGGACACTCCCCCTGTACATTATATACTACCAGGAGGTGTGGTGGACACTCCCCCTGTACATTATATACTACCAGGAGGTGTGGTGGACACTCCCCCAGTACATTATATACTACCAGGAGGTGTGGTGGGCACTCTCCCAGTATATACATCATATATTACCAGGAGGTGTGGTGGGCACTACCCCAGTACATTATATACTACCAGGAGGTGTGGTGGACACTCCCCCTGCACATTATATACTACCAGGAGGTGTGGTGGGCACACATTATATACTACCGGGAGGTGTGGTGGGCACTCCCCCAGTATATTATATGCTACCAGGAGGTGTGGTGGGCACTCTCCAGTACATCATATATTACCAGGAGGTGTGGTGAGCACTCCTATTGGTCTGACTCCAATTTCTTGGCAGACAATTCAACATAGCTCATATCTCTACCAGAACTCACTTTGGCAGCTTCCAATTATGCACTATTAGTTCCCAAAACACTTTGCATACCATTCTTAATTATATACCTCAAGACCAGTGCTTTGATGACTGCACAAGAACCACTCTTGTGAGTGTGCAATAATAGAGCCTGAACGGATTCAGCAGCTGCACATTTTTGCAGCAAAGGAATGGAGAGTGGGCAGTTGTTTACTGAGAAGCTTACTCCTGTGTGTAAAAATTAACCTTATGTTGCAATCAGTCAAGGATGGATTATGACGCATATAGTCTTGGTCATAGTCTTGGTCAATTATGTGTATCTGGGCTCTGATAATGGTTTGACCGCTACTGAAAAAAGGTGAACATACACACTGACCCCTACTGAAAAATGGACATGGACAATCGGACCCTCCCCCCCCCCCCCCCCTCCATCCCAACCCCCCCCACCCCCACCCATACACACTATTCAAAGTTCACATCTCAGCCAGAACTCACTTTGGTAGCTTCTTAGCATCCTCTGGTGTCAGCTATTCTTAGCTACCAACAACAACAACCCCTCCCAGCTTGCCTTTGCTGAGGTAAGTCAACAATGTGGAATCCTTGAAGGGTATTGTATCTACTATCATCTACAGTTCTCCACACGTAACTTCCAGCCCATTCCTCGTGTTGTACTAACAGAAGTCTCCAAATAGTTTAATGCATTGCAGCAGCTAATCTGCTCTTGATTCATCAAGCACCTGAAAATTGGTAAAAGATTTTCAACACGCGCCGTGTGTGTGTGTGTGTGTGTGTGTGTGTGTGTGTGTGAAATCTCAAGAGCCTAGCTGGGAGCTGATTCAGCAGCTGCACATTTAAACTGCAAAGAAGTGAACAATGACCGAGTTATTATAATTAACAACACAGACCTGCAAAACAAGGTCAACTACTTGTGATCAGGTGCATATCAACTACTTGTGACCAGGTGTATATATATTTATCAACTACTTGTGATCAGGTGCATATATATTTATCAACTACTTGTGATCAGGTGCATATATATTTATCAACTACTTGTGATCAGGTGTATATATATTTATCAACTACTTGTGATCAGGTGTATATATATTTATCAACTACTTGTGATCAGGTGCATATATATTTATCAACTACTTGTGATCAGGTGCATATATATTTATCAACTACTTGTGATCAGGTGCATATCAACTACTTGTGACCAGGTGTATATATATTTATCAACTACTTGTGATCAGGTGCATATATATTTATCAACTACTTGTGATCAGGTGCATATATATTTATCAACTACTTGTGATCAGGTGTATATATATTTATCAACTACTTGTGATCAGGTGCATATATATTTATCAACTACTAGTGATCAGGTGCATATATATTTATCAACTACTTGTGATCAGGTGCATATATATTTATCAACTACTTGACCAGGTGCATATATATTTATCAACTACTTGTGATCAGGTGTATATATATTTATCAACTACTTGTGATCAGGTGCATATATATTTATCAACTACTTGTGATCAGGTGTATATATATTTATCAACTACTTGTGATCAGGTGCATATATATTTATCAACTACTTGTGATCAGGTGTATATATATTTATCAACTACTTGTGACCAGGTGTATATATATTTATCAACTACTTGTGATCAGGTGTATATATATTTATCAACTACTTGTGATCAGGTGCATATATATTTATCAACTACTTGTGATCAGGTGTATATATATTTATCAACTACTTGTGATCAGGTGCATATATATTTATCAACTACTTGTGATCAGGTGTATATATATTTATCAACTACTAGTGATCAGGTGCATATATATTTATCAACTACTTGTGATCAGGTGCATATATATTTATCAATTACTTGTGATCAGGTGTATATATATTTATCAACTACTAGTGATCAGGTGCATATATATTTATCAACTACTTGTGATCAGGTGCATATATATTTATCAACTACTTGTGATCAGGTGTATATATATTTATCAACTACTTGTGATCAGGTGCATATATATTTATCAACTACTTGTGATCAGGTGAATATATATTTATCAACTACTTGTGATCAGGTGTATATATATTTATCAACTACTTGTGATCAGGTGTATATATATTTATCAACTACTTGTGATCAGGTGTATATATATTTATCAACTACTTGTGATCAGGTGCATATATATTTATCAACTACTTGTGATCAGGTGTATATATATTTATCAACTACTTGTGATCAGGTGCATATATATTTATCAACTACTTGTGATCAGGTGCATATATATTTATCAACTACTTGTGATCAGGTGCATATATATTTATCAACTACTTGTGATCAGGTGCATATATATTTATCAACTACTTGTGATCAGGTGTATATATATTTATCAACTACTTGTGATCAGGTGCATATATATTTATCATCTACTTATGATCAGGTGCGTATATATTTATCAACTACTTGTGATCAGGTGTATATATATTTATCAACTACTTGTGATCAGGTGTATATATATTTATCAACTACTTGTGATCAGGTGTATATATATTTATCAACTACTTGTGATCAGGTGCATATATATTTATCAACTACTTGTGATCAGGTGCATATATATTTATCAACTACTTGTGATCAGGTGCATATATATTTATCAACTACTTGTGATCAGGTGCATATATATTTATCAACTACTTGTGATCAGGTGTATATATATTTATCAACTACTTGTAATCAGGTGTATATATATTATCAACTACTTGTGATCAGGTGTATATATATTTATCAACTACTTGTGGTCAGGTGCATATATATTTATCAACTACTTGTGATCAGGTGTATATATATTTATCAACTACTTGTGATCAGGTGCATATATATTTATCAACTACTTGTGATCAGGTGCATATATATTTATCAACTACTTGTGATCAGGTGCATATATATTTATCAACTACTTGTGATCAGGTGCATATATATTTATCAACTACTTGTGATCAGGTGCATATATATTTATCAACTACTAGTGATCAGGTGCATATATATTTATCAACTACTTGTGATCAGGTGTATATATATTTATCAACTACTTGTGATCAGGTGCATATATATTTATCAACTACTTGTGATCAGGTGCATATATATTTATCAACTACTTGTGATCAGGTGCATATATATTTATCAACTACTTGTGATCAGGTGCATATATATTTATCAACTACTTGTGATCAGGTGCATATATATTTATCAACTACTTGTGATCAGGTGCATATATATTTATCAACTACTTGTGATCAGGTGCTTATATATTTATCAACTACTTGAGATCAGGTGCATATATATTTATCAACTACTTGTGATCAGGTGTATATATATTTATCAACTACTTGTGATCAGGTGTATATATATTTATCAACTACTTGTGATCAGGTGCATATATATTTATCAACTACTTGTGATCAGGTGCATATATATTTATCAACTACTTGTGATCAGGTGTATATATATTTATCAACTACTTGTGATCAGGTGTATATATATTATCAACTACTTGTGATCAGGTGTATATATATTTATCAACTACTTGTGATCAGGTGCATATATATTTATCAACTACTTGTGATCAGGTGCATATATATTTATCAACTACTTGTGATCAGGTGCATATATATTTATCAACTACTTGTGATCAGGTGCATATATATTTATCAACTACTTGTGATCAGGTGCATATATATTTATCAACTATACTTGTGATCAGGTGTATATATATTTATCAACTACTTGTGATCAGGTGTATATATATTTATCAACTACTTGTGATCAGGTGCATATATATTTATCAACTACTTGTGATCAGGTGCATATATATTTATCAACTACTAGTGATCAGGTGCATATATATTTATCAACTACTTGTGATCAGGTGTATATATATTTATCAACTACTTGTGATCAGGTGCATATATATTTATCAACTACTTGTGATCAGGTGCATATATATTTATCAACTACTTGTGATCAGGTGCATATATATTTATCAACTACTTGTGATCAGGTGCATATATATTTATCAACTACTTGTGATCAGGTGCATATATATTTATCAACTACTTGTGATCAGGTGCTTATATATTTATCAACTACTTGAGATCAGGTGCATATATATTTATCAACTACTTGTGATCAGGTGCATATATATTTATCAACTACTTGTGATCAGGTGTATATATATTTATCAACTACTTGTGATCAGGTGCATATATATTTATCAACTACTTGTGATCAGGTGCATATATATTTATCAACTACTTGTGATCAGGTGCATATATATTTATCAACTACTTGTGATCAGGTGCATATATATTTATCAACTACTTGTGATCAGGTGCATATATATTTATCAACTACTTGTGATCAGGTGTATATATATTTATCAACTACTTGTGATCAGGTGCATATATATTTATCAACTACTTGTGATCAGGTGCATATATATTTATCAACTACTTGTGATCAGGTGTATATATATTTATCAACTACTTGTGATCAGGTGTATATATATTTATCAACTACTTGTGATCAGGTGCATATATATTTATCAACTACTTGTGATCAGGTGTATATAGATTTATCAACTACTAGTGATCAGGTGTATATATATTAATCGTGGACTGTGGTAGAGCTCCCTAGTTGGTTTAACCCCTATTTTAAAATGGCGGACATAATTTCCCCCCTATTTCCGCTAAAACTCCCTTCAGCTTCTTAGTATCATAAACGGTGACTTCAGCTAATTTTGACCCCCCAGCATACCTCGAATCCTTCACAAAGCTAGTAATCCAGAATCCCCCAAAACCTGTTTAAAAACATGAGTTTTTTTGTCTTTTATCTATTTCCCGCCCACACATAAACTTATGTACATTTTCATCATAATTTTATTACCAGACCACTCCATGCATGCAGCGACTAATCTGCTCCGCGATTCAACATCAATAGCAAAACAACCAAAATAGGTATAGGTTATCATGATCATAAACACTAGGAAGTGAACCTTTTTTGGTGTAACCTATATATATATTATTCTTTGCAATTAACTTTTTGGTAGATAGATATAGCTTGTTTCAAGAGCTTCCAACAACTGGTGACAAGTTTAGGCCTTTTACCCACCGACAAGGGACAAAATTTAAAAAAAAAATCATAGGTAGGACGCCACCCATTTAAAAAAGACCAGACGCAGAGACGGCACTATTCTACTCGCATGCATTTTTAAGAAGAAAGTGTTAGTAGTACTTCAGTCTCTTACTCTAACGCTGGAAGTTCAAAACAATCACAGGTACTTCCATTGTTCTGGAACACAACCTGATCTCTCTGGACAAGTCGTTTCTCCATCTTTTGGCTCTATAGTGCTTCTTGTTGAACTAGCTATTCTTAGCGTTTTGGCCGAGCTTGTCACCTACTATTTTGCTTATAGCTTGGATAGGCTTGCTGGAAAGACTTCAAATTCTGTTCAGGTAACTGCCTAGTATGTAGCTAACTACTTGCCGAGTTTTAGCTCCTAGCTAAGGATGCCTCAATAGTAGTGCCATGTTGAACTTACATAGTGTTTTTTCCTACCGCGATGTGTCTGTCGTGGAAGTTGTTGAATACGTTGGACTTGATGGGCACATGAGCTTAGACATGAGAAGCTATAAGTTTATTTCTGGTTAGATTTAGCTTTAGTAGCTGGCTATTTTCTGATATTTAGCCAGTAGCTAAGCCTGTTTCTCGAGCCAGCTAGCTATATTGTTCGTCTCCGGACTAGAGCTAATTACAAAAGGACTCTTTTTCAAAATTTTCTCACTTTCTGCCCATCAAGTAAATAGAAGATGGATGCTAAACTTCACGGGCAATAGAGAAGCTGGCAGCTCTCAAGTAAGAATGTGTTGGATGCTACATTATTGATGATATGCAGCATTCTAAGCCACGAGTCTTTTTTACTTGTCATAGTTGCTTGGTGAGCCTGTCTTGAGGTAAGTTGCACCCATAGCACCTGTGCCTTGTGCACATAGTATCCATCATATACTTCTCTTTCTTGTTCATACTAGACATACAAGTGTTCACTTGAAGCTAAGGCAGAATTACACCTCCATTCTCTCCTCTCTCCCAGTTCAACTTCCAATGGCTCCAAGTTCCCTGCAACGCCATCTGAACTCCACTTCTACTGCATGCTACTATCCACATTTAAATGTATCAGTCAAAATTAGCTCACTCTCAGTCTCCACGAGTATCTACAAGACATGATCCACAATACTTAATGCACTCTGTATGTTTCCCTGTAATAGTTTAGAACAAGCTGCCTGCTGGAAGAGCTGGTAGCTGAACCTTTTGGGAGCCAAGTCTCCCACAATAAAGGGCGGGGGACATACTGATCAGTAGTTATGGAACATGGTAAAGGGTCAGTCATGAAGAAGAAGCCTGTCATGAATTTGTGCCTCTCATCCTTACGACTACTAATGTGCAAGTCACGTATCCACATGACGCTCGTCCATTCCACACTTTATTGCGTCATCAGATTTTGTGACGGTCATCCAGTAAGGGTTAAAAACCTCACCACCTTAAAAATGACGGAGTGCCTGTAGCCACTTCCTGTTCACATGCTTGAACAGAACCACATACCATGTGATGAGCGACGTTTTTTGGTTGGGTCAAAAGTTATGCATCGATGTTTGCCACTGATTCTTGCTTTGACCCCTTCTTCTGGGGGAAATTTTTTTTGCACTCATAACGTGCTCATGTTGTTCTGTAACACAACCTTTGAATGGGAAGTGGCTACAGGCACTCGGTGGGCCAGGGCTAGGACTAGGGCTAGGGTTAGGAGGATTAAAGGAGTAGACTTGTTACCACAATACAGTCTTCATAAACACTTGAAGCTATCCAATTGCAAAGATAAAAAGACAAAAAATTATGAGGGTATAAATTTACGCCCCCCCCCCCCCACCCCCCTCCCTAACAGCACAGACCCTCAACAAAATAATTATTTATGATGCATACGTTCTGTGTGTATTACATAGGCACATGTGTCTACTCTGGTAGACATGTTAGTTCTGGTGTTACACTGAGTAACTTCCTGATGTGACTGCTTGACAAAATTTTTAGAAAATGGATTGACAAGAAATGAAACGACAACAAACATCTACAGGAGACCCTTTACCTATAAGACCAATGTCTTTATACATATACGCCTTTTTCCCAAAGACTAATAGGTAAAGGGTCATGCAAATGTTTGTTGCGTCTACATGGTAAATACTTCTTTATAGTCAATATAATATATATATGTTAAAAAAACATTTTTTTGTCTTTTATACACAATGGTTTATACACAATGGCTTTCTTGATAATCATTTAATAAAAGTTAGATCATCCTGCCAAAACATCGAGTGAGTATGATTACCGAGAAGTCATTGTATCTGTACTGTCAGCTGAGAGTTCGTTGAGAGTATTGTCTACTTATCTATCAACCTATCTACGTATCTATCTATCTATCCTCCCACATTTACTTGCATACAATGTCTGTCATAATTTTACTTCCAGAAAAATCCAACTATCCAATGATCGCAACGACTAATCCGCTTCTCAATTCAACACAAATCTGTTGCTCTGTCCAGTAAAACACCCAAAGTCGGTAAATGGTCATCATTATCTAAACCAGATAGTTAACAGTATAGACCTTCACAACAAAACCGCATTACTAATTATGATGCATGTCTATGTGTACTATATGAATGCATAAGCATGTGTGTCTGCTTGGGTAACAAGCATGGTAAATAATAACTTCTATGATTAGTTCTGGTGTTACACCGAGTAACTTCTTGTATGCTGTTTGACTATGAGTAAATTTAAGTTGATTTTCAAGTCTTATTGACTGGAAAATGCTTACCAAACATGTATCCACCCTTTACCTACCAATACAATGAGGGACCAATAGGTGACGTAATTTAAAAAGGTAAAGGGTCCCCTAAATGTTTGTGGTCTCCCATCTTCAAGTCATTTCATTCTCATCTCATATAATACATCTCATATAATATTAATATTTACATCCTCCCTCACTTCTGCAAGTGAGAAATGTTTGCAACACAATTCTCACATGATTAGTCACATGACATGCCACACCCACAACTCACCCAGTCCATGCCCATGCGTAAGTGTATAGCAATAAATGGCTCCTTCTCTCCGAAGGTTTTGTTGATGTAGCTGAGCGCCTGCTCTTCCATCTTGCTATTCCACCTCACAAATTGCTGCAGGTAGCGATGCTCCGGCAACACAGGATATGAAGCAGGGGCTCCCTTGAAGGCCAGCACCGGGTGGGATATAGGGGGATACCTTTGGGTGTGATAGTGGGTGTGGTCTTTAATTAAGTCATACCATCTGTTTATAGTACATATATGTACATGGCCATTTTGCAAACATTACCAACTGAACAACTTTGATGACCATTACCAATTTGCATAGGGTTTTCTGATTGGTGCTCGCAGATAGTTACCACCCATCTCTTCTGGTAACAGGTTAGTACCTGATTTAAAGTGCACCATATGCTGGGAAGTATCATTCAAGATGATCAATACCCTGCACAAAAATGTTCTGAACTGTTTAAACTTAGCCTCCGCCCTAGCCCTAGAATAGCCCTAGCCTTAGTCCGGGCCCTAGAATAGCCCTAGCCTTAGTCCTGGCCCTAGAATAGCACTAGCCTTAATCCTGGATCTAGAATAGCCCTAGCCCTAGCCCTGGTCCTAGAATAGCCTTAGCCTTAGTCCTTGGTCTTAGCATACCCCTAGCCTTGGCCCTAGAATTGCCCTAACATTTAGCCATGACCATAGAATACAGCTAGCCTTAACCCTGGCCCTAGAATTGCCCTAGCATTAGTCCTAGCCCTAGAGTAGCCCTAGTCATACTAGTAGGTCACAACATCACAGGATAATCAGGATACTCCAGGATGTTCCTGGAGGTTGTGGCAGTACTGGACAAGTTCAGAGGTCCTCAAAAGTTGCAGAATAGTGCATGCAGTCATGGCAAGCGCATCTCTGAAATCTGTGGACACAAGCTCAAAAAAAGTCTGCTTCTTCATAGATACAAAGCTGCATGCCAGATGTCACCATCCCAACAAATGATCTCGCTTTTCACCTCACAAGAGCCCATTCTTTGGAGGAGTACGTAGGACTAATCTGGCAAGATCTTAGAAAGTGCAACCTTACAAAAATTTACTTGCAAAACTCACAAGACGTGATCATGCATTCTCTTGTCAAGTGATCGTTCAAGACCTTGCAAAGAATTCCACTAAAGATCACGCACTCAGTGAGCCGGCTAGCCAATGCTACGTTGGACAATGTATGAAATCCTTAGGAAAGTCGAAAGTTATTGCCCACCTAATCTTAGCCCTCTATCCCTGGCCCTATCCAGCCCTGTATCCCTGGCCCTATCTAGCCCTCTAGCCCTGGCCCTATCTAGCCCTCTATCCCTAGCCCTATCTAGCCCTGTATACCTAGCCCAGCCCTATCTTGAACTATATCCCTTGCCCTAGCTAGATATATCCCTAGCCCTAGCCCAATCTAGCCCTGTACCCCTAGCCCTATCTAGCCCTGTATCTCTAGCCCTAGACCTATCTAGCCTTGTATCACTACCTAGCTCTAGCCCTAGACCTATTCCCATTAGCCCTATCCATTATTCCTAGCTCTCGCCAGTATTAGGTGGGCAACAACTATGAACTCTGGACCTGTACAGATGACCCCGGGGCTGTCTTCAGCACCACAGGAGATACTTGAGTGCCTACCTCTCTCTCCACAGACACCCTCTCCCCTGATACTCGAGTGCCGACCTCTCTCTCCACAGACACCCTCTCCCATGATACTCGAGTGCCGACCTCTCTCTCCACAGACATCCCTCTCCGCTGATACTTGAGTGCCGACCTCTCTCTCCACAGACACCCTCTCTGCTGATACTCGAGTGCCAACCTCTCTCTCCACAGACACCCTCTCCCATGATACTCGAGTGCCTACCTCTCTCTCCACAGACACCCTCAACCTCTCTCTCCACAGACACCCTCTCCGCTGATACTCGAGTGCCAACCTCTCTCTCCACAGACACTCTCTCCGCTGATACTCGAGTGCCTACCTCTCTCTCCACAGACACCCTCAACCTCTCTCTCCACAGACACTCTCTCCGCTGATACTCGAGTGCCTACCTCTCTCTCCACAGACACCCTCAACCTCTCTCTCCACAGAGAGCCTCTCCCCTGATACTTGAGTGCCGACCTCTCTTTCCACAGACACCCTCTTCTGTGATCTCTGATACTCGAGAGCTTACCTCTCTCTCCACTTCTTCACAACCAAGTCTTGAGTTATGGAGTATGTCATGTGGGTGAACTCTGACCTGTCAAAATCCACCAATAGTTCATCCCAGAATGGGCCAAATGGGTTCCCATTCTTCATACCACAATCTTCTCGTTCAGTGTTGTGGGTGGAGTTTGAGTAGCAGTAGCCTGTCCGGTTTCCAGGAGGCCAGTGGGAGGGGGCCAATTGTGTCATGAAATCACAGAGGGGAAGAGAGCGATGGTAGGCTTGTACTTTATCCAGTCTGAAGAAGTCGGTAAATGGTATGTTACGCTGGGAAGGAGGAGGAGGAGGAGGAGGAGGAGTGAGGAGGAGTGAGGAGGAGTGAGGAGGAGGAGTGAGGAGGAGGAGGAGTGAGGAGGAGGAGGAGGAGTGAGGAGGAGGAGTGAGTAGGAGGAGTGAGGAGGAGGAGGAGGAGGAGAAGGAGGAGGAGGAGAAGGAGGAGTAGAAGGAGGAGGAGAAGAAGGAGGAGGAGTGAGGAGGAGCAGTGAGGAGGAGTGAGGAGGAGGAGGAGTGAGGAGGAGGAGTGAGGAGGAGGAGTGAGGAGGAGGAGTGAGTAGGAGGAGTGAGGAGGAGGAGGAGGAGGAGAAGGAGGAGGAGGAGGAGGAGAAGGAGGAGTAGAAGGAGGAGGAGAAGAAGGAGGAGGAGTGAGGAGGAGCAGTGAGGAGGAGTGAGGAGGAGGAGGAGGAGGAGGAGGAGTGAGGAGGAGGAGGAGGAGGAGGAAGGGGAGGAGGAAGGGGAGGACTATACAGGAAATGATTAGGACTATTTCATGTCTGGAAGGAAGTGCCCCAGAGAGATGGAGAGACATCACTAACTGGTCTAGCTGGTACCTGATGGCTGTAGGATCTCCAGGGAGGAATGGCTAAGGTCCGGTTCAGCACCTTGGCAAAAGCCAGTGATCCCAAGAAGTGTGCAGCCTGGTTACCAAATCTTCCTGTAGTGACATAACCACAGACACAAGCTAAAGTGCTGTGTGCCAGTTCCCCAGCCATTGGCCATTGAGTTGAGCATGTGCAAACCACACAGCTACAGTGACCAATGTTAGTAATGACACCACGCTGCACCTACATGAGGCAGGATAGTGACCAATGTTAGTAATGACACCACGCTGCACCTACATGAGGCAGGACAGTGACCAATGTTAGTAATGACACCACGCTGCACCTACATGAGGCAGGACAGTGACCAATGTTAGTAATGACACCACGCTGCACCTACATGAGGCAGGACAGTGACCAATGTTAGTAATGACACCACGCTGCACCTACATGAGGCAGGATAGTGACCAATGTTAGTAATGACACCACGCTGCACCTACATGAGGCAGGATAGTGACCAATGTTAGTAATGACACCACGCTGCACCTACATGGGGCAGGACAGTGACCAATGTTAGTAATGACACCACGCTGCACCTACATGGGGCAGGACAGTGACCAATGTAAGTAATGACACCACGCTTCACCTACATGAGGCAGGATAGTGACCAATGTTAGTAATGACACCACGTTGCACCTACATGAGGCAGGATAGTGACCAATGTTAGTAATGACACCACGCTGCACCTACATGGGGCAGGATAGTGACCAATGTTAGTAATGACACCACGCTGCACCTACATGAGGCAGGACAGTGACCAATGTTAGTAATGACACCACGCTGCACCTACATGAGGCAGGATAGTGACCAATGTTAGTATGACACCACGCTGCACCTACATGAGGCAGGACAAAGTCATCATATTGTCCATTAGTACACACATGCTGTGTGTTGGTCGATTCGTAAAATTCATGGTCTTTACGTCAATCTCAGTCTTAGCTCACTGCAACTTATTTATATATTATATTTAACATTTTGCTAACACTTGGGAAGTCTTTTTTATCAGGGACTGCTGGCATAACAGCTGAGTCATTTAGCTCTCTCAATCTCAATCTAACAGGCAGGACCTGTAAGACCAGTTTTTGTGGAAGTTTGTGTTTTGAAAAAGGGGCGTAGTTATAGAAAATATAATTATAGGAATTATGGGTGGGGCCTACTTCAGGTGTGCACACGAGTTGTGGTCACACTGATCCCGCTAAAATTGAACAGCTAGAGTTGATGTCATTTATTTCTTCGCGACAAGTTCTGGGAAAGGACACCATGATGGTGGGCAGGTAGGTTCGCCTCATATAAGCATATAAGCACAGGATGCATGTGTTCCATAAAGGGACTAACACAGAGTGATAAACATTAATGAAGTCAGTTTCCAAGAAGTGTAGTTTGTTACTTAGCACCCCAAACAGACAATGCAAGTGTAATCTCATGACCCATGAATGCTTGGGACCGGGTGTCACTTCAATTGGTAGAAGAAGTATTACGTGGGCATGTAGCTTTTTGTGGTTGTTATGGGCGTCACCTATAATGCTGAACTTCACTTAGCCGCCATCCTACTTCACTTACTGACTCCAGCAGGTTGATGTTTGCTACCAACAATTCAGCGCATCTGAGGATGCATCATTCTACTTGTGGTTTCATTTGCAGCTGACATTGCATGACACACGACAAAATATAGCAGCTAGAGGTCGTCTGATGGTCACAAATGCAACTGATTGGAAGTGAAGTGTGAAGTGTAGCTTAGAACTAACCCATGCAAGGACAGTACAAGACGTAGCCATTTTCGTCCCATTCATAAATTATACTGGATTCACATGTCCGCTCACAAATGGTCAACATCACTAGCAACAGTAGAAGACGAGGACTCGCCATGCCGACAGTTTATTTACCCTGGAGCATAATGGTGCCGTGGGAGGGAGTGTCCAAGAGCTCCTCCCCCTTTTAGAGAAGCTCGCGCATAGAGGGGTCGAAGTGGAGTTTACTCACATCCGCAGACACCACATTCGGCACCAAGATAATAATAATAACTTAATAAAACATAAATACAGTTACAAAAAAAACAATTTCATCTCCCCACAGCTTCCCTCTGACTCCAACACAGACACCATTCCCTCTTTACATCCATCAGAGACATGGGCCTTAGCCTCCCCTGTCCTTTGCTTCAGCCCAACTCCTTCAGGAATGCTCAAGACTTCATTCCTATTGCCCCCAGAGTCTCAATCAGGGAGGAGTGAGTAGGGCCCAAGGAATAATATTTGGTTGACTTCTTCTCCTCACCGGGAAAGAGCAAAAGAAGTTGCATACCAGACAACATGCTTGCCATTTTATTTAGATGTTGATATTATTATTGTTGTTGTTATAGTTTTTTCCCCCTTTTTTCTTTTCTTTTTTTCCTTTTTCCAAAAACATGCTCAATAGCCACTGGTTAATGCAAAGAGCACACAATACACACAACACACGAAATACATTATGAATGTTATGAAATTGTTTGTATGTAATGTTTAAATAAGCTAAGAGAACGGGATTCCTTAATATTGTTCGGAAGAGCATTCCACTTACGAATGACAGAAGGGAAAAAAGATAGATTAAAAGACTGAGTATGAGGGAAAATGAAAGTAAGGTTGAGGGGGTGGTATATTATGATCTAATGTTGTAAGGTGGAGGAGGCTGATGTGCAGGCAGTGAGGTTGGAAAGTCAATGTAATTATGCAAAAGCTTAAAGAGAAGTATGAGTTTAGAGTTGAGACGACGAGAGGAGAGTGTAGGGAGTTTTAGATTAGAACGTAAGAGGGAATAGTCAGAGGACCAGTCTTTAGAACAAATTTTGCATGCAAAGAATTGTATTTTTTGGATAGACATGGAGAGGTGCGCAGACTGTGGGTCCCATAGAAAAGAACAGTATGAAGAGCCTCAGCTTTTCTCAGGAAGTATCAAGTTCCACACTGTGACAGTGATATAAAAATGAGAACCACTATGGATCTACACAGACTTTATACTTTGAACCACAAGAAGGATCCAACATTGAACAGCTTCTCTCGAAACAGAATTCGGTTCTTACAGGGATTTTCCAGTGTGCCATTTTTACCAGCAAGATTTCAACAAATATGACACAGCTGAAGAAAAGAAAGGAGAACATCCTTTACAACATCAAAGTGCTTAGCACGATAAATCAGATTCACTACGCCTTTATCATCTCGTGTCTACCGACTCTACGGATAAGGCTAAGGACACCCTGTAACTGATTTTCCAAGTAATCTCCAACATCCTCCTCACGAACTCCCAACTCCGTTAATCTCGCGCGCACTTAATAATTAATGCGCAGCTTGGCGCGCGAACGTGCTCATAAGTGCGCATAATTTGGAAGTTTTTGACAAAAATTTTATTTTGCAGTTCGTTTGAAGGGAGAATGAATCTGGAGCTTCTTCGTGAGTATATGTTTGATGTACGATGATCTACTACAGTGTTACCACAGCTATATTGCATGCCAATAGAAACGGTGGACCAGAGTTACCCTGAGGTAAGGAAAATTTCGTGTAAATGTCTCGATTGCTGGCAAATGATGTTTGTGTTGTTATGGACAGCACAATGAAGGTGTCTTAGACTGTGGGAGTGAAGCTCTTACCTGTTCCTTCAATAGAAGAGGTACACAATTAGCTGTTGGCTGCAATGATGGCAGAATTGCTATCTGGGACTTCATGACTCGTGGTATCTCCAGGACGTGCAGCTTCCACATTCATCCTATCACCTCCCTCAGGCAAGCTACGATAACACTATCTCGGTCTGCTTGTTTGATCATATAATATTTTCACCTTCAGTTGGAACCGGAATGGGACCAAGCTCCTCAGCTCTTCTACAGATTGGAATGTGTTGCTGTGGGACATAGCCTCAGGGGAGATAGATGTCAAGTTCAGATTCCAGTCTCCAATTCTCAAGGTCCAGTTCCATCCCAGAAACAGGTAAGGATGTATGTCCAAATCTAGTCTGGTTATGTTGCCATGCAGACACCTCTGTATTGTGCGTGCATAGGAACGTATTTTTGGTCTGTCCAATGAAGAATGCACCGGTTTTGGTTAGCAAGAAGGCTGGAGACAAGAGTCACAATCATACCACCATCCCTACATATGGAGAAGTAAGTCTGCCTCAGCTGACCTCTTTCTCCCTCCACCTTCATCTTGCTCCCACCCTCCTCATCTCAACCTTCATCTTACTCCCACCCTCCTCATCTCCACCTTCATCTTACTCCCACCCTCCTCATCTCCACCTTCATCTTACTCCCACCCTCCTCATCTCCACCTTCATCTTACTCCCCCACCCTCCTCATCTCCACCTTCATCTTACTCCCACCCTCCTCATCTCCACCTTCATCTTACTCCCACTCTCCTCATCTCCACCTTCATCTTACTCCCACCCTCCTCATCTCCACCTTCATCTTACTCCCACCCTCCTCATCTCCACCTTCATCTTACTCCCACCCTCCTCATCTTCATCTTACTCCCACCCTCCTCATCTCCACCTTCATCTTACTCCCACCCTCTTCATCTCCACCTTCATCTTACTCCACCCTCCTCATCTCCACCTTCATCTTACTCCCACCCTCCTCATCTCCACCTTCATCTTACTCCCACCTCCTCATCTCCACCTTCATCTTACTCCACCCTCCTCATCTCCACCTTCATCTTACTCCCACCCTCCTCATCTCCACCTTCATCTTACTCCCACCCTCCTCATCTCCACCTTCATCTTACTCCCACCCTCCTCATCTCCACCTTCATCTTACTCCCACCCTCCTCATCTCCACCTTCATCTTACTCCCACCCTCCTCATCTCCACCTTCATCGTACTCCCACCCTCCTCGTCTCCACCTTCATCTTGCTCCCACCCTCCTCATCTCCACCTTCATCTTACTCCCATCCTCTTCATCTCCACCTTCATCTTACTCCCACCCTCCTCATCTCCACTTTCATCTTACTCCACCCTCCTCATCTCCACCTTCATCTTACTCCCACCCTCCTCATCTCCACCTTCATCTTACTCCCATCCTCCTCATCTCCACCTTCATCTTACTCCCACCCTCCTCATCTCCACCTTCATCTTACTCCACCCTCCTCATCTCCACCTTCATCTTACTCCCACCCTCCTCATCTCCACCTTCATCTTACTCCCACCCTCCTCATCTCCACCTTCATCTTACTCCCACCCTCCTCATCTCCACCTTCATCTTACACCCACCCTCCTCATCTCCACCTTCATCTTACTCCAACCCTCCTCATCTCCACCTTCATCTTACTCCCACCCTCCTCATCTCCACCTTCATCTTACTCCCACCCTCCTCATCTCCACCTTCATCTTACTCCCACTCTCCTCATCTCCACCTTCATCTTACTCCCACCCTCCTCATCTCCACCTTCATCTTACTCCCCCCTCCTCATCTCCACCTTCATCTTACTCCCACCCTCTTCATCTCCACCTTCATCTTACTCCCATCCTCTTCATCTCCACCTTCATCTTACTCCCATCCTGCTCATCTCCACCTTCATCTTACTCCCACCCTCCTCATCTCCACCTTCATCTTACTCCACCCTCCTCATCTCCACCTTCATCTTACTCCCACCCTCCTCATCTCCACCTTCATCTTCCACCTTCATCTTACTCCCATCCTCCTCATCTCCACCTTCATCTTACTCCCACCCTCCTCATCTCCACCTTCATCTTACTCCCACCCTCCTCATCTCCACCTTCATCTTACTCCCACTCTCCTCATCTCCACCTTCATCTTACTCCCACCCTCCTCATCTCCACCTTCATCTTACTCCCACCCTCCTCATCTCCACCTTCATCTTAATCCCACCCTCCTCATCTCCACCTTCATCTTACTCCCCCCTCCTCATCTCCACCTTCATCTTAATCCCACCCTCCTCATCTCCACCTTCATCTTACTCCCACCCTCATCATCTTCACCTTCATCTTGCTCCCACTCTCCTCATCTCCACCTTCATCTTACTCCCACCCTCCTCATCTCCACCTTCATCTTACTCCCACTCTCCTCATCTCCACCTTCATCTTACTCCCACTCTCCTCATCTCCACCTTCATCTTACTCCCACCCTCCTCATCTCCACCTTCATCTTACTCCCACCCTCATCTCCACCTTCATGTTACTCCCACCCTCCTCATCTACACCTTCATCTTACTCCCACCCTCCTCATCTCCACCTTCATCTTACTCCAACCTTCCTCATCTCCACCTTCATCTTACTCCCACCCTCCTCATCTCCACCTTCATCTTACTCCCACCCTCATCTCCACCTTCATCTTACTCCCACTCTCCTCATCTCCACCTTCATCTTACTCCCACCCTCCTCATCTCCATCTTCATCTTACTCCCACCCTCATCTCCACCTTCATCTTACTCCCACTCTCCTCATCTCCACCTTCATCTTACTCCCACCCTCCTCATCTCCACCTTCATCTTACTCCCACCCTCCTCATCTCCACCTTCATCTTACTCCCACCCTCCTCATCTCCACCTTCATCTTACTCCCACCCTCCTCATCTCCACCTTCATCTTGCTCCCACCCTCCTCATCTCCACCTTCATCTTGCTCCCACCCTCCTCATCTCCACCCTCCTCATCTCCACCTTCATCTTACTCCCACCCTCCTCATCTCCACCTTCATCTTACTCCCACCCTCCTCATCTTCACCTTCATCTTACTCCCACCCTCCTCATCTCCACCTTCATCCTCACATAGTCCACACAGCTGCGTGAGTAGTTCATGAAATAACTAGAACATGTGCAGTCTAATTGGGGGTAACTGGTACCACAGTCATGTCATGTTTCTTTATGCAGGAGGGTGGGAAGCAATAATCTAAAGAGCGGTGGATGCATGCCTTTCCCCCCTCGTGGAAGAAACCATGATAGTTATTTTCTTTCTTCAGTCTGAACTGAGCACAGTGGCATCGTTTGATCGTCGAGGGCAGAGGGTAGTGACTGGAAGCTCCAAGGGCAAGCTGCTCATCTTTGACACCACAGACGGTCTCTCCCTTCTCCGCATCATCAAACTCACCGGCAACGCCATCAAGAGCATTGAGTTTGCCCGGAGAGGTAGGTACGTATGAACTGTCATTGTCGTGGAATGGATACCTCGATGTACCTTTTGGCTTTGCAGCAACTGGTACTAATTATGTTCTTGTCGTTGTCCTGTTAGCAATTTTTTGGTGAACTCTGCGGATCGGGTCATCAGAGTTTTTGATATAGACAGCATTGTGAAGGGAAAGGACGAAGAAGAAATAGAACCGTTGCAGAAACTACAAGATCTTGTCAACAGGTGGGCATAGACATTTTCTATGCAGCATGCTTGCTTGTTCGTGCATTTGTTTACGTCTTCTTCATTGCTTCCATTTCCCGTTCCATCCCTCACTCTTCTCTTTCTCCTTTGTGTCTCTCTCAGGACTCAGTGGAAGAAGTGCATGTTCTCGGGAGATGCAGAGTTTATTGTGGCCGGCTCACACCGGCAACATGAGCTCTACATCTGGGACAAGGCCACGGGATCCCTTGTCAAAATGCTGACTGGCCAGAAAGGAGAGACTCTTTTGGATATAGCAGTGAGTCTGTGCTTTTATATTTGTATTCATATTTGTATCATCAAATATTATTTGTTGTGCTACTATATTTGTGTCAAATATTATTTATTGTGCTTCTATATTTGTTGATTATGTTGTGCCTCTATATTTGACAATGTGCTCCTATATTTGTATGTCAAATATTATTTATTGTGCTTCTATATATTATTTATTGTGCTGCTATATAAAAATGTGTCAAATATTATTTATTGTGCTTCTATTATTATTAATTATGCTTCTATATTTGTTGTCAAATATTATTTATTATGTTTCTATATTTGTATGTCAATTATTGTGCCTCTATAAATATATTATTTATTGTGCCTCTATATTTGTGTCAAATATTTATTGTGCTACTATAAATAATATTTATTGTGCAACTATATTTGTGTCAAATATTATTTATTGTGCCTCTATATTTGTATGTCAGATAATATTTATTATTGTGCTTCTGTATTTGTATGTCAGATAATATTTATTGTGCTACTATATTTGTGTCAAATATTATTTATTGTGCTACTACATACAAATATTATTTATTGTGCTTCATATTTATTGTGCCTCTTTTTTTGAGTCAAATATTATTTATTGTGCTACTATATTTGTGTCTATTGTGCCTCTATATTTGTACGTCAAATATTATTATTTATTGTGTTCCTTGTCTTCTCCTCTACCTTTCTAACCCACCTCCTCCATCCTCGTCTCTACCACCGTCCCCTCCCACCATCATCATCCTCCACCCTACCTACCTCTACTCCATCCTCACCTCCTCTACACTCACTTACTCCACCCCACCTCCTCCATTTTTGCTCCCCACCCACCTTCTCCATGCTTATCTCCTCTACTCTCACTCCCACCCTCACCTCCTCCACCTCACCCCTCCACCCTCACCTCCTCCGCCCTCACCCCTCCACCCTCACCTCACCTCCTCCACCTTATCTCCTCTACCCTCACCTCTGTCTCCTCCATCCCATCTCCTCCATCCCATCTCCCCCATCCCATCTCCCCCATCCCATCTCCTCCATCCCATCTCCCCCATCCCATCTCCCCCATCCCATCTCCCCCACCCCATCTCCCCCACCCCATCTCCCCCACCCCTCACCACCTTCACCTCCTCCATCCTCTCACTCCCACCACATCCCACCATGTCCCACCTTTCCCTCGTAGTGGCATCCTGTCCGTCCAATCATCCTGTCCATCTCTAACGGAGTGGTGAACGTGTGGTCTCAGGCGGCTGTGGAGCTTTGGAGTGCCTACGCCCCAAACTTCAAAGAGCTAGACGAAAATGAGGAATACGAGGAACGGGAGGGCGAGTTTGATATAGTGAGCAAGTTTGGCGTAGGAATACGAGAATGGGAGGGCAAGTTTGACGTAGGAATACGAGAACAGGAGGGCGAGTTTGACATAGTGAGTATGAGGAACAGCAGGGCAAGTTTGACAGGAATACGAGAACGGGAAGGCGAGTTTGACATAGTGAGTACGAAGAACGGACAAGTTTGACATAGGAATACGAGGAACGGGAGGGCGAGTTTGACAGGAGTACGAGAATGGAAAGGCGAGTTTGACATCGAGTACGAGGAACGGACAAGTTTGACATAGAAGTATGAGGAATGGGAGGGTGAATTTTGACATGGTGAGTATGATGGCAGTGTGAGATAGGAGTAGTATACTGAAACTGATGCTAGATTACTGGAGTAGATTAAATTGGTGATAGATTACTGGAGTGGTTTTGCTAAAAGTAGTGGCAGGAGTAATACAGTGATGCTGGAGTAGTACAAAGAAGTTGGTGATAGATTACTCCTAGTGTTTTTACTGGAGTGATGCAGATTAGTATACTGAAGCTAGTGGTAATGCTTGAGTAACAAGTAGATCTGATGGATTACTGGGATAGTATGCTGAAACTTGTGATAGAATGCTTGAGTAGCGAGTAATTTACTGAGATTTGATAGATTACTGAAGTAGTATGCTGGAGTCGTGTAGTGCTAGATTGTTCCAGACATGTGCTATGCAGTGTCTCCTGTAGTCCCATGTGGTGACCATGGTGATGGTATTTATGTAGTATGATGAAGATGCTCACCTCAACAAGGTCATAGAGAACAACAAGGACAATGATGACATCATTGAAGTGTGCAAAGACATGCCCATTCCTGCGTTCTGCAGCAGGTGAGAACACCTGTCTGCTTTCTCACACTCTCCATGACTTACCCTCCCTTCCTCCACACACACACACACACACACACAATCTTTCTCTATCTCCTCGTAGTGATGAGGAGGTCGTTGATGCATTGGACTGGCTGCCGATGGCTCCAGAGATTGAGGATCCTGAAGAGCCTGGCTGGGGGCAATTGGAGGTCAGTAGACCCTTGTTTCAACCACCCTTTCCTGGGAGGTGGAGTTTAAGGATAGTACGGGGGAGCCCCAGTAATTAGGAATAAAATAATGATATTTTTAAGAACAGCACTGGGAGTCCTTGTATTAAGTCTATGTCATTACACGTTAGCCTATTCTGAACGAGCTCCCTGTTGGGGCAGATGCTGGAAGGGTGGAGGCTAGTGGAGGTCGTCACCATAACTCTCCTTCTAAACATCCTGAACCAAATAGTGTTGTCAATATCATTATTGCCTCACCGGACACACGTGAGTTGACTTCATTTGAACTTCAACTGTTTGATGTTAGTCCAGTGTGTCTCCATAGAGCTACTTCAACCTACCTCAACCCAGTGTGTGTGTCCCCACATTGTCAACCTACCTCAACCTAGTATGTGTGTGACCCCATTGTCAATATACCTCAACCTAGTGTGTGTGTCCCCATTGTCAATATACCTCAACCTAGTGTGTGTGTGTCCCCACATTGTCAACCTACCTCAACCTAGTGTGTGTGTGTCCCCATTGTCAACCTACCTCAACCCAGTGTGTGTGTGTCCCCATTGTCAATATACCTCAACCTAGTGTGTGTGTGTCCCCATTGTCAACCTACCTCACCCCAGTGTGTGTGTGTCCCCATTGTCAACATACCTCAACCTAGTGTGTGTGTGTCCCCATTGTCAACCTACCTCAACCTAGTCCCCATTGTCAACCTACCTCAACCTAGTGTGTGTGTGACCCCATTGTCAACCTACCTCAACCCAGTGTGTGTGTGTCCCCATTGTCAACCTACCTCAACCCAGTGTGTGTGTGTCCCCATTGTCAACCTACCTCAACCCAGTGTGTGTGTGTCCCCACATTGTCAACCTACCTCAACCCAGTGTGTGTGTGTCCCCATTGTCAACATACCTCAACCTAGTGTGTGTGTGTCCCCATTGTCAACCTACCTCAACCCAGTGTGTGTCCCCATTGTCAACCTACCTCAACTCAGTTTGATGCTGTTAATATTTTAGACCAGGAGAGGGAAGAAAAGTTGGATGTATCTATGGTTGAAGATACACCCACTGAGGAAAGGGGTGGAGACTCCCCGTCATCACCCTAATAAACATTTTTATCATCATATTTTGTCAAACTCTCCCTGTTCATTCAGTATGCTATTCTCATGGTAACCCACCACACCTCTACCGCACATGCAGAGATTAAGCAAGCAACTGTTACCATGACAGAGAAGATCAAGAAAAATAAAGTCAAAATAAACTTGTGGGGGGGGGGGGGGGTGGGAGGGGTTATAAAAGGAAATCGGAAGATAATGATTTGGTACATGTCAGTTAGCTAACTGCTCAAGCTAATTTCAGGGCAGCCCTGACTTGGTGTTATTAATAGAGCTATATAAGTACCAAGGAATTATTGGCTTACTGAAAAAGGTAATCCTTTGCGTTTGTTGTTGAAGCTGCTGTTGGTTCTACTGGTACATCAGTTCAAATATACTCCAGAAGCAAATTGCTATCTAGTCTGTGGAAGAAGTGGATTATAGAGTGCTTGAGAGAGGGGCTGAAGATAAGCTGATGACTTCCACTACTCTCGAGTTCCAGCCACCAAGAGACTCAGCATTGGGAGAAGGTGACTTACCCTGCATGTCACAAGTGTCCAACTGTCTGTCCTCCTCAACAGTAAGGGCGTCATGGCCTTGGGTGTTAGACTCCATGGCCCGTCAGCTTGCCTTGCTGCCCAGGAGGAGAGAAAGTACTATTGTCTTTCTTCCTCACATAGGTTTGACCAAGTCAGTTGCAACATCCGGTGCTTTGGGCCCTCAGACAATCTTTCCTCAAAGATCTTGGGGACCAAGCTTGCCTTGCTGCCCAGGAGGAGAGAAAGTACTATTGTCTTTCTTCCTCACATAGGTTTGACCAAGTCAGTTGCAACATCCGGTGCTTTGGGCCCTCAGACAATCTTTCCTCAAAGATCTTGGAGACCAGCAGCTAGTGTGTTGTGTAGGCCAATTCACATGCATACCTCATTCACTGTTCTCTGGCAGAGCAATGATTGAATTCTGCGCTGGGCACAGCGGACAGGAGTGCAGGCACATACTTTTTAAAGAACTCCCATCTCTATCACACCTTCACTGGCCTCTCAATACCTTCATTAGCATGCATTATTTGGAAAGGAAACACTTGCAATTGCCTTGTGTAAAAGGATGTGGTCGTCTAATTGTCAAGGTAATAACATTAGCTTCCTGTGCGTGACGGGCAGACAAGGTGGATCAGCCTGCATACATGTGCACAAACATGTTGGTTAAATTCATTTTTTTTAAACTTAATAAAAAGTAGCTATCAGTATCATCAATTTTTATCGTGGTCGAAGATGTCCAAATTAATCAGCGGAGTTAATCATGTTTGTTAATTGCCCCAACTCTGCATCACATTTTCTTTGGTAATTTACGATCACACTTGATGTAGCATGGTGGGCGGGTCATCACACTGCATAACCAACCAATAACGCCAGAAGACAAGATTCATGAACGTTACTCCATTTGTTGTCGGACCATATTCTAGAGAGGCTCGAAACAAAAACTCCATGTCCGACTTCAAACCACATGAAAGGGTGGCATCGCTAAGTATATAACTCGAAGCGTTGTAGACAACTTGGACAGTTTACATTAACGTAACACAAGCTAAGTACTTTACCCTCCCTTTGACACGACGTACATACATTATTACATTATTTTAGCACTATATGTATGACATAAAGTAACACGGTGTAAGTAGACAGGATGGTGATGTGTTAATCAGTTATGCTGTGGTTGTCCCCGACAATGACATACTACCTCGATCTCTCTCGGCTTCCTCCAGTATTTTTAGGAGACCGGAACTAAATAACTCGCACCTGCACAAAAATATATAATAAATGTAGGTGTGGCTTCACAAGTGATTCATCAGTTTAGCATCGAGCAAAGTGTCAGCAAAACAAGTTGGTTTCAGAGATATTAATTTACGATGGTCTATTGGATTAATATCTGGAATCTAATTGTGTAGAATTCTTACTCTAACCCTTTAATTAATAATGAACCTCCTAAAGGGTGTGGCTTGGAGGAAAAGTGGGTGGAGCAGATCGTGAGAGGAAAGGATGGGTGACATTTTTTAACCATTGACAAAGAGAAGTGGCTGGAAAGAAATAGCTAAGCAAGCAGTTGACCGCAAAAGAGAAAGCAAGAATTACAGGTCTGAGATCAAAGGCTGGCCAAGCCATGAGAGGGGAGGAAGACAAGGGACACAAAGCATCTCTGCAGCATTCATTATTACCATCTTCTAAAAGTGCTCTTCATTGAAGGTGGAATGTTTAGCACCCACGGGCACTTGGCATGCAGACTGCGCTACATCGTACTAACATGTTAATTCTTTGGCTATCTCACTCAGCTCAGCTAGCTCTTGTGATTGATGTAACTGTCCAAGCTAAAATAACACTGGCTTTGGATTTTTCTCCCCAACACACGCGTAACACAGTGACATTCCCCTAACACACGTAACACACTGTGACATTCCCCCAACACACAACACACTGTGACATTCCAACACATGTGACATTCCCCCAACACACATAACACAATTGTGACATTCCCCCAACACACATAACACACTGTGACATTCCCCTAACACACACGTAACACACTGTGACATTCCCCCAACACACATAACACACTGTGACATTCCAACACACATAACACACTGTGACATTCCCCCAACACACATAACACACTGTGACATTCCAACACACATAACACACTGTGACATTCCCCCAACACACATAACACAATTGTGACATTCCCCCAACACACATAACACACTGTGGCATTCCCCCCAACACACATGTAACACACTGTGACATTCCCCCAACACACATAACACACTGTGGCATTCCCCCCAACACACACATAACACACTGTGGCATTCCCCCCAACACACATAACACACTGTGACATTCCCTCCAACACACACATAACACACTGTGACATTCCCCCAACACACACATAACACACTGTGACATTCCCCCAACACACACATAACACACTGTGACATTCCCCCAACACACTGTGACATTCCCCCAACACACACGTAACACACTGTGACATTCCCCCAACACACGTAACACACTGTGGCACTCCCCCCAACACACACTGTGACATTCCCCCAACACACACGTAACACACTGTGGCATTCCCCCCAACACACATAACACACTGTGACATTCCCCCCAACACACATAACACACTGTGACATTCCCCCCAACACACACGTAACACACTGTGACATTCCCCCCAACACACATAACACACTGTGACATTCCCCCCAACACACACGTAACACACTGTGACATTCCCCCAACACACACATAACACACTGTGTCATTCCCCCAACACACACGTAACACACTGTGGCATTCCCCCAACACACACGTAACACACTGCGGCATTCCCCCCAACACACACGTAACACACTGTGACATTCCCCCAACACACACGTAACACACTGTGGCATTCCCCCCAACACACATAACACACTGTGACATTCCCCCCAACACACATAACACACTGTGACATTCCCCCCAACACACACGTAACACACTGTGACATTCCCCCCAACACACATAACACACTGTGACATTCCCCCCAACACACACGTAACACACTGTGACATTCCCCCAACACACACATAACACACTGTGTCATTCCCCCAACACACACGTAACACACTGTGGCATTCCCCCAACACACACGTAACACACTGCGGCATTCCCCCCAACACACACGTAACACAGTGACATTCCCCCAACACACGTGTAACACACTGTGACATTCCCCCCAACACACACGTAACACACTGTGATAATCCCCCCAACACACACACGTAACACACTGTGATAATCCCCCCAACACACATAACACACTGTGATATTCAAGAGCTTTTTGGAAAATGCCTATCATTATATAGCTGTGTCACTTCATGTCTAAATCTCCCCTCAGCGTTGTTAAAATAATAATAATTAAGTTTAAACGTCCACTACTATAATTGCATACCTGATTGGCATGTCAAGCGAGTAAAATGGGTTCTTGAGGACGTAGTCCGAGTAGTGTTCGTAAATGGTCTTGATGAGCTCTTCCACTTTCTGCTGCTTGGTGTCAGCTACAATGATGAACTTCACACCTGAAAGGAGACAAGTGGTGGAAACAGGGGTAAGGTACACACCTTCACTGCTGCACACACCACCACATTCCATACACATCTCTCAACATTCAACACACCCCATATTCAACACCATCACACCACATTCAACACGCATCACACATACACCACATTCAACATACTATTACACCACATTCAACATGCATCACATGCAACACTATCACACCACATTCAACATGCATCACACCACATTCAACACTACACCACATTCAACACTATCACACCACATTCAACACACTCACACACCACATTTAACACTATCACATACCACATTTAACACTATCACACCACATTCAACACGCTATCACACCACATACCACATTCAACACTATCACACACACACCACATTCAACACACATGCAGGTACACAGTTGCCGACCTCACAAATACTTCACATGTCCAATGATGCCTATCCTGGGACCAGCTATGGATATGCAAAGTTCAAAGTTCTTGCCCACTTAGTCCTCTAGAGCCAGTATTAGGCGGGCAAGAACTTTGGACATCCATAGCTGGTCCCTTGGACATTCCCCACACCACTGGATCCTCTGATGGTGGACACCCATAGCTGATGGTGGACACCCATAGCTGGTCTCTGGACAGTTACTTCTCCGTCACAATAAGGTAGCAAGCCTCTGATGTAGCTAAGCCACAGGCAGTCAGATGGCAGGCAAGCTAACCTAATGCACCTTGTGGTGCATGCATGCTATGAACACACTCCAGCTTCGTTCCTCCTCCCATGGTAACCCGTGGTAACCTGATTGAAGACTGAGTTTAGAGGTTTGGTTTGCATTATATTCATGTTATATTGGAAGCAGGTGGAGCTATAATTGCCTACAGTAAGTGAATGAATTTGACAGATCTTGGCTTACGGGATTGAATCGTGATAACAATGAAACGACACGATCATTTCCAAGGACTTTTGGCAGCTGTTGTACAGTACAGCTGCCAAAACCTGTTAGTCCAAGGTATTTGATGATTCAGACATTGCCGGTATTAAAACATGGTTGTGGTGATGTTAAAGTGGGTGTGGTCATATCTACTCGTAAAGCAGGGCCATGAATATTTTAAATTTGCTAGCTGTGTGTGAGGCCACCATATATGCAAAAAGACATTGAAGATGATCACAGTGTGACAGATATATAGTGGCAAGTGAGGTATGACGTACAGAGATACAGTGGCAAGTGAGGTATGACGTACAGAGATACAGTGGCAAGTGAGGTATGACGTACAGAGATACAGTGGCAAGTGAGGTATGACATACAGAGATACAGTGGCAAGTGAGGTATGACGTACAGAGATACAGTGGCAAGTGAGGTATGACATACAGAGATACAGTGGCAAGTGAGGTATGATATACAGAGATACAGTGGCAAGTGAGGATGACGTACAGAGATACAGTGGCAAGTGAGGATGACATAACAGAGATACAGTGGCAAGTGAGGTATGACGTACAGAGATACAGTGGCAAGTGAGGTATGACGTACAGAGATACAGTGGCAAGTGAGGATGACGTACAGAGATACAGTGGCAAGTGAGGATGACATAACAGAGATACAGTGGCAAGTGAGGTATGACGTACAGAGATACAGTGGCAAGTGAGGATGACGTACAGAGATACAGTGGCAAGTGAGGATGACGTACAGAAATACAGTGGCAAGTGAGGTATGACGTACAGAGATACAGTGGCAAGTGAGGATGACGTACAGAGATACAGTGGCAAGTGAGGTATGACGTACAGAGATACAGTGGCAAGTGAGGTATGACGTACAGAGATACAGTGGCAAGTGAGGATGACGTACAGAGATACAGTGGCAAGTGAGGATGACATAACAGAGATACAGTGGCAAGTGAGGTATGACGTACAGAGATACAGTGGCAAGTGAGGATGACGTACAGAGATACAGTGGCAAGTGAGGATGACGTACAGAGATACAGTGGCAAGTGAGGTATGACGTACAGAGATACAGTGGCAAGTGAGGTATGACGTACAGAGATACAGTGGCAAGTGAGGATGACGTACAGAGATACAGTGGCAAGTGAGGATGACTTAACAGAGATACAGTGGCAAGTGAGGTATGACGTACAGAGATACAGTGGCAAGTGAGGATGACGTACAGAGATACAGTGGCAAGTGAGGATGACGTACAGAGATACAGTGGCAAGTGAGGATGACATAACAGAGATACAGTGGCAAGTGAGGTATGACGTACAGAGATACAGTGGCAAGTGAGGTATGACGTACAGAGATACAGTGGCAAGTGAGGATGACATAACAGAGATACAGTGGCAAGTGAGGTATGACGTACAGAGATACAGTGGCAAGTGAGGTATGACGTACAGAGATACAGTGGCAAGTGAGGATGACGTACAGAGATACAGTGGCAAGTGAGGATGACTTAACAGAGATACAGTGGCAAGTGAGGTATGACGTACAGAGATACAGTGGCAAGTGAGGATGACGTACAGAGATACAGTGGCAAGTGAGGATGACGTACAGAGATACAGTGGCAAGTGAGGATGACGTACAGAGATACAGTGGCAAGTGAGATATGACGTACAGAGATACAGTGGCAAGTGAGGTATGACGTACAGAGATACAGTGGCAATCTATGTACCTGTGTACCTGTGAGGGTCTGGTAGCAGTAGATCTTGAAGTTGTTGGCCTCCAGACACTGTATACCCGAAGACTTGTCCTCTGGAGACAACTTCACAGAAATAGCATAGATCCTAATACAAGATTTGTTGATAAAGGGCCTCACAAAATTATCGTCCAACAAATCAGAACCAACTCACACAAACAGCTAACATGAGGTGGAGAATATTGGTCATAAAATAGATTTTGTTGTAACTATCCCAACACTCCTCCACATTAAAGCCCTAGCCCTAGCCCAGCCCATCACTGTACTATAAACAGTCCTTCGCGCTTATGGGAGGACACTTCAATTAGGAATGAGTTAATCGAGCAACAGCAAGACATTTGATGAATGTACAGTGCGTATGTACACATAAATATAATTATAGACAAGTATAGCCGTGCATGGCGGTGTCTCTTTCTCCACCCCACGACTCAGAAAGCCTCAGTATTCTCTGATGCTTCTCTTCCAAGTCGTAACTTTTTTCTCTCGAGTCTGTTTCCTTGGAGTAATTTCCCCCTCTATGTAAGAGTACAGCAACTCGAAGAGAAATACCAGTCAGTAGCTCCTTCGAGCATGCCTAGATATGACTTACTACTGCTGTTCTGCGAATAGATACAATGAAGGGCAGTAGAGCAAGGCACTACTGTACATGCTGCACAATCCACAAACATTTTACCCACAAACTTTTCAGGAAGACATCATCAGCAAATATTTAACTCCTCGAAAGCATCCCGTTAGACAGCATAAAAGGACTACTCACGAGTGGAACATGCTCAGGAGCATGATACGCTCATTGATGGATGCCTTGAGGCGGGTGAACTTGAGAGTGAGAGGATAGTTGCTAGGATCCCCCAGAACCTCCATGGCAGAACGACCGTCTGGAAGCATCTTGCTGCTCACCGTTTTCTCATTAATAGCTATCAGGGAATACCCCACTGCATGTGTGATGCATACAAATCATATTTCACATGTATGCTTACTCGGAATGCACTTTTTATTTTATGTTAATGGACCAAACATCTAACCAACCAGTAACTAAGCTATCTTAGTACCTAGTATGCCGTTCCTTTCGCCGAATTTGACGACCAAATTTCTGTCAACCTCCTCTAGGACTATTCCTAAGGGATAGGTGAAGTTGGCCTCCACATCAGGTAAACTGCTTGGCTGGTCATGGGAGAAAATGAGCCCACCAGCCTTGTTCACTATGTAGGTGCTGATGATGCCCATCGCTTCGCATTAATGCACACCTCGCACGCCCATTTTCAGACATTAAGTATTCATGGACTTCTGATTCTGTACACTGATAGATCTCTCCGAGTGTTAGTTATAACGATGCCCGAGTTACATCAACTGAAGAGGAAGTACCTCAAAATCCAGTGCATGAATTTGCTGCAGTTATGGCTCCCAATTGGAAAGCGCTAGACAACTGAAATTAGTATGTACGGCAAGAGAAAGCCTTACTCTGAGCAAAAAATACTCTGAGCAAAAAAAATTGAAAAAAGTTGGGGGTGCTTTAAAGTCCATAGCTAGTGGTATGTTTAAGAAGACAAGTGAACAGGGACAATGTTTCTTTTTTTAGTTCTTCTTGCACACCTGGATACTGCCACTAGTGCAATGAATGAATGAGAGAATATATATTTCCCTTTAGAGTGTCAGGCAGCCAGAGTCCCTTAGAGAGGTCCGAATATAGTCATTATACAAGTGCAGTTGTTCTTTTCAGATCAACTCTAAAGTGAAGAGCCCTTCAAAAATAGGACAGCGTCAGCACAACCAGGGTGGGGGTGGAGATGTGATGGTCTGAAACCATGGCTTTGAAAGAAGCCGGTTAGAGGAAAGGGGGGCTGTTGTCGGATCCTCTCAGAATCCACCAGATTCGTAGCTCCGTCCTTCATAAAGTATGCTTTGCTTCAGACACCAATGCAGATCGCAGAGCCTTTCGATGATTCTTGGTACGCCCCCACAGCCTTTTCTGCATTGCCTTCATTACCTTGTCTTGTCCTTGACTCAAAGAGCTGGGCTATAGAGAGATGCTCGGTGGAGATTCCACAAACGACTTGTACAGGTTTGGTGTGAACTTTAAGCCACCATTAAAGATGAGAACTTCTAGATAAGATGGACAGCAACCTCAACACTAAATCAAGGAACACTACTCGGTCTTTCGGCACCATTCCAAGACAAAGTTACTGAAATTCTCGTTCTGGTTTTGCGAGACATCCAACGCACACATTTTATCAACAGAGCGAATAGCAGCTTCACACTCCCTCATGATCCGGGGTATGTATGATGGTAAATTCTCCCTACTAGTGATTGATTGTATTGGTACCAAGCGTCGTCCTTGCCATCTGGTGAATAACGGTGCTCTTCAATGTCAATGGAGCTTGAATGGTATATAGAACACAGCCCAGCATGCATTTATCATTGTTTGGATCTCCCCTTGGAATCTATGAAATGATATGATTTTAAGAGATATTTAATTTTAAACATTGACATTCTCAGATCAATACATGGCATGGACATTGAAAGTGGAAAAGTGCATGAGTTATTTGAATCAAAGTTTGATATGATTTTAAGAGATATTAATTTTAATGACATTGTCAGATCAATACATGGCATGGACATTGAAAGTGGAAAGTGCATGAGTTATTTGAATCTATGAAATGATATGATTTTAAGAGATATTTAATTTTAAACATTGACATTCTCAGATCAATATATACATGGCATGGACATTGAAAGTGGAAAGTGCATGAATCTATGAAATGATATGATTTTAAGAGATATTTAATTTTAAACATTGACATTCTCAGATCAATATATACATATCAATATATACATGGCATGGACATTGAAAGTGGAAAGTGCATGAATCAAAGTTTGCTATGAAATGATATGATTTTAAGAGATATTTAATGACATTGTCAGATCAATACATGGCATGGACATTGAAAGTGGAAAAGTGCATGAGTTATTTGAATCAAAGTTTGATATGAAATGATAATGATGATATGATTAGACAATGACATGTTAGACAATGACATGTTCACATGCAAAGAGTTCCATAGGTGAGGGAGCCAATTAAAGAAGAAATGCTGATTTTTGATTGCGGTGGAGTGTGGAGTAACTTTACGTGATCTTCCGATTTTGTGCACGATGATGATAGAGTTATACAATTGAGATTTGTAGGCTCTTGAAATATGTCATTCAGTTCAAGAATCATCATTTAAAGGGAAGAATGTTTAAACGCAATAGGCGAGACTTGTAGTCAGATTTGTAGTCATTAAGTATGAATTTGGTAGCTCACTTCTTTGTATTGGAATAAAATCGTTCTTCAGGTGAGGGTGCCAGACAGGAGAACAATAGTTAAGTTGGGATTTAACAAGAGACCTGAAAAGTATCCTTTTGGCACTAATCGAGTCACAATGATTGAAAGTGCGACGTAGAAGGCTCAAGGTCCGATAGGCTTTTGAGAGGATGTTTGATATATGAAGGTTCCATGTTAGGTCACTTGATCTTAACACTATTTTTGGAGTTAATGCAAATGTCATCCAAAAAGTATTTCTAATTAACAGCAGGCACCAAAAGGCAACACTTTGAGATATTAAAGGAGAGTGTCAATCAGTCGACCATTTTGTGAGTGAGGATAAATCATTTTGAAGAAGGGATACATCAGAAAATGGCCTCAAACACTTGGTATCATCTGCATATAAGGTCTACCTTTCTTCTAGGTCTCAACAAGTGTTCCTGGATGTCCAATCCTGTCTGCCCCTACCTGTAATCTCTGGTGTCCCCCAAGGAAGTATTCTTGTCCCTTCTGTTCTTAATCTACATTAATGAATTCCCCTTGCGTTTCAACCTCATTTATGCTTCTCTACGCTGATGATACTAAGTGTTTTAAGTCGATAAAATCTCCATCCGATACAGCTTTACAAGTAGATTTAGCTTCTCTCTCCAAGAGGTCGAAAGATTGGCGCCTCCCCTTCAATATCCATCTTATGAGATTCTGTACAAATTCACCATTGTACAACTTTGATTACCTTATTGAAGAAGGTCATTGCCAGAAAAAGTTTCACCCAAGACTTAGTTCAGATTTCCTCTGACCTATCGTGGAGTCTCCATGTATCATATATAATTGGTAAATCCTGCAAGTCCCTGGGGCTTCTTAGACATAATTTCCATCACTGCAACACAGTGAGTGCAAAGAAACAACTTTACCTCACTCTAGTCAAGTCTCCACTCCCATATGCCTCTCCAACCTGGTGCTCTCATCTCAAGAAAGACTTTGTCCCATTGGAAAATATGCAACGAAGTTTAGCCTCAGAGATGTGACTACAAATATTGCCTTAAAATTCTTCCCCTAATGATGGCTCTTGAACTAAAACTAAATATCGTATTTGTTGTAAGATCTCTAAAAAACCATTTGAACATTTCAATATTCGTAATTACATTTCTATGTCCACTATAACTACCATATCTACTAGTCATTTAAAAATCAAACATGTATATACATTTGCTCATAATGTAAAGAACCTCCATTCTTTTTTCACATGCATTCCTAGTCTTTGGAATTCACTCCCTAGTATATATAGACTTGAATAATGTAATATCAGCTAAATTAATTCACTTCATTTCAAGCAAATAATTCATGCTCTTATCATTTCTATGCCTTTGTAACAAATGTATACTATAACCACTCCTGCCCCCAACACTTATATCTGGCTATATACTTGATTTTGACTTGTAGATCATCAGTACTCTTCCTCCCAAATCATGGTCACCACTCATGTTTGTATATAATTATAGTACAGTAAAGTGATAAAATAATTCAGCTATCTCAAGTGCTCTATTGTACATAACTTTAGTGTCCGTCCAGATCTAAAAGGCAATTTTCAAGTTTTAGTTATTTATGGCGCTCATTCCCTTGTAGAAACATGGACTGATGGAGTGTAGAAGCTTTACCTGAGCCAAAAAGGAAGCTTCTGATGGTGAAGATGCTAAGCACTATATAGCTAGCAATGAAGTCAATCAAAATAAGCTACAGATTTTGATTTTGAACACGATAGGTAGCTAGCTAGATCATCTTGCTAGATAGAGCTCAAGTATGATGTAAGCCCCTCCCTCTTTATGGGTGAACGTATGGTGAGTACATACATCGGGATAATATTATATATATATATATATATATAAATACACCATATAATATTATGCATACCTAAAACAAAGCAGACACTAAAGAGTCTAAATGAATCCATCCACCTCTGCAGTAACTGGGGGAGGCAGCCTAGCCACAGGGTAGCATTGCCTCTCCAGAGGCAGACAGACAGCCTTTAACAGGTGGCGAACAGAATCCATGGGAGAGTTGCTGAGCCTGGTGGCGGCTAATCTCAGTTATAGTGTGGCATGCATCTTCACTCCAGCCACCAAGAGATTCGACTACAAGGGGGACGAAGTCGACTCCAACAGCCTTGCAATCAGCAGAGTGAGCAGCTCGCTTGCGATTGGCCCCTACTATCAGAGCATGGCCCTGACAGGAGGCAGCAGTCCGGTGTTGGAGTGTGGATATTACCATTACACCCAGGGCAGCAGCATGACCTCTGGAAGGAAAATATCTGCAGGGTGACTATGCGAGGAATAAGGGCAGGTATTTCCTTCCTGGGGGCAAGGGCAGCCGACTGAGATGCGGAGAAGATGAGATCTCTGATGGCATCATGGCGGTGAATTCGATCCCCGTTACTCCCACAACCCACCTGGTAGTCACCAAAGTAGTCCATCACCACATTGCAGACATGGCAACGAGAACCATCCTCCACCATCCTGAGACCAAGCCAATACTGTAGGCAATGTTGGAATTCCCTATCCTGAAAGTGGAGACCAAGAGAGACAGAGGGAATAACATTGAGCCAGTCGCCAGCATGGTCAATAGATGAAGACATAGCTATGACACGCAAGAGCCAGAAGTTTTCCAAATGAGGCCTTATCGATAGAGAAAGAGAGGGCACGCTGACGTAGGGGAACTTCTACTCCTTCAATGGTACACACCACTCAGGATTGTCGACAGCAAGGGCAAGAGCATGGAGGGACTGAGAAAGATGTTTTGAAGAATCTGGGACTCTTCGAAGTATGTTGGCAATCAGGCTTTTAGTGAGGTCCAGGGAACCCAGGAAGGCAGCAGGGGCATGAAGGGAAGCCCTCCGGATTGAGAGACCACCTAGGAAGGTGCGGAGAGAAGCTTTCAACCAGGCCCAGTCGGAAAGGACTACCGACAATATCAGAAAGAGCTTCTCTCATAATAAGGTAAAAAGCTTCAGTGGCCTCTGTAAGACAGTGGGGAGGGCATGTGCGGAGGGAGAATGCAACCTTGGGGAAGCTAAGACATGAACGGAGGAGAGAAGTAGCCATCTGAGAGTCCTGCAGGTAAGTTTGTCAAGCACTTCCTTTACCTTTTTGACCCGCTCAAGGAAGGAGGTTTCACAGAAAGAGGCATGGCCAATAGGTGAGCCAAGGAGAACAAAGCCTTCACTGGTGGTGGGGATATCTCCAGGCAGAGGATTGGCACAGAGGATAAGCTGGGAATGCATAACGAACATTTAGAATGGTTCAATTGGAGGCCATACGCAGGGGTCTCACTCTCAATAATTGCAAGAGCAGTGCACAAATCACCAGCAGAGCCACAGAGTGTACCATCTTCCAGATACCATGCATTGGCAAGGAGGTGTGGAACCTGAGCATGGACCTTCTCAAGGATGGGCTGAAGAGCTAAAGCGAAGCCAAGAGGGCCAAGGAGATTTCCCTGTTGGACACCACAGCAACTGAGGATGGTGTGCTCCCCAAAACAGAAGGAAAGGCTGTGCATCATAGCAGCTTTCAATCCAAGCAGATATGGAAGGTAGATGAGACCTAACCTCCGTAAACATGGATGCACGGTCTAGTGAATTGAAGGCATTGGAAAAGTCTAAAAGGAGGGTCCATTTCTCTTTGCTGTATGTTAGAATCTTCCTGAATACGGGAGACAGCATGCACAATGGCCTCACACCCACCCCTGACACCAACACCAAGCTGAAGAGGAGACAGAATTTTGATAGCCTCTGACCTAACAATCCGAGAAACACATTTGGAAGTGAGCCGGCGCAGAACTTCACCCACAGCAATAGGACGCAGGCCACCATTTTTATTTTTGCATGCAAAAAGGGAAGCACCACAAAGATGTGGGACAACTTCTGGTGGCGCTTTGCCAGCACACAGAAGATTAACTACCCCTAGTATGGATGTGTGAGTTTTGTTGGAAGAATCAGGAGAGGGGTAGATAATGGCTTCTTTAAAAGTGGCTTGGCCTGAAAAAAGAGGGACCAGGTGCAGAACCATTAGGGAAAGATTTGATAGCCCCAGCTAGACACTCTGCGGACACCTTAATAGGGGGAGAGGTAGGAGCAGAAGGGATGGAGGGGGGGCTAATCTGGGGATGTTTGTTCTGCATCTCAGTTAGAGCATCTGCAGAAGCAGGGGCCAAACCACTAGAAGTCAAGGCCTGTGCAGTTTTCCAGAATTTCCCATTTTCCATGTGTCTCCTGGCACGTCTAGCACATGGAGAGAAATGGTGGAAGCGTTTTTCTGCTTCCTCTTACTAATCTTGAGCCGACGTAGAAACACACGTATGCCATGCGTGGCAATATCAAGCCTTTCATCTAACTCATTGTTAGGTTCCTACATGTACACACAACTTGTATGCAAAACTTAAAATCAGCAAACACAATAGACCAATGAAATAGCTATGATGCTAAGTCCAGTGGTCAGACGTTAGTCTTGACGCTCTCCCCTTCCTCTGCGGGCCAAAGGCCGTCGGTCCACTGATGCCTGGATAGCCCATCCGCATTTCTGTTTCTTTTGCCGGACCGACGTTTCACAGAAAACTCGAAAGGCTGCAGACGTAGGGCCCAGCAAGCTATACAGCTATTCCCATGCATGGCTGAGTCCAGATATGTTAATGCCTGATGATCCATCTGGATGGTAAAATGTGTGCCAAGCAGGTACACGTCGAAGTGTCGAATGGCGTCTAGACACTCTTTTTCTGTCATAGCATATATACCGGACTTCTCTGGGTAGCAATTTACGAGAGAAATAAGCTATCGGCCTTTCCTCCTCTTCTCATTCAGCTCTGAACTGGCATCTGTCTATGTACTCATCAGGTCATCCATTGGTTCTGCCAACTCATCTTCTCCATCTTGATCGAAGAAAGATTCCTCGAGCCCAAATACATCTCCCAGTGTGACTGGTAGAGTTCCTGAATCTGCTGATAACTGGTCATCTCATTCCTGCTGCTCCATCTGTTTCATTGCTTGCCGTCTGGTCATGATGAGAACCTTCCGTTCTGCTCTCTTCTTTGTTTCTGGCTTAGCTTGACCAAGTAGTTGTGCAGCTTGGGATCCATGCCCAAGATAACCTTCTCCGCCAAGGACCCCACCACACCAACCTTGTGCTGCAGCTTGTGTTGACCCAACTCCAACTCCACATCCACCAGGGTGGCTGTCACCTTGGTTCCATTTGCCATCGTTAATCTCCTCTTCTCATCCAGTAGTTTCTCAACAGGTATCAGTGATGCATGAACCAGAGTGAGGTGGGAGCCAGAGTCCACCTTCATACCAGCACAGGATACACCATTCAGCTTCCCCATCACATAGATGTCTTCTCCTGGCTCCTCATAGCGCACCAACATGACCTTGTTGGGGCACTCGGACCTCTTATGACCTTTCTGGTTACAACCATAACATCTGAATTGTGTCATACTTCTATTAAACTTATTTGCCATAGGATTGTTGGAGTATGACTTGGCTGACTTGTTCTGACACTCCTGCTGCCCAGTAGAGCTTCTGGTCGGTTGTACCTGCTCCATACCACCTCTGCCAGAGTCCCATTTCCAAGTTTTACCCTGTGAGCTGTGAGCCACTCCACTTACCATTCCAGTAGAACTGCTGTTCCTTGGTTGATTCAGCCATCCTTTCTCCTCTGGAGTTTGTGGCTTCTGCCTTCTGATGTGGGATGCCACCCAGGGTGGAAACATGCTCAGTAAACGACCCAGAGCAAGTTGATTTCGGATCTGCTGCAATCCTGAAGGTATTGTGCTGTCAGCATGGTTAGCTGCACAACCATGTCGGGGTATGATTACTCCTCAACTTGGATTGAAGAGTCCAGTATTCCCTATGACAGTTCCCAATCATCTGTCCCACTGCTTTCAGCAAGGTTTCCTTCAGTTTATCATAATTGCCGACATCTTCATCTCGAACCATCTGGAACACCACCAGAGCTTTTCCTGTCAGTAGTGCCGCCAGGTGATAAGCCCGCTCCGTTTCATGAATGTGATGAGAAATCATATGGCATTCAAATTGACACGACTCATCTTTTTCTGTCCAGTTGTTCATGGGAAGTATTTTGGATCGACGTTCTCGCTATTCCATATCCCTCCTCCACTGTTGTTCTGTTTCCAGGTGTTCCAGGTGCTCACACTCCTGTCGCTCGTCTTCTGCCTGCTGTCGCTCCAGTCTTTCCAGTCGTTCTCAATCCAGCTGATCTTGGAGTCGCTGTTCCCCTTCCAGTGAACTTCTGAAGCTGCAGGATCTGCTGGAACATCTTCTGTGACTGGGTCTGCGACTGGGCTCTGGTAGACATGGCTGTTCTTTTCATAGTAACTCGCTCAGTCTGTGTCACCGTCCAAGTAGTCCAATGTCTCATCGGTAGAGGCTTCCGGCAGTTTCCTGGCACCTCCCGCTTCTTTACCACACTTACTCATGATGAGGATAGAGAAAGAACAGAATGTAATGTGAATGCTTGTTGTTAGGCCCCAGCCTAACAGCCGTGACCACAGCCGGGACCACAACCATGGGACAAGGTGAAAGCCACGATTGAACTTACCAGACACTCGTTTGCACTAAAATAACTATAATTATTATACCACACGCACCCATGACTTATACTAATACCTTATACGGAAATGCCCATTGGAGTGTGGCCAGCCTATTTAAAGGCAGCCCGCTCTGGGATCGTCAGTCGAGTTAGCTCAGTTCTGTAACAGTTGTTTGTGATTCTCTGTACCAGTTCTATAATCATAATTTTAACTTATCTCTGCCAATGTACCTAGGTTTAGGACCAGGAGAAGGGTAGGATAAGCAAATTAGTAGGACAAGGTCTAACATATGGTGGCAGCGGAAACCAGCTACTAACTAGACTCAGTTGATAGCTTAGAATAGACGGTCAGCTGACGACTCGACTAGCTAAGATTGCTGTTGAAATTGCTTGAATTGTTACAAACTGAAGGTGCATAAGTGACATATGGAAACCCGTTCGGATAGGACAACCAAGAAAGGGAGAACCGACCTCGAATCCACTGAACTCTCTAATTGTGCAACATCAACAGAAATAGATGACACAATAATTGAACTACGGCAGACCAGATCTGCTACAGAAACCAAGACCACAAATGACATACTGCAACTACTCTTACTGCAGCAACAAAGCGACCGAGAAGCACGCCAGCAAGAACAACAACTCCGCCAACAGCAAGCAGATAGGGAGCAGAGGAGATGGGAACAGGAGCTGGCCATGAGACAGAGAGAAATTGATGTAGCTAAGCAGGAGCAAGAAGAACAAAGGCGGCTACAGGAAGAGCGACAGAGAGTAGAATTGAAACGACATGCTAACGAGATGGCAGAGTTACTCGAACGCACTCTTAAAGCAAATAAGCCAAAACCAACCCTTCCCAAACTAGAAGCCATTAGTGGGGGTGATAGACTCTTGTCTGACTTACTCCGCTTCGAGAAGCATATGACAGCTTTTGAAGTGGACGACCATAAATGGACAGCACACCTTCAAGCAACATTAAAAGAGGAGGCACTTGATGCTTATCTTGCAATCCCTACTGAAGATGTCGCAGATTATAGTAGGGTTAAGAAAGCCTTGCTAGAACGGTTTAACGTGACAAAGGAGACACATATGGCCAACTGGTGGGCCATTATCAGGAAACCCGATGAATCAGCGACACAACTCGCAAACCGACTTGGGGATATTACAGCATTATGTATTGAAGATTGCAAGAGCAATAGAGAGGCAACCGAACGATTTGCCAGTGAACACCTGTTACGAAGTATGCCATTGCACATTGCTTCATGGGTAAGGTCCCAGCGTCCTACCTCCTTAGCAGAGACGGGCAAACTCTGTGATCAGTATATTCGGGATCGCAGCCTGGACTACGGAAGTTTTCGCAAAGATGGGAAATGGAGAGATAGGCAGCCCTATTTGAGAGATTTTAAGCCAAAAGAACGAAGTCAAACTGCTGATGACAATTTAAAACCATCCCCAAGTGGTGGACCGAACACTTTCATGAAGCCACCACCCATTCAATCTCAAATCGACCATGGATCAGAGCATAAGAAGGACCTCTCAAAGTACTTTAGCCCAGAAAAGGGGCCCATGTGCTTCAACTGCAATAGTTGGGGACATGTGGCAGCACAATGCCCCAAGAAAGTTTTCTTAAGCAAGCTACCGGACAAACATTACAGTTTTATCACCACAGGCAGAGTGAACGGAAGAGAATGTACCATCAGAATAGATACTGGATGTCAGATCACCATGGTAGCAGAAAAGCTCATCACCGAAGAGAACAAGAATGGAGATACCATCCCCATCCGTTGCATTCATAACAAAGTCAGTCACTACCCTCTGGCAGAGGCAGGTTTAGAGATCTTCGGACATGACTGTACCCACACAGTGGCTGTATCAGCAGACCTTACGGAAGAAGATGTGGTGTTAGGAATAGATACCCCAGATTTTTTGGATATTCTCAAGCTGGCAACTGAAGCCGAAAAGAAACGACAAGAACCGACAGTCTTGGTGACACGGAAGCAAATCCAAGCTGAGGAACAACAACAGGCAGTAGATGATAGAGCTACAGCAGACTCACCAGTTACTCCTCTCAACCTCCTAGATTCTGATGATGATGGAGAAGAAGAGAGCAACCTGCTCAATCCAGTCATGGATGACCAATACAAGAAGGATGAACAGTCCTTAATAGACCCAGATGGTCCAGATGACACACATGTCGAAACAGAACAGCGAGAACCTGATCAAGACTTAAAAGCAGAGCAGCATGATGACCTTACACTCCAACCCCTTTGGGAATCAGCTGCCAGCGACCCTGATTCGATTTATTATGTGGAACAAGGACTTCTCTTCAGGAAAGGCGCCTATCACACAGGTGGGACATTTAGTCAGCTCGTCCTCCCGAAACAGAGAAGAGCACAAGCCATTCGATTGGCACATACTATCCCTATGGCAGGTCACTTGGGCATCAAGAAAACCAGATACAGATTGTTGAGGCGATTTTTTGGCCGGGTCTACACAGAGACGTCAGGAATGCTTGTGAGTCCTGCCCAACTTGCCAGATACACTCCAGACAGAAAGGGAATAGAACCCCCCTTATACCGATGCCGATCATTCCGGAGCCATTCCAGCGAATTGCCATAGATATAGTGGGACCCCTCCCAAGAACGAAAAAAGGAAATAAGTTTATCCTCACAATGATAGACTACGGAAGTCGTTATGCGGAGGCAGTGCCACTCAAAAAGACAGACACAGAGACCATAGCAGAAGCACTTGTTGAGATATTCTCAAGACTGGGCATTCCCCAGCAGATTTTGACTGACCAAGGTTCTAACTTTTGCTCACGACTGATGAAAGAACTACTTGCCCTCCTCAACATTGAACACCTTACTACCACACCCTACCACCCGCAGACAAATGGAGCCGTGGAAAGGTTCCATGGCACCCTCAAGTCCATGCTGAAAAAGGTAACGAACGACAAAAGGGAATGGGACAACCTACTTCCTTATGTGCTTTTTGCATATCGCGAGGTACCCAACGAGAGCACTGGATATTCACCGTTTGAGCTACTATTTGGAAGGTATGTGAGAGGACCATTGGATGTTCTTCGAGATGCATGGATGGGAGACAAGGTGAACGATACAACCACATTGCAATGGGTGTTGGACATGAGGGAAAAGTTGGATGAAATGCAACAGCTCACCCAGGAACAACAAAGAGAGACACAACGTAAGATGAAGGGAAGATATGACAGGAAAACCAAAGACATTCAGTTTGAAATCGGTGAACAAGTACTGGTCCTCATGCCAGTTCCATCTGGAAAGCTTCAAGCCCAATGGATGGGCCCGTACCTAATAACCGGGAAGACATCGCCAGTCACATACACAGTTGACATGGTAGACAAGACAAAAAGAAAACGGCATGTCCATGGAATGATGCTGAAGAGGTGGAAATCACCTGAAGCGATGGTGCTTGTCGCCTCCATCGATGAAATCAATGAAACTACTGAAATCTCAATCTCAACTAACCTCTACCCGAAGCCAGATGAACCAAAGCTACAGCTAACACTTGGTGAAGTTCTTACCAAACCTCAAAAAGTTGATATCAACCAATTGGTGGAAAAGTTCCCAACAGTATTTACTGGAGTACCTGGCTGTACAAAGGAAGCAATGCACGTGATCAACACAGGTGATGCAACGCCCATAAGAACTGTGCCCAGACGTCTACCCAAGGCTTGGGAACAACAGGTTCTCCAGGAGATAAAGGACATGCTAAAAGCAGGAGTGATAGAGCCTTGCTCAGGCCCATGGGCCTCTCAAATTGTTCCAGTCAAGAAGCCTGATGGGTCCGTCCGAGTCTGTGTCGACTATAGAGATGTTAACGCCGTTACAGTTGTCGATCCCTACCCAATGCCTCGCATTGACGAGCTGCTCGAGACACTGGGTGATGCTACATTTATCTCCACTTTTGATCTAGCTAAGGGGTATTACCAAGTTCCTGTCCTACCACAAGACCGTGATAAAACAGCTTTTATGTCCAAACTGGGCAAATATCGCTTCACCAAAATGCCTTTTGGCCTCAGGAATGCTCCAGCGACATTTCAGAGGCTTATGGATAAGACGCTAGAAGGAATGCAAGAGTTTGCTGCCGCCTATCTAGATGATATAGTCATCTACAGCTCGTCATGGACAGACCACCTCGCTCACCTCTCCCTCCTCATGAATAAGTTACAACAACATGGGCTCACTGTGAAACCCAGCAAATGCCAAGTAGGCATGGCTACGTGTAAATATCTAGGACATGTTGTTGGCAATGGACAGATTACTCCACAACAGAGCAAAACAGAAGCAGTAAGAACCTTCAAGCAACCCAAAACGAAAAAAGATGTTCGAGCATTCCTTGGAATTGCAGGCTATTATCGCAGGTTCATACCACAGTTTGGCTCATTATCAGCACCTTTATCTGACCTAACACGCACATTAGCACCTAATAAAGTGCAATGGACAGGTTATTGTGAAGAAGCATTTACACAGCTAAAGCAGGCACTAGCGAAACAGCCTATCCTAGTCACACCCAACTATAATCTTGATTTCTTGCTACAGACAGATGCGTCTGATCGAGGCATTGGAGCAGTGCTCAGCCAACCAGATGGCAAAGATGGTGACCGGCCCATCGCCTATTATTCGAAGAAAATGTTGGATCGAGAAACAAGATATTCCACTACGGAAAAAGAATGCCTTGCAATAGTCCTAGCGCTCAAACATTTCGAATCCTACCTCCTCGGCAGACACTTTTGCATACAAACCGACCATCGAGCACTTAAGTATCTGAATTCTATGAAAGGTACAAATGGGCGACTGACCAGATGGGCCCTAGCGCTCCAGGATTTTGATTTCACGGTGACATATCGGCCAGGCAAGGACAATGGCAATGCTGATGGTCTCTCCCGACAAGCCTGGGACCAAGACCCACCAGAGGACAGCTTTCGACCCCACAAGGAGGGGGAGATGTTAGGCCCCAGCCTAACAGCCGTGACCACAGCCGGGACCACAACCATGGGACAAGGTGAAAGCCACGATTGAACTTACCAGACACTCGTTTGCACTAAAATAACTATAATTATTATACCACACGCACCCATGACTTATACTAATACCTTATACGGAAATGCCCATTGGAGTGTGGCCAGCCTATTTAAAGGCAGCCCGCTCTGGGATCGTCAGTCGAGTTAGCTCAGTTCTGTAACAGTTGTTTGTGATTCTCTGTACCAGTTCTATAATCATAATTTTAACTTATCTCTGCCAATGTACCTAGGTTTAGGACCAGGAGAAGGGTAGGATAAGCAAATTAGTAGGACAAGGTCTAACACTTGTCCATGATCTCTTCCTCTAATACACTGGAACTCTCCTGACAACAACCCAACTCTAGCTAAAATGCTTAGCTATACAACAACTTCTTCCCTGCTAGGCAAGCAGTTAGTAGCTAGGCTTCCCATTGGTGACCAAGGTCTGGCACCGCTGCCACCAACTGTCTAATCTTTCCTGAGATTCTACCTAATCTCTCTCTGCTGACCAGAGATCTAAACTATTACCCCTTTACTGATAAGGTTATAGTTTAAAATCTAATTTAAACAACCACACAGTGAAATATATCCAGGGTGAGCAAGTCTAAAAATCTCAATAATTATGGTGGAGAGCCTTCAGCAGCTCCCTACCTTACAAAACAAAAAAGGGAATAAAACACAACAGACCAATGAAATGACTCCATGTTCACATATATAACTCATGACCAAATAAGGAAAAGACAACCAAATAACTACTTGTACACAAAACATACATGAGCAAATATGAAAACACATCACACCAATGCAATAACTACATATACACATAACTTGTACACAAAACTTACATGACTAAATCAGAAAACACAACAGACCAATGAAATAGCTATGATGCTAGTCCAGTGGTCAGACTTTAGTCTTGACACTTATATCCTGTGAGGGCTCTTCACTCCCCAATTAGTTTTACAACGCCTTACATGATAAAAATGTAAGGAGAAAAGAAACAGCATCGAGGGCATACCTGTATGAGCTACGGGCAGCCCTAGTTCTTCTGATCTTGAAGGTTGTAAGCCGATTCCTAGTCAACAAAACACGGCATGTGTCGGAGTTAAAAATGTGTCTAATAGGAGCAAGTGGTTACTTGCCACAACACTGAATTGTAAAACAAGAAAAGAAAAAATTACAAAGTCCCCAAACCACCACATTGGTTAAAAAGGGAAACACGTGTGTATCCACGTCAACTACAACCATTCTTTACCATGCACATGACGCGATCCCTTTAACATTCAGTGTAATGGTAAAGATTAGTTGCGGCCTTCACAGCAACATTCCAATATTGGTAAATATTGCATGTTTGAAATGCATATCCTAGCATAGGCCCTCATCTAGGGCTAGGAAAATGCCTAGGGCTACAGCAACACCTAACAATGAGTCATGTAGATTTCAATGACCTCTCAGTTGACATTGTTTAGACGTCTTTCTCCTTATATTTACTGGCACACATTGTGGCTGATTCTCTAGCCTGGATGAAGGCTCGAGCATCTAGCCAAAACATCGAATTAGTAAATTTAAGTCGATTATCGAGAAAGTTAATGTAGGCATTGGGAAAGTGACCCGATACCAACCCCCAAGTCTGGCTTGTGACTATCTCCAACATGTGCAGAGTTTTAGTACATACACTGACTTTATAATTCACAATTACTACATCTGTAGCAGTTCATTACTGATTTTCTCTTAGGCAAACACAAATAATAAAGAACAGGAAACAGAATATTGTAGGGTCAGCTTTTAATAGCGTATAACTGTAAATGACGATGACACTACTTGACCCATCTAGCATATTGTATAAATAGTCAACCCATTACCTGCTGAGAGATGAAGAGGATCTGACAGCACACTCCAATCACGGAATATTTGTGACATCGCCCAGTGTGAACGACCATGAGCACCAAGATTGCGGCGCACCAGAAATAAAACACTCTACATCGGGTGCCACATTCCCTCCCTCTCTCGCCCAATGCAAGAGTTGGGCATGCTAAGTCAGTACAATACACGCATCATGTGATACAAACACCAGATATATTTGCCAGATATATACTATGGAAGTGCAGCACATGTAAAAAATGAATGTACAGCTACAAATATGTAAACCACTAAAACTAACACATGCACATACTAAAAAAATGTTTGCTTTAAAAGACTTGGAGGTCATCTCTCTTGGTGTCCTTCACGCCATCATCAAGAGTCAGCAGGAACTGGTGGAAGAAAACAAACACGCACTGATTATAATTATATACAGGGGAAATTCATTGGAAGAAAACAAAACACACTCGAATTGTACAATTATCGGCATTGCTTAATTATCAGCACCGAGGTGCACCAATTATTGGCATACCTGTGTCACTCATTCGAAGTTTACGGAAACATTTCCTGACATCAAGTAGTAGTTTCTTGTACTTGTTGCTGTTCGTCAAACAGGCTTCTCGTTTCTTATGTTCGCCGAGTTTATTGCACTTGCTAGATAATTTTGTATTAGCATTTGTTTCTGGTTAGATTGCTGTCATAGTTGTGCTGACGAGAGCCATAACTGCTCGCCTAATTCATGGAACTGGTTGATTGCTAAAAAGTTTTTTAATCGATTTAGTTACATATCTTCCATTAAGGTGCCACGGGGTAGGAAGAAGGTCAGGATCGTAGTCTGCTCTGGTTTTGTTGACCATATCCTCCAGGAGCAAGGAAAGAAAGCAATGTTCAGACGAATCATGCTAACTCTTCTTGCAGCAGTTAAGGATAGTCGACCTGACCAACATGCAGTCATTGAGCATGACTGTACAGGCTAGGTTACTCATGAAGCCAGGACCATAGACTTATTTAACTGCAATTGAGGAGACTGAACTTGGTGGGTTCATCCAGGTGCTTGGGAAGATTGGATGTGGCAAAAGCAGAACACAGATAAAGGCACAGCAGAATTTTTCCAGGGAGAAATGAGTTCTAAAGAAGAGAAAAATTCAGATGACTGGCTACTGGAACTAATAGACCAACCTGGGCATATTTAGCTATGCGTGGGTGATGTGTGCCTGCTGTCACTTGATGCAAAAATTATGTATATATTGACTCTCTAATCTATGACATGATGGGGAAGAGTGAGATTTTGTTCATTTTCCATTCTATAGCATGCTTACATTTATTGCTATTTTATTAATAAAATGGCATAGCTGTATTAGGGATAGCTACGTAAAAACACATGCACACACACACACACACATACACACACAATATCAAGCAGGCATGAGCTGTAGTGCGCTGTGTACATACGCATAACTACACAGAACAGAATTCATGAACTACCAGGAAGGAGAAGAACATGGCACTAGCAGAGAAGAAGTGCCAAACATCATGTGAGTCATAGAAATTCAGGAAGCAACATTGCTGGTTCATGGTGCGAGATTCAGCCGGAGTTAACTGCAGGTGTGAAGGAGGGGAGATAGGAAAGAAGAACAGAGAATGATGGATGCTCTGAGTTTAATTAGATGTTGTACACACCTCCCAGCTAGTTGTGGTCTTGAAGATGAAGAAGTAGAAGGCAGCCAGCCATAAGCCTCCCAGTACAGCGAGGAGCACCAGTGGCATTAGAGTGAACGTTTCACAGTAAGCTATCTGCATGGGAGAGAGAGAGGAGGGTGAAGGAGTGAGAGACGAAGGATAGGAGAGGAGAGAGAGGAACAATGAAGGAGTGAGAGAGGGAAGGACAGGAGACCCGAGAGAGAGGAATGAATGAGTGAGGGAAAGATATGAGAGAGAGGAACAATGAAGGAGTAAGAGAGAGGGAAGGAGAGGAGATTAACAGCAAAGGAGAGGGGAGAGAGGAACAATGAAGAAGAGAGAGGAAGAAGAGGAGAGGAGAGAGAGAGGAACAATGGAGTGAGATGGGAAGAGATAGAGAGGAAGGAAATGAAGGAGTGAGTGAGCGAAGGACAGGAGAGGAGAGAGAAGAAGGATCGGAGAAGAGAGAGGAAGGATGAAGGAGAGAGAGAGCAATGGCGTGAGAGGAAGGAGTGAGCGAGCGAAGGATAGGAAAGAGGCAGGAAGTGAAAGAGACTATATTGTATGCTTGGAAATGTTTGCGACCAAACACGTCATGATTCAGACACTGATGTATTAAAACTTGGCTGTGACAGTACAGTGGGTGCAGATTCTCTGGTGGCAAGATCAACCATTGATGAACACCAACATACGTCACTCTCCTGTGGCAAAGGTTTTGCTCAAGTTGCACCCATAAAACTGAGAGGTCAGCTCTGATGACTTTGTTAAACTATGTCATACAGGATGGTGGATATGGTGGCCTCTCACACACTTAGCAAGTTCTAAACTGTCCATTTCTTCTCTGATTATCGCCATGAATATGGTAATTTTTTCTCTCCTCTCCTCTCCAGCGGTGATAACTGTTATGGTCTTACTGCCAATGTGCCAAATTAATTCTCTGTCAATATTTGTTATACAGTAACAAAAGGGGGATAGGCTGAGAGAGAGAGATTAGTAGAGTGAGCCATTGTTATAATAATATAGATAACAAGACGAGGATGATGGGAACAGGAGCAGTCGTCATCTACCATGCCACACAGCTAATGCTTTGATTAGTAGTTATGCTTTAATTAAAGGAGTTCCCTCACTTTCTGTACAATGTACATGAAGAGGAAGATCATGAGATTGAGTACAAAGAAGGCCAGGACCGCAGTGGCTATGTTCAGCTGCTTGTAGAAGATGACAACACCGACAGCACTGCGGACACATATAATGTTTGTGTGTGCATGTGTATGGGCATGTGAGTTGGTACACAGACATGAGATACAAGGTGTAATAATAGCAAGGGCCAGGAGAGGGGGAGGGAGGTGAGGAGAAGGAATTGGAATAAGATAGGGGAGAGGGAAGGGGAGAGATAGGAGGAGGGACAGGGGGTGGGACAGGGGGTGGGACAGGGGGTGGGACAGGAGGAGGGACAGGGGGTGGGACAGGAGGAGGGACAGGAGGAGGGACAGGAGGAGGGACAGGAGGTGGGACAGGAGGTGGGGCAGGAGGTGGGACAGGAGGAGGGACAGGAGGAGGGGCAGGAGGTGGGACAGGAGGAGGGACAGGAGGAGGGACAGGAGGAGGGACAGGAGGAGGGACAGGAGGAGGGACAGGAGGTGGGACAGGAGGAGGGACAGGACGTGGGACAGGAGGAGGGACTGGAGGAGGGACAGGAGGAGGGACAGGAGGTGGGACAGGAGGAGGGACAGGAGGGACAGGAGGTGGGACAGGAGGAGGGACAGGACGTGGGACAGGAGGAGGGACAGGAGGAGGGACAGGAGGAGGGACAGGAGGAGGGACAGGAGGAGGGACAGGAGGAGGGACAGGAGGTGGGACAGGAGGAGGGACAGGAGGAGGGACAGGTGGGACAGGAGGAGGGACAGGAGGTGGGACAGGAGGAGGGACAGGAGGTGGGACAGGAGGTGGGACAGATGGGAGGGACAGGAGGAGGGACAGGAGGTGGGACAGGAGGAGGGACAGGGGGAGGGACAGGAGGTGGGACAGGAGGAGGGACAGGACATGGGACAGGAGGAGGGACAAGAGGAGGGACAGGAGGAGGGACAGGAGGAGGGACAGGAGGAGGGACAGGAGGAGGGACAGGAGGAAGGACAGGAGGAGGGACAGATGGGAGGGCCAGGAGGAGGGACAGGAGGAGGGACAGGAGGAGGGACAGGAGGAGGGACAGGAGGTGGGACAGGAGGAGGGACAGGAGGAGGGACAGGAGGTGGGACAGGAGGAGGGACAGGAGGTGGGACAGGAGGTGGGACAGATGGGAGGGACAGGAGGAGGGACAGGAGGTGGGACAGGAGGAGGGACAGGGGGAGGGACAGGAGGTGGGACAGGAGGAGGGACAGGACATGGGACAGGAGGAGGGACAAGAGGAGGGACAGGAGGAGGGACAGGAGGAGGGACAGGAGGAGGGACAGGAGGAGGGACAGGAGGAAGGACAGGAGGAGGGACAGATGGGAGGGCCAGGAGGTGGGACAGGAGGAGGGACAGGAGGAGGGACAGGACATGGGACAGGAGGAGGGACAAGAGGAGGGACAGGAGGAGGGACAGGAGGAGGGACAGGAGGAGGGACAGGAGGAGGGACAGGAGGAAGGACAGGAGGAGGGACAGGAGGAGGGACAGATGGGAGGGCCAGGAGGTGGGACAGGAGGAGGGACAGGAGGAGGGACAGATGGGAGGACATGCAAACAAGTAGATTCTGCAAACTTACAGTGCTATATTGACAAAGGCCGCTAGCACAAACTTGACACAGCGAATCTGAAATAGCAACCAATCAGTAACTTGCCTACTAATGTGTGTCCATACTGATATAGAGCTACACATGGATACAAGTGCGGGAAATTACAACCAATATCTGTTTGGACAATTTGTCCGAGTGCAATCAATTTTGATCTGGTGTCAATTTTAATATTAAAAGTTACGTCACTCAAACCAATGAGTGCAAACTCTGTAATGAACATTGCATGCAAGTAAAGATTCAGTCAGTCATCAAGTAACAGCTTCTTTTCTTCTTCCTCCTCTTCATCACTGTCTATGTCAGAGGTTGGGGCATCTGTGCCTTGATACGATTCTACTGCTTCTGTTGACCATGACTAGATTTCTAAACTTAGCACTCGCATGAAACATCAATAGCTTCAGAGGAAAAATCCACCAGAAGGTCATTTAGGGTATTGTTATCAAGTGAAGTCCTCTTGCTGCTCTTGATGAGGTTCAGTTGGGAAAAGGCTTGCTCAAGCTTGTCAGAAGAGAGAAAAGAAAGCTGCCAAGACTCAAAACAACTGACCACTCAGAAGAATTTGGCACAGAGAATAACCTCCACCAAATAGACTGATACTCCATGTTAGATAAGGAGATAAACTGAGCAACATATGTAATCATTGCTTCATGGATCTTGAACACATCAACTGCAGATCCTTCAAGTGGAACACACAAGTGCTCAACAAGCCTGTCGATAGCATTTAGAGGATTCACACCTGTAAATTCTGGGCTCTCTTCAGCATCAACGAACATGTGACTGTCTGCCTCCCTATCTTTATCTAGCAGGAAAATGAAGTTACAAAAGAGCCGCAGATCTGACCAACCTTGTATGTATGTGAGCAGTCACAATACTCTCGATGTGGTTTTCGAGTGGTTATGTGTGAACTTCTTCAGCACCTGACCTTGACAGACCTGTTCTCCATCTTTGTAGTGATCTTCTTCAACATAGTAGCATAGGCTGGCCACTGGTCTAGAGGTTTTGTATTGAGCTTGTTGGTCTCCTTCATTGTTCAAATTAGTTTACTAAGAGTCCCAAGAATATCAAACTCACCAGCACTTGGAGAAGATGGCACATGGTGTAAGAATGTCAGTAAATAGTACATTTTGAATTTTTCACGATAAGCCAGATTCACTGAAGAATCTGTGACAAAGTAATTTTGCTACTTAGTTTCTCTAGCATTGATTGCAGCGTTCTGGCTTCAGCAATATTACCCTTAAAAATATGACTTTTCTTCGGAAATCCTGAACCATCTAAAACTAAGGCTAGGGTTACCAATTTACAATCCTATACATTTTTCTTTTGAATGACCACGTTCCGGTATGATATTAGAAAAATATATTAATTGTTTTAAAGATGAGCTGCAAAAAATAGCTCCACTAATAAGATCAAGTACATGTACTAGCATATCAGCTTTTGGAAGTAGCAAGGTTATTTGGAGTGTGGTGAGGTAAGCTGTGTAGGCACCTTATTTGGAGTGTGGTGAGGTAGGCTGTGTAGGCACCTTATTTGGAGTGTGGTGAGGTAAGCACCTTATTCCTTATTTGGAGTGTGGTGAGGTAGGCTGTGTAGGCACCTTATTTGGAGTGTGGTGAGGTCAGCTGTGTAGGCACCTTATTTGGAGTGTGGTGAGGTAAGCTGTATAGGCACCTTATTTGGAGTGTGGTGAGGTCAGCGGTGTAGGCACCTTATTTGGAGTGTGGTGAGGTAAGCTGTGTAGGCACCTTATTTGGAGTGTGGTGAGGTAAGCTGTGTAGGCACCTTATTTGGAGTGTGGTGAGGTAAGCTGTGTGTAGGCACCTTATTTGGAGTGTGGTGAGGTAAGCTGTGTAAGCACCATATTTGGAGTGTGGTGAGGTAAGCTGTGTAGGCACCTTATTTGGAGTGTGGCGAGGTGAGCTGTGTAGGCACCTTATTTGGAGTGTGGTGAGGTGAGCTGTGTAGGCACCTTATTTGGAGTGTGGTGAGGTAAGCTGTGTAGGCACCTTATTTGGAATGTGGTGAGGTAAGCTGTGTAGGCACCTTATTTGGAGTGTGGTGAGAGGTAAGCCAGGCTTTATTTGGAGTGTGGTGAGGTAAGCTGTGTAGGCACCTTATTTGGAGTGTGGTGAGAGGTAAGCCAGGCTTTATTTGGAGTGTGGTGAGGTAAGCTGTGTAGGCACCTTATTTGGAGTGTGGTGAGGTAAGCTGTGCAGGCACCTTATTTGGAGTGTGGTGAGGTAAGCTGTGTAGGCACCTTATTTGGAGTGTGGTGAGGTAAGCTGTGTAGGCACCTTATTTGGAGTGTGGTGAGGTAAGCTGTGTAGGCACCTCATTTGGAGTGTGGCGAGGTGAGCTGTGTAGGCACCTTATTTGGAGTGTGGCGAGGTAAGCTGTGAGGCACCTTATTTGGAGTGTGGTGAGGTAAGCATCTCATTTGGACAGAACCCGTTTTATGGCACTCAGCTCGGGGTCTACCCATTGAGTTCCGTCTCTCATCGTTCAGGTGAAATGCATCCTTCCACGTTGTTGACAATGCTCCCCAGTTCCCCACACTTCTTAGGAGGTCTCTCATAGAGGTTAGAACAGAAGGAACATTTTGTCAAGCAAATCAAAGAAAGTGCCATTAAGTGCATCTTTGATCACTAGTTTGGAGTGCACCACACATCCAGATGGTCCATTCTAGTTCCCTGTTTACAATGTATTTTTAAACCACCACCAGCCACATTCGCTGCTACTCCATCAGTGGCAATTTCCACCAGCTTACTACATGCCTGTTTAGTCACTGACTGGATGGTAAGACACTGCAGTCCATACTGAAGTGATTGAAACAGCCCTTCTGCAGTGACACTTTGGGCTTGTGCACACACAAGAAGCTCTCATCCTTGAGCATGCATCTTCTCATCAGCACCATTCTAGTCACACTAGAGAACTAGCAGAATAATGTTGCCAACATGGCTCTGGTCAGTAGAGCCAGCCATCAGTAGGAGAAAAACTTCGCTTCAGAGATGGCAGAGAGAAAATCCTGCCTTCTCGATTCAGTGATATAATGGACAAGCTCCTTAGCAGTGTTTCGGTGGAGGTAAGAGCTGCCAAGGTTTACTCCATGCCTTGCCTCAAGGTCACAGATCCTGGAGTACTTCCGAAAGCTAGCTGTTTATTTGCCATGAAATAGGCGATATTGAACCCTCAGCCTTGTCTGTTCATCTTTGGGCAGAGAAGTAAGTGACCATGCAATGGGAGCATAGGAAGCAATGCACGCACTTCGGCTCTGCCTTGCTCTCTCTTGAGAAGGTTCATGGCATGCACATGCTGGTCGGACTTGGCATGCTCGGCACTGTTAATAGTTCGTATAGAATCTGCTCCATGTATCCATTTGTCGCTGAAGTTCCTCCTTCTTATGATCATGCTTCTAAACTTTGTGCACACTTGACACTTTAACTTCATCATAACTTTCACACCTGCCTCAACTCCCATCTCACAGTCAAACAATGTCAGCATCTAACACTCACAGTCATCCTGAGGGTCACCCAATTTTGTATGTTTCATGCCTCACCTTCCTTGGCTTGGCTGATCTTCAGTTGATGAACAACTTCTCTTCATGTTGGCAAGAACAGTCTGTGAAAGACTCAACTTGAAGGTCTTAAAAATTATGCAGAAGAAAACTTCAGAGCAGAAATATTGACCTCCTTATATGCAAAACTCAGACTAGAAAGAAAAAACTTGCACAAAACCTAAAACCAAACACGAGTTGGCTAAAGAACACGCAAGAAGCACATGCCCATAAGAACACACAGTCAGTGCAACAGGCTTGCAAAATGCGTGTGTGCATATTCTAGAGCACTCAGACGTTTTGTCAGAACAAATTGATTTCTGTCAGAGTGAAATGTTCAGGAAATGTCTGACTTCAGATTGTACTTCCCCGCACTGCATAGAAACTATTAGCTACCTCTGCACAGTATAATACACAGTCCTGAGTATATGCAGCACATGTGTGTGCACATATCAGCTAACCTTGTGTATGGGACAAGACAACCGGAAGTTTCTCCACCATGTTCTGATTTCATCACGATCTAACGACATCAAACCAGCATCACTACTACAATCATACACATATGCTAGCAAGTTAGGCTAGGGGGCACATTACTGATCCACAGATGTTAGGCTAGGCTCCTTAGGGGCACATTCTGATACAAGATGTTAGGCTAGGGGGCACCTGATCCACAGATGTTAGGCTAGGTTCCTTAGGGGGCACATTACTGATACACAGATGTTAGGCTAGGCTCCTTAGGGGGCACATTACTGATCCACAGATGTTAGGCTAGGTTCCATAGGGGGCACATTACTGATCCACAGATGTCAGGCTAGGTTCCTTAGGGGGCACATTACTGATCCACAGATGTTAGGCTAGGCTCCTTAGGGGGCACATTACTGATCCACAGATGTTAGGCTAGGCTCCTTAGGGGGCACATTACTGATCCACAGATGTTAGGCTAGGTTCCTTAGGGGGCACATTACTGACCCACAGATGTTAGGCTAGGTTCCTTAGGGGGCACATGACTGATCGGTCCACAGATGTTAGGCTAGGCTCCTTAGGGGGCACATTACTGATCCACAGATGTTAGGCTAGGCTCCTTAGGGGGCACATTACTGATCCACAGATGTTAGGCTAGGCTCCTTAGGGGGCACATTACTGATCCACAGATGTTAGGCTAGGTTCCTTAGGGGGCACATTACTGATCCACAGATGTTAGGCTAGGTTCCTTAGTGGGCACATTACTGATCCATAGATGTTAGGCTAGGTTCCTTAGGGGGCACATTACTGATCCACAGATGTTAGGCTAGGTTCCTTAGGGGGCACATTACTGATCCACAGATGTTAGGCTAGGCTCCTTAGGGGGCACATTACTGATCCACAGATGTTAGGCTAGGTTCCTTAGGGGGCACATTACTGATCCACAGATGTTAGGCTAGGTTCCTTAGGAGGCACATTACTGATCCACAGATGTTAGGCTAGGTTCCTTAGGGGGCACATTACTGATACACAGATGTTAGGCTAGGTTCCATAGGGGGCACATTACTGATCCACAGATGTCAGGCTAGGTTCCTTAGGGGGCACATTACTGATCCACAGATGTTAGGCTAGGCTCCTTAGGGGGCACATTACTGATCCACAGATGTTAGGCTAGGCTCCTTAGGGGGCACATTACTGATCCACAGATGTTAGGCTAGGTTCCTTAGGGGGCACATTACTGACCCACAGATGTTAGGCTAGGTTCCTTAGGGGGCACATGACTGATCGGTCCACAGATGTTAGGCTAGGCTCCTTAGGGGGCACATTACTGATCCACAGATGTTAGGCTAGGCTCCTTAGGGGGCACATTACTGATCCACAGATGTTAGGCTAGGCTCCTTAGGGGGCACATTACTGATCCACAGATGTTAGGCTAGGTTCCTTAGGGGGCACATTACTGATCCACAGATGTTAGGCTAGGTTCCTTAGTGGGCACATTACTGATCCATAGATGTTAGGCTAGGTTCCTTAGGGGGCACATTACTGATCCACAGATGTTAGGCTAGGTTCCTTAGGGGGCACATTACTGATCCACAGATGTTAGGCTAGGTTCCTTAGTGGGCACATTACTGATCCACAGATGTTAGGCTAGGTTCCTTAGGGGGCACATTACTGATCCACAGATGTTAGGCTAGGTTCCTTAGGAGGCACATTACTGATCCACAGATGTTAGGCTAGGTTCCTTAGGGGGCACATTACTGATCCACAGATGTCAGGCTAGGCTCCTTAGGGGGCACATTACCGATCCACAGATGTTAGGCTAGGTTCCTTAGGGGGCACATTACTGATCCACAGATGTTAGGCTAGGCTCCTTAGGGGGCACATTACTGATCCACAGATGTCAGGCTAGGCTCCTTAGGGGGCACATTACCGATCCACAGATGTTAGGCTAAGTTCCTTAGGGGGCACATTACTGATCCACAGATGTTAGGCTAGGCTCCTTAGGGGGCACATTACTGCTCCACAGATGTTAGGCTAGGCTCCTTAGGGGGCACATTACTGATCCACAGATGTTAGGCTAGGCTCCTTAGGGGGCACATTACTGACCCACAGATGTTAGGCTAGGTTCCTTAGGGGGCACATTACTGATCCACAGATGTTAGGCTAGGTTCCTTAGGAGGCACATTACTGATCCACAGATGTTAGGCTAGGTTCCTTAGGGGGCACATTACTGATCCACAGATGTCAGGCTAGGCTCCTTAGGGGGCACATTACCGATCCACAGATGTTAGGCTAGGTTCCTTAGGGGGCACATTACTGATCCACAGATGTTAGGCTAGGCTCCTTAGGGGGCACATTACTGCTCCACAGATGTTAGGCTAGGCTCCTTAGGGGGCACATTACTGATCCACAGATGTTAGGCTAGGCTCCTTAGGGGGCACATTACTGATCCACAGATGTTAGGCTAGGTTCCTTAGTGGGCACATTACTGACCCACAGATGTTAGGCTAGGTTCCTTAGGGGGCACATTACTGATCCACAGATGTTAGGCTAGGCTCCTTAGGGGGCACATTACTGATCCACAGATGTTAGGCTAGGCTCCTTAGGGGGCACATTACTGATCCACAGATGTTAGGCTAGGTTCCTTAGGGGGCACATTACTGACCCACAGATGTTAGGCTAGGTTCCTTAGGGGGCACATGACTGATCGGTCCACAGATGTTAGGCTAGGCTCCTTAGGGGGCACATTACTGATCCACAGATGTTAGGCTAGGCTCCTTAGGGGGCACATTACTGATCCACAGATGTTAGGCTAGGCTCCTTAGGGGGCACATTACTGATCCACAGATGTTAGGCTAGGCTCCTTAGGGGGCACATTACTGATCCACAGATGTTAGGCTAGGCTCCTTAGGGGTCACATTACTAATCCACAGATGTTAGGCTAGGTTCCTTAGTGGGCACATTACTGATCCATAGATGTTAGGCTAGGTTCCTTAGGGGGCACATTACTGATCCACAGATGTTAGGCTAGGTTCCTTAGGGGGCACATTACTGACCCACAGATGTTAGGCTAGGTTCCTTAGGGGGCACATGACTGATCGGTCCACAGATGTTAGGCTAGGCTCCTTAGGGGGCACATTACTGATCCACAGATGTTAGGCTAGGCTCCTTAGGGGGCACATTACTGATCCACAGATGTTAGGCTAGGTTCCTTAGGGGGCACATTACTGACCCACAGATGTTAGTCTAGGCTCCTTAGGGGGCACATGACTGATCGGTCCACAGATGTTAGGCTAGGCTCCTTAGGGGGCACATTACTGATCCACAGATGTTAGGCTAGGCTCCTTAGGGGGCACATTACTGATCCACAGATGTTAGGCTAGGTTCCTTAGTGGGCACATTACTGATCCATAGATGTTAGGCTAGGTTCCTTAGGGGGCACATTACTGATCCACAGATGTTAGGCTAGGTTCCTTAGGGGGCACATTACTGATCCACAGATGTTAGGCTAGGTTCCTTAGTGGGCACATTACTGATCCACAGATGTTAGGCTAGGTTCCTTAGGGGGCACATTACTGATCCACAGATGTTAGGCTAGGTTCCTTAGGGGGCGCATTACTGATCCACAGATGTTAGGCTAGGCTCCTTAGGAGGCACATTACTGACCCACAGATGTTAGGCTAGGTTCCTTAGGGGGCACATTACTGATCCACAGATGTTAGGCTAGGTTCCTTAGGGGGCACATTACTGACCCACAGATGTTAGGCTAGGTTCCTTAGGGGGCACATGACTGATCCACAGCTAGGCTCCTTAGGGGGCACATGACTGATCCACAGATGTTAGGCTAGGGGACACATTTACACAGATGTCACTGAACTCAGAAGATAGAAAAGTCTTGTTGCTACTTAAAGGATATTCAAATTAATGCAGCTATCACATGCCTATCACATGACACTTATAAACCCTTTGACATCCTCCACATGACAGTTATAGACTTGCCACACTCTCCACATGACCGTTCACATGATACTATTAACCACATCCTCCACACATGACACAAATTATTCACATCCTCCATATGACACTTATAGACTTGCCACACCCTCCACATGTGATATTATTAATCCCACATCCTTCACACGTGACACACTATTTCACATTCTCCACATGACACATAATTTTTCAACACCTGCCTGTCACATGATACTCTTAAACCATTCCACATGCAATCACATGACTGATCTGGTCCCTGTATACTACTGTACCTGGCCATGAGTGGAATCTGTAAAATGAGAGGAAGAAGATGAAGATGAGGATTAGTACCAGAGTGAAGAGGGTGACCCTGATGGCAATAGGGTGAGTGGTGTCTACATACTGCAACACAACACAGAGAAGAGCAACAATCACAAGAACACTGACATGACATCACAGAGGAGGCTAGGTTTGTAATATTTGATACCAGCCTTGAGGTTCTGCGTATGTAGTAGTACCTTCTCTGATAGCATCATGTGACATTAAATAACACTAGTAACACAGACATCATATGACACGACATTACATACAATTCACCATGTGCAATATCATCATTTACATGTATGTTACAAATTAAAATCACACGACACTGCATTAATCATTGCATGAATCTTGTAACATCTTGTGATGTCATGTAATTTAACATGGCACCATCATGTGACACCACATGATGATGACGTGTGATGTCACCTACTAGTCCGATGAGGGTGATAAAGATGATGATTGCAAAGGCGAAGAAAGCGATAAAGGCATTGGCGTTGATGTCAGGGTGGCGCTTCTGGAAGATCTTGACCAGAAACAGCCCCCCAATGATAAACATGAAGGCTGTGTCTGAGCGATGAGGAGAGGAGAGGGGGAAAGAGAGAGAAGGAATGGGAGGGGAGAAAGAAAAAGAGCGAGAGGGGGAGGGGGAGGGGGAAGAATTGATTGCTGACACAATGAACTTTATAATGCACGTACCAAACTGGAAGTTAGCACTGGTGGGGCTACTTTATAATGCACGTACCAAACTGGAAGTTAGCACTGGTGGGGCTACTTTATAATGCACGTACCAAACTGGAAGTTAGCATTGGTGGGGCTACTTTATAATGCACGTACCAAACTGGAAGTTAGCACTGGTGGGGCTACTTTATAATGCACGTACCAAACTGGAAGTTAGCACTGGTGGGGCTACTTTATAATGCACGTACCAAACTGGAAGTTAGCATTGGTGGGGCAGATATGGTAGAAGCCGCTCATGAATCCTTCCAGAATGAGAGCCACCGCCATGCCATAGTAGATGCCATAGAACTGAGGAATACCGTGAGACTACACCACAAACAGCACAGATGAAATGTCTACAGCCATCACTGGCACACACACTACTTCTCCAAACACAACATACATCAATGTAAGCCTGCCGTGCCTTCCGGAGATTTTGATACTCTCGCTCCCTACAAGCAGACAGACCACACAAACCGTCAACCACAGCAACATATCAGACATCCACAGTGCCCACCTGACGGCAACAATGATGTAGAAGAGGCCTCCAAGCAGTATGTAGCCAACGTTGCTCCAGATGTTGTTGAAAGTCGTCAGCACACCCAGAGGGTGAGCACACTTAAAGTTGTAGTAGCACTTGTCCTGGTCACCACTGCTGTTCAAGATCTAAGCATGTCAGGAGGAGGATAGTTCAAACAAACTCCAACACTACTATTGGACAGAAAACTCCCAGACAATTCTTATACACAATATGCATTTTCCAGAGTGTAAGTCGATAGTTTCTTGCTGACACTGAACTTCCCAGCTTCTTGCTGACATTGAACTGCCCAGTTCTTGCTGACACTGAACTGCCCAGCTTCTTGCTGACACTGAACTGCCCTGCTTCTGCTGAAACTGAACTGCCCAGCTTCTTTTGAATGATGAACTGCCCAGCTTCTTGCTGATGCTGAACTGCTCAGCTACTAACAACGCTGAATGCTTCGTGCTACATCAATAATAGTCTTCTCTGTATCCTTCCCACACCTTTCAGCTTAGCAGTAGTCAACTGAACCTGCTCATACACATACATATGTACAGGTCAGTCTGTATGTACAGGTCAGTGTGTAAGTATAGGTCAGTGTGTATGTACAGGTCAGTGTGAATGCATAAGTCAATATGTATACAGATCAGTGTGTATGTACAGGTCAGTGTGTATCTCTAGGTCAGTCTGTATATACAGGTCAGTGTTTATGTACAGGTCAATGTGTATCTATAGGTCAGTGTATTATGAATAGGTCAGTGTGTATGTACAGGTCTGAGTGTATGCACAGGTCAGTGTGTATGTATAGGTCAGTGTATGTACAGGTCAGCATGTACAGGTCAGTGTATGTACAGGTCAGTGTATGTACAGGTCAGTGTGTATGTACAGGTCAGTGTATGTACAGGTCAGTGTATGTACAGGTCAGTGTATGTACAGGTCAGTGTGTATGTACAGGTCAGTGTATGTACAGGTCAGTGTGTATGTACAGGTCAGTGTATGTACAGGTCAGTGTGTATGTACAGGTCAGTGTATGTACAGGTCAGTGTATGTACAGGTCAGTGTATGTACAGGTCAGTGTGTATGTACAGGTCAGTGTATGTACAGGTCAGTGTGTATGTATAGGTCAGCATGTACAGGTCAGTGTATGTACAGGTCAGTGTATGTACAGGTCAGTGTATGTACAGGTCAGTGTATGTACAGGTCAGTGTATGTACAGGTCAGTGTATGTACAGGTCAGTGTATGTACAGGTCAGTGTATGTACAGGTCAGTGTATGTACAGGTCAGTGTATGTACAGGTCAGTGTATGTACAGGTCAGTGTATGTACAGGTCAGTGTATGTACAGGTCAGTGTATGTACAGGTCAGTGTATGTACAGGTCAGTCTGTATGTACAGGTCAGTGTATGTACAGGTCAGTGTGTATGTACAGGTCAGTGTATGTACAGGTCAGTATGTACATAGCTAAGACTCCTCTTCAATTTTTTATTAAGTACCATCACCAAAACTGAAATTCGAGATTATTCCATGTTGGTAGGCATACATGGTACACTCCAACCTTTACAGCTACGCCTTCAGATGAAGCTGCACACATGTTCGTATATCTGCCACATTTATGTAGGTATCTGGAGTAGAAGCTAATCTTAAAGGAGGCAAAGTGTTGTGATATTTTATTTATACTGCAACAATACTTAGTGTGGGGCAGTTTGACACACACACACACACACACACATACACACACACAACACACACAACACACACACCACACATTGTACCTGCTGCTCTGACAGAACTAGCTGGAAAGCTGGCAGGGCGTAAAATACCCCCACTGTAAATGTACTCCTATAATTGGATAAGAGTAATATTAAAAATGTGTATGACCCTATAGCCATGTAATTGTTCTGCGCATGCTCACCAGCCATAGACATCGTATTGTTTATTGAGCTTGTGATACTTGGTCTTACACATGCGAGGAAGGGTGTGTTTGTTTTCATCCTCCTAGTGGCAACAACAACAACAACAACAACACATACAGTACATAAAAATGGAGGGAAGTTGCAGCATTAGAATGGCAACCATATTAGTAGCAGCATTAGAATGGTATGATGTAACCACATTAGTAGCAGCATTAGAATGGTATGATGTAACCACATTAGTAGCAGCATTAGAATGGTATGATGTAACCACATTAGTAGCAACATTAGAATGGTATGATGTAACCACATTAGTAGCAGCATTAGAATGGTATGATGCAACCACATTAGTAGCAGCATTAGAATGGTATGATGTAACCACATTAGTAGCAGCATTAGAATGGTATGATGTAACCACATTAGTAGCAGCATTAGAATGGTATGATGTAACCACATTAGTAGCAACATTAGAATGGTATGATGTAACCACATTAGTAGCAGCATTAGAATGGTATGATGTAACCACATTAGTAGCAGCATTAGAATGGTATGATGTAACCACATTAGTAGCAGCATTAGATACAACCACATTAGTAGCAGCATTAGAATGGTATGATGCAACCACATTAGTAGCAGCATTAGAATGGTATGATGTAACCACATTAGTAGCAGCATTAGAATGGTATGATGTAACCACATTAGTAGCAGCATTAGAATGGTATGATGTAACCACATTAGTAGCAGCATTAGAATGGTATGATGTAACCACATTAGTAGCAGCATTAGAATGGTATGATGTAACCACATTAGTAGCAACATTAGAATGGTATGATGTAACCACATTAGTAGCAACATTAGAATGGTATGATGTAACCACATTAGTAGCAGCATTAGAATGGTATGATGTAACCACATTAGTAGCAACATTAGAATGGTATGATGTAACCACATTAGTAGCAACATTAGAATGGTATGATGTAACCACATTAGTAGCAGCATTAGAATGGTATGATGTAACCACATTAGTAGCAGCATTAGAATGGTATGATGCAACCACATTAGTAGCAGCATTAGAATGGTATGATGCAACCACATTAGTAGCAGCATTAGAATGGTATGATGTAACCACATTAGTAGCAGCATTAGAATGGTATGATGTAACCACATTAGTAGCAGCATTAGAATGGTATGATGTAACCACATTAGTAGCAGCATTAGAATGGTATGATGCAACCACATTAGTAACAGCATTAGAATGGTATGATGCAACCACATTAGTAGCAGCATTAGAATGGTATGATGTAACCACATTAGTAACAGCATTAGAATGGTATGATGTAACCACATTAGTAGCAGCATTAGAATGGTATGATGTAACCACATTAGTAGCAGCATTAGAATGGTATGATGCAACCACATTAGTAACAGCATTAGAATGGTATGATACAACCACATTAGTAACAGCATTAGAATGGTATGATGTAACCACATTAGTAGCAGCATTAGAATGGTATGATACAACCACATTAGTAGCAGCATTAGAATGGTATGATGTAACCACATTAGTAGCAGCATTAGAATGGTATGATGTAACCACATTAGTAGCAGCATTAGAATGGTATGATGTAACCACATTAGTAGCAGCATTAGAATGGTATGATGTAACCATATTAGTAGCAGCATTAGAATGGTATGATGTAACCACATTAGTAGCAGCATTAGAATGGTATGATGTAACCACATTAGTAGCAGCATTAGAATGGTATGATGCAACCACATTAGTAGCAGCATTAGAATGGTATGATGTAACCACATTAGTAGCAGCATTAGAATGGTATGATGTAACCACATTAGTAGCAACATTAGAATGGTATGATGTAACCACATTAGTAGCAGCATTAGAATGGTATGATGTAACCATATTAGTAGCAGCATTAGAATGGTATGATGTAACCACATTAGTAGCAGCATTAGAATGGTATGATGTAACCACATTAGTAGCAGCATTAGAATGGTATGATGTAACCACATTAGTAACAGCATTAGAATGGTATGATGTAACCACATTAGTAACAGCATTAGAATGGTATGATGTAACCACATTAGTAGCAGCATTAGAATGGTATGATGTAACCACATTAGTAGCAGCATTAGAATGGTATGATGTAACCACATTAGTAACAGCATTAGAATGGTATGATGTAACCACATTAGTAACAGCATTAGAATGGTATGATGTAACCACATTAGTAGCAGCATTAGAATGGTATGATGTAACCACATTAGTAGCAGCATTAGAATGGTATGATGCAACCACATTAGTAACAGCATTAGAATGGTATGATGCAACCACATTAGTAGCAGCATTAGAATGGTATGATGTAACCACATTAGTAACAGCATTAGAATGGTATGATGTAACCACATTAGTAGCAGCATTAGAATGGTATGATGTAACTACATTAGTAGCAGCATTAGAATGGTATGATGTAACCACATTAGTAGAATGGTATGATGCAACCACATTAGTAGCAGCATTAGAATGGTATGATGTAACCACATTAGTAACAGCATTAGAATGGTATGATGTAACCACATTAGTAGCAGCATTAGAATGGTATGATGTAACCACATTAGTAGCAGCATTAGAATGGTATGATGTAACTACATTAGTAGCAGCATTAGAATGGTATGATGTAACTACATTAGTAGCAGCATTAGAATGGTATGATGTAACCACATTAGTAGAATGGTATGATGCAACCACATTAGTAGCAGCATTAGAATGGTATGATGTAACCACATTAGTAACAGCATTAGAATGGTATGATGTAACCACATTAGTAGCAGCATTAGAATGGTATGATGTAACCACATTAGTAGCAGCATTAGAATGGTATGATGTAACTACATTAGTAGCAGCATTAGAATGGTATGATGTAACCACATTAGTAGCAGCATTAGAATGGTATGATGTAACCACATTAGTAGCAGCATTAGAATGGTATGATGTAACCACATTAGTAGCAGCATTAGAATGGTATGATGTAACCACATTAGTAGCAGCATTAGAATGGTATGATGTAACTACATTAGTAGCAGCATTAGAATGGTATGATGTAACCACATTAGTAGCAGCATTAGAATGGTATGATGTAACCACATTAGTAGCAGCATTAGAATGGTATGATGTAACCATATTAGTAGCAGCATTAGAATGGTATGATGCAACCACATTAGTAGCAGCATTAGATACAATCACATTAGTAACAGCATTAGAATGGTATGATGTAACCACATTAGTAGCAGCATTAGAATGGTATGATGTAACCACATTAGTAGCAGCATTAGAATGGTATGATGTAACCATATTAGTAGCAGCATTAGAATGGTATGATGCAACCACATTAGTAGCACCAGTGTCACGAGGTGACACTCTTTCCTGAGATACTGACTCGAGCAACTCAACCAAATCAACCAAAACTCATAGCATAACTAGAGAGTAATTAGTACATATCATGATATGAATATGATTAGCTAAACACACTGAATAGTGCACACACTATGTTCTTTATAAGGGCTGCAATAGGAGTCAAGTTGCTGTTCTTGTGGTGGTTCAGTTCAAGTATTTGCCTACCAATTCATAGTCTGGAGGGTAAACACCTAACCAGGATGGTGGCAGCACTATTTGGTCAGCACTACTGCATCCACCCTGCTGTCAGGAAGGAGGTGCTTGCGACATATTGGTGGCAGGTCCTTAGCATGCAGCCTGGGCAATGATGTCTTTGAAGCCAAGACCAGGCAGAGGAGTGAGCCAGAAGTAGAGAGCAATGTCAGTTCTGCTATATAGCAAGTTGACTGAGGCTACTGCTGCAATGAATGCAGAAGCGAGAAGAGCAGCTAGATTGAGATGGGAAGACGAGAGACACAAGGTGTTGAGGCTTCTTGCCAGGATCATTGGAGATTGACCAGGTGAGCTATCAGTCCCTTCTCTGGCTACTCCAGCTCACGGTGGAGGTCCAAAAGTACCACTGTTTTGCAAGCTGGAAACCAAGGAAGATGTTGACCCATATTTTGGAGCATTTGAAGCTCATGGAGTTCCATGATGTACCCAGCAGTCACTGCAGTAAGTATCTGGGTCCAATCTTTAACCCAGATGCAAATTTAGTGAACATGGCGATGGAGAGGGAAGCACTACAGGATCTCTCGGGAAACGTGCTGAGCAAAGATGCTACAGGTTCGACGACAAACAGGGGAAAGTTGGACAACTTGTGGAAACAGGTACCTGAACCTTTGCTGGACGTGGGTGAAGATTGCATCACTTTAGGAGACATGTTAGAACTGGCACCCATCGATGCTGTAACCGGGCTAATGCCTAAACCAATTTCTAACCACGTAAAGGATCATGCTCCGACAACAGCAAAGGGAAGCTACCAAACTGGCAGATGAGTTTATGCTGACATGGGGATGGAGTCTTGACCAGATCAGCAACCGGGAGTGGCTGACCGGGAGCGTGGAAGGAGACAGCATCAATGAGAAGAACGCCAGCGACCGTGGAAGGAGACAGCATCAATGAGAAGAACGCCAGCGACCGTGGAAGGAGACAGCATCAATGAGAAGAACGCCAGCGACCATGGAAGGAGACAGCATCAATGAGAAGAATGCCAGCGACCGTGGAAGGAGACAGCATCAATGAGAAGAACGCCAGCGACCGTGGAAGGAGACAGCATCAATGAGAAGAACGCCAGCGACCGTGGAAGGAGACAGCATCAATGAGAAGAACGCCAGCAACCGTGGAAGGAGACAGCATCAATGAGAAGAATGCCAGCGACCGTGGAAGGAGACAGCATCAATGAGAAGAACGCCAGCGACCGTGGAAGGAGACAGCATCAATGAGAAGAACGCCAGCGACCGTGGAAGGAGACAGCATCAATGAGAAGAACGCCAGCGACCATGGAAGGAGACAGCATCAATAATGAGAAGAACGCCAGCAACCGTGGAAGGAGACAGCATCAATGAGAAGAACGCCAGCGACCATGGAAGGAGACAGCATCAATGAGAAGAACGCCAGCGACCATGGAAGGAGACAGCATCAATGAGAAGAATGCCAGCGACCGTGGAAGGAGACAGCATCAATGAGAAGAACGCCAGCGACCGTGGAAGGAGACAGCATCAATGAGAAGAATGCCAGCGACCGTGGAAGGAGACAGCATCAATGAGAAGAACGCCAGCGACCGTGGAAGGAGGGAAATTCTCAACAAGAAGAACCGGAGTCATCCTGAGAAAAACTGATGGAGTGAAGCAGCAAGAAGTCCAGTGAAAACTGGAAGAAGCGACCGAACTTTGACCCTGCACGAGGACCAAGATGTTTTGCTTGTAATGATTATGGACACTACTCTTCTGAATGTCCCACAAAAGAAGGAACGCAAAAACACTCCCTGACTCGAAGACTTCAACTTAGCCGTCACCCTGACCGCCCAAGAGGAAGCCGATCTGGTGGAGTCCGAGATCGTACAGAAGGTGATCATACCTGGAAAGGTGGGAGGACAAGACGTGGCCTGGATACAGGAGCTGATGGAACAATGGTTAAAAGCTGCTTGGTGCCAGAAGCTGCCATGATGGGAAAAGTTGTGCAGATGGAGTCATACACCGGGAAGGTGAAGTCTCCCCCCCTTGGCTGAGGTGGACCTGGAAGTCGCACACCGTAGAGTCCCGCTGATGCTGGCTCTGAAGGAGTATGGTGAGTATGATGTGCTACTTTCCAGGCTTGTGGGAGCTGGGATGGCAGCTGGTGAATGCCCAGGTCCAGATGACGCAGACCAAATCTCAGACGATGAGGGAGGAAGGAGACCGACCACAGGAGGACCGGGAACCTGGCCGAGACAGTTCCATGGAAGAATCTACCTGGGAATGGAGAGAACCAGAGACTGAGACTGACTCCGCAAGAAAGCGAACCAAGAAAATTCGTAGAGGAGGAACCTTCAACCAAAACAGAGACGACGGATTCTGAGAGGAAGGAGCTTCTAGATCGGCTAAGAGGGCAGAATGAAGGGTCTGGAGAAGATGCTTCAGGAACAAGAGAGAGAAGCATTTAAAGAGCAACAAGATGAAGACGAGACCCTGGATGCAGCTCGTCAAACAAGCAGAAACCGAGCACAACCCTTTCACAATGGAGGATGATGATTATGGAAGAAGGCCATTGATAGAATGGGTGAGGATGTGCTGTTGTTATTGGTTCCTATACAGAAGAGAGAGCTACTCCTGCCTGTAGCCCAGAAGCCAGGACACCTGGGGAGAGATCGAACATACCGACAGCCAGCAGATGAATACCATTGGCCAGGTATATATGTTGATGTATGAATGTAGTGAGTGTCAGAAGGTTGCATGTTTGGAGGAAACAGACAGCAACACTTTGCCCTCTACCGGTAATAGACTAACTATTCTCCAGAATTGGGATGGATATGGTTGGCTACCACACACCCGAGCCGGAAAGAAACATATTCTGTGATTGTGGACCATGCAACGCGATGGCAAGAGGCAATAGCACTGCACTCTACAGACAGTGGCAGACAAGCTCCCCTTCTCTTCACCAGGAAGGGCATACCAAGGGAGATTTTATCGGATTGCGGGTCGAACTTCACGGGACGATTGAGGAAGGAGCTGTACCGGTTACTAGGACTACAAACTACTCCATACCACCTGGAAGGAGACAGACCGGTGGAACAGTTCAACGCGACGCTCAAGTCCATGTTAAAGAAGACCCTAAAACTATGGCACGATCAATGGGACTAGGCTCTACCACATGTGCTGGGGGAATACCGAAGAGTCCCACATGAAACCACTGGTTTCACCCCTTCTGAACGGCTCCACTGGAGGCAGATCGGGGGACCTCTACTGAACCTGAAGGAGTAGTGGACAGCAAAAGAGGGAATGCCAATCGATGTTGTGACGTATGTAACCACTGTCCAGGATCAATTCAAGGAATTGCAGAAAGTACCCTTGGGAGAGAGAGGAGGAACAGAAATCTAAATACAAGCACCAGTTCGACCAAAAAGCACGAACAAGCATATTCCAACCAAGAGACCTGGTCTTGCTGAGGACTCCACTGAAACGACCAACTCTCCATGCTGAGTGGGATGGACCCTACCCGGTGATGTGACGAGACGACCTACGAACTTCACATGCTGGCTGGAGAAGGCACATTAACTTATTGAGATCTTACAGTTCCCCAGCATTGGGCTGCCTGAATGCAACCGAGATCGGAGAGAGAAGAGATATCTGACGTATTTGAAGTGGAAAGGAGAAGTCCTATTGGACAGGGAAACAGCGAACCTGGAGCAGAGAGGCAAAAAGAAACTGCAGCAGCAGCTGAAGAAGAGACTGGGCTGTGCTGCAGGCCAAGAGATACGAATAGAAACAGAAGATGCTTACCCACTAAGTCAACCGCCCACCGAATGCCCAGCAGACAAGCAAAGGAAGCTGGTCACAGAAGTTAGACACTATTGGAAAACAGATTAATTCAATCATCGGGAAGCCCGTGGGAACCACCAGTAGTGCTAGTCGCCAAGGCAGACAGAGGAGTGAGACTGTGTGTTGACTACAGGCAACTATATGGAATCACCAAACCAGACCCGTTTCCACTACCCAGGGTGATTGAATGGGCCGGCGAGAGCAAGATTCCTCACAACTCTGGACTTAGCGCGAGGGTACCATTAGGTTCCGGTGCATCACGGCTCGATTCTGAAAACAGTGTTCACCATGCCAAAAGGAAAAGCGCGTACCTCCGAATGCTATTTGGGCTCAAAAATGCTCCCTCGGTATTTCAGCGAATGATGAATGCAGCGCTGGCAGCCATGGCTTTATTCTCTGCAGCCTACATCGACAATATTGTTGTTTTCGGTCTGAAATTTGATGAACACCTGTCCCACCTGAGGCCGTACTAATCCGACTAGGAGAACTGGGACTGACATTAAAGGCACGGAAGTGTCAGCTGGCAAGATCTGACTGCCAGTTCCTGGGCCACTGAGTAGGCCGAGGACAAGTATGACTGCTACAGGCCGAGGCCATCCAGAAGTACCCCAGACCCAAGAGAAAGAAGGAGATGATCGAGGGCATTCCTGGGCCTGTCAAACTATTATCAAAGATTCATCCATGGATATGATTCGATGGCAGTATCCCTTATATATATATAAATATACAATTGTGCAAAGCTATGGCAACAACACATGCAATAATCTGTATTGTGATACATCATAAAGTAGGTATGTGGTCAGGACCCATGAGCAATTAATCACTCACCTTGACGATCAGACTGGTACATACCACATGGTCCAAGCACTTGCATCATCCCATCACCCATGTACATATGATTCTAAATGAACCCACCCATATTAATAAGCACCCCACATGACCCCTGTGTGACTGCAAAGAAGCCAGCTACCTCATTCGACAGTTGTATTAGAGTCCAGCCTTACAAGCCACTGGCATCAGCTTTACCAGAGCACGTGAACGGCTCTTCCTCACGCCCCTCCCTCCCTTTGTCTTTGCTTGTGTCCCATACAGTATCAACAACATAAAATGCCAGCCAGGTGTTTACTACATAGGTGTACACACCTAATCCAGGATTGCCTAAGCCAAGAACAAGCTGCCTAGAGATTGGGTGCTTGCTGCATGGAGAGTGCTGACTACGTATAGTTTACGAATACCTATCTGCCTCGCCCACCTCTGCCGTGATACTCCACAGGGATGCTTCTACATCAGTGGTAGCAGTCGTGCCACTACCCACTACAACAACAACAACAACAACAACAATATTCCTGAAAAGAAGTTATAACTAAACATTTTAAATTAAAAAATAAAATTTCAGTTAAAACCAGAACATGAATTATCCAAGTTCAGGGATAGCTATGCACGCTCAGTTACTTTCAGACTCGAATGTACCTGTTTGAGTGGAATAGGAATGTGCCAGCACATGTGGAACAGGAATGTGCCCATGGATTATATATATTATATTTGCTGGTATCACACAACTAGCTTGTACAGAATGATAGAATATAAATATTTGACAGTGATAATGTTCACCTGTATCCCGAATGTGTGGTGATGGTGGTATTCCTGTAGACAACAACAACAACAACAATAAAACAAAGAGCCATCACCAGTGAGCAAGTGAGAATCGTTTTCTATCTCCATTTTGTCTAGGAACATGTTTGCCAGAGGTCACATGTTTTGTCGCCTTGGATCATCATGTGACATTCACAACTTGTGTAGAGACACAGTCTTACAAATATAATTTACATTTGTCTGCATTTTGATAAAACGATGTCCTGTACTGCCACTCCTTATCTATGTCCTTCCTCCCTTCCTTCCTTCCCCCCTCCCCTTCTCCTCCCAGGATATTGGGACTATCCCAGGATGTCCCTAGGTAGTTATGGTGGCTGATTTATACAGCATGGAACTGGCACCAGGGATAAGGCTATTCTAGAGCTAGGGGTGTTCTGTTGCCAGGGCTAGGGAGGGATATTCTAGGGCTAGGGCTAGCGCCAGGGCTAAGTCTAGGGATAGACTAGGGCTAGGGACATTATGTTACACAGACAAGCTTGGTGTCCTGTAAAAAGCTTTGGCGGTCCTGGACACACCACCTCTCATCTTGATGGGAACTTGGAGACAACCAAAGTGACAATTAAGGCAACATGCAGCCGGCTCAGTTGAGCTTAGGTCACAGGCACGGTTGTGGGTGTATCCACACATCACTGGCATTATATGTATGGCGAACTGTAAAAGAAGACAGGATGCTTCCACACCTACCTCTCAGCATAGCTCTTTAAGAAACCTTACTTCTAATAAATATAACTTAGTTTTATCTGTTCCCATCTAACCATCTTCTTTTACAGTTGCTATGCAACTTCCACACACTTAATAGTTGGGTACCAGAAGGAGTCACACGCAGAAGAGGCTCGTCTTCCTCAAGGGAGCTGTTCGATCCGGTCATCTGGGATTTGTCCAGGAGTCCCACGTCACTGTCAGCATCACTCCCAGCATCTCCTCCACTTCCAGTCCTGCGACAACGGCATCTGTTCTGTAAAGGCCACTTGTAGCTCACGCTCAGTTTGGGTCTGCACATCTTCCTCCACTTTATGGTGATGTAGCTGCAGCATGCCAGGGACAATATGGCGAGGGGTTCGAGTCGGAAGGATGGCAGAGAAGAAGTGTGAGAGGGATCGTGTGGTAAGGGAAGTGAGAAGGAGGAAGAGAGGAGGTCAAGGGGAAGATAATTTAGTAAGGTAGAGCAGAATAGAGGGAGAAGGAGGAGGAAGAGCAGGAGAAACATTATACATGACAAAGGCACTTGTAAGGTCTCAAGAAGGAAATGGAGTGGAAGGATTGAGGGGACGAGGCAGGGGGAGACTTACATACGAGGAAGTAGGAAGGTGTAGACACAGACCAGCCCCACGAAGAACAGGAACATAAAAACCGGGAACAAGATGGCCATGGAAAACTCGGAGACTGCGCCAATCAGGAGGGGGGCAAGGTTGAAATGGAGGGACCAGTCACATGACAAGTAACACATCCAATATGCAGCCCACCAACCCTCAGACTTACTTGGCTCCAGGTTGTTCACAACTATTGTAATGTTCTGCTCATACTGCGTTTCCTTCTCCAAGAACATGTACTCTACACACAAACAACATTATGTCTCAAGTTAGATTTACTGGCTTGCTGACTCCACCCAATTTTCTTGACACACTTAGTCATTCAAAACCAGTTACCAGTTCAGTACACAAGAAGAAGAATTTCGGAAGCCTTGAAAAAATGTTCGGGGGGCAAAACTGGTCTGCCCAGACTTTTGTTTTGCCCAAATCTAGCCCTAGCCTGTTCCTTGCACCTACGAACCCTTGCCCTGCCATGGCCCTACCTTGGTCTTGAAGTCACTGCTGTCCTGTGCCTGGGCTTAGCTGGCACCTCCAGGTGCCTGGGTCTAGCTGGCCCTTCTGGGCACCTAGTTCGCATCTATAGCTGGCACCCTCTATGCACCTAGCTGTGATAGCCTGGGCCTAACTGGCACCCTCTCACCTAGCTGTGAGTGCCTGGGCCTAGCTGGCACCCTCTAGACACCTAGCTGTGAGTGCCCGGGCCTGGCTGGCACCCTCTAGACACCTAGCTGTGATGCCTGGGCCTAGCTGGCACCCTCTAGACACCTAGCTGTGATGCCTGGGCCTAGCTGGCACCCTCTAGACACCTAGCTGTGATAGCCTGGGCCTAGCTGGCACCCTCTAGACACCTAGCTGTGAGTGCCTGGGCCTAGCTGGCACCCTCTAGACACCTAGCTGCGAGTGCCTGGGCCTAGCTGGCACCCTCTAGACACCTAGCTGTGAGTGCCTGGGCCTAGCTGGCACCCTCTAGACACCTAGCTGTGATGCCTGGGCCTAGCTGGCACCCTCTAGACACCTAGCTGTGAGTGCCTGGGCCTAGCTGGCACGCTCTAGACACCTAGCTGTGAGTGCCCGGGCCTAGCTGGCACCCTCTCACCTATCTGTGAGTGCCCGGGCCTAGCTGGCACCCTCTAGAGACCTAGCTGTGAGTGCCTGACACCTTCTAAACACTGGTACCCTCTAGGCACCTAACTCTGTGTGCCTGGACCTAGCTGGCACCTAACTCTGTGTGCCTGGACCTAGCTGGTACCTAACTCTGTGTGCCTGGACCTAGCTGGTACCTAGCTGTGAGTGCCTGGCACCCTCTAGGCACCTAATTGTGTGTTCCAGGACCTAGCTGGCAGCCTTTAGGCACCTAGCTGGGAGTGCCTGGGCCCTGTTTTGATCGGGAGTCCAGGTGTTTAAGGCCAAACGGCACCAAGCAGGTTTTTACGTAAACACTCGTTTTCAAATTAGCCCCCCAGAAACAGTTTCAGCCTGGAGTGAGTGGAAAATATATTTCACAAAACAACCCTCCACAACCGCCCACCTTGGAAGCCAAGAGGAGAGATGTCCCACATTTTCGGGTAGTTTGAGCCATGGCAGAAGGAATAGTTGGTAGTGATAACCACCAACACAAACTCTCTGTCAGCAACCTGCTCAGCCTGAGGAAGGAGAGAATAGAGAGAGAGAGAGAACAGTGTGTGTGCAGTTGCAGTTGCTACTAGCAGAGACAACCCTATTATATCATTACATGTATTAGGATATTTAATTAATTTGCCCTCTTGCCTGTTTGTTTGTTTTTGTCGTTAACGACATCTGTCGTTATTTTTTTATTAAATAAATAAATAAATATAAATAAATAAACAAACAAACAAACAAATAAATAAATAAATAAATATACAAATAAATAAATAAAATAGGCATAAGAAACCCCCCAAAACACTGGAAGAACAGCGGGTCTAAAGTTCACAATCTGAAGTCATACCTGATTTGTATTTGAAGGCATGCATCTCATGTCCATTTCCCCATTTTGTAGACCATGGCTTGCCTGCTCACAAGCATGTGCATGTGTACGTGCAGATGATCTCTAGCAGAACACCAGATGTCTCAACCACCTGGGCACCAACAGCAGTCCCAACACACCCACAGCCAACGTCATGTGCCTTAATGTATGTCCTGATGTCCTCCTCCAAGGCAAGACCAACGTGTGACCTCTGCAAATGAGCCACCAGTCCTCTGTCAGAGCGGTTGCCAGAGCCAAGGTGCCAGTGTGCACATCATAATAGCCTGCTGACTAATGATGTGGGAGTGGCACTCCCAATACCCCAAGCAGCTGTAGTGGGTAGGTAGCTTCTGCTGGACCAGCCAAGAGTCTGAGGCAGGAGCAGCACAGGCCATCACTGTAGGGAGGAGGATTCACATACATGCACTATAAGACCACCCTAATGCCTTCCTTATTCATAAGCCAAGCCTGCAGCTGATGGACTATAGGGATGATTGGCAGAATGATGTCTCCAAAACAACTGATAGAAATATCTTGGTTTGAGGGAAACTATGGTGGCAGTTGTTTCAGCCATCCGGCAACAGTCCTCCCTCTCACCATCATTCTCTTTTTTGTTGTTGTCAGTAACTATGTCAGTAACTATGAAAAAGAGTCTTTTGGTTTCAGTGATAAAATCAGTAAAAATGACATCCCATGATCGTTCTTTTTACAGTAGATTTTAAGTACAGACTTCAATACCTCAGACAGAAACCTGTAAAAGCATAAACCTGTTTGTACATGAAACAGACTAAGCAGTATTTGCATGTGGGCATGGTCAAAGAGAGGTGCTTTATTTTGAATGTGCTGAGGTCAAGGACTAATTCATTAATGATCAGCAACAACTACTGGGGAAAGGTCTTTAATTTGAGGAGGGACGCTACCATAAATCCTTACAAAAACTTGCGGTTACAAATTTGGAGCTCTATAGATTTCTGCACACTTCCTGTATGAACTTGATATTATATAGCTCAAAAGATAGATCTCTCTGTGTGCTCTCTTTTGGTACTAAAATGTTGCATACATTACATGCAGTCAAAGTTAGCTACCTCAAAACCTGCACACTGAATTCCTTGCAGTTGTGGCTCCGACTGGAAAGTGCTACAGCTGAAATTACTGTCTGTGGCAAGAGGAAGCCGGTCCACAACATGATGGTGGCCGAGTGTGGTAAGCCTTAAGGCTGGTTCACAACATGATGGTTGCCAAGTGTGGTAAGCCTTAAGGCTGGTCCACAACATGATGGTGGCCGAGTGTGGTAAGCCTTAAGGCTGGTCCACAACATGATGGTGGCCGAGTGTGGCATTGCATTGCGCTACACCGCTGCTTCACAATGCAATGCTATAACCTTTGGTTGTGTTCATGCTACTAGCCTACTAGAATAGTCAGCGATAGCAGCCAGCAAAGGAGAGTGGGATATGCTGCTGGCACTTCGGTGAGTTTGGTTGGTAAAGATTCTGGCTATGACTCACCTTGAATTTGATCATGATTGAAAAATGACATAATCGTGGCGTTTATTGGTAGCGACTTACCTGATCCTGTTGTTCCGGCCTATGATTGTCTAGGAGGTGAAGAAAGAGCAAGATGCTGGACATCCATAGCAAAGCTGTAGGATTCTTACCTGACAGCTTCCAGGAGATCTATAGTATAGCTACCTGACAAACTGCTTCCAGGCATTTTCCTTTGGCCCTTACATTCCTATATGCTTTGCCACAAACAAGAGAAGCTTCTTGGCAGCTCAATTGACTTCTCTTCATCAACTGTTACATTCCAGCTAAACTGATGACGGTGCAGTTAACCACATGCTAGATTCAAGCGTTCTGATTGGTCCGATGCTGTATCGCTAATGCTGGAATAGAACTGTTTTCTAATTGAGCCGCATTGCGTTCCATTATGCTTTCTTGTGTTGTCTGGTTCACAACATGAGAAATGGAATGGAATGACGTAACGGAAAGCAATGCTCCGCTCGGCCACTGCCATGCTGTGAACAGGCCTTGACTGGGTTTCCATTAGGAGCCACAGCGTGACTACGTAGTCAAGCGTTGGACGGTGATTTTTTTGTGGAAAATTGATTTTCAGCACCGAACTTTGGCACTACCATACAACACAGTGGCATTATTAATACTACCCTACAACACATCAACATCATTAACACTACCCTACAACACAGTGGCATTATTAACACTACCCTACAACACAGTGGCATTATTAACACTACCCTACAACACAGTGACATCATTAACACTACCCTACAACACAGTGGCATTGGCATTATTAACACTACCCTACATCACAGCAACAACATTAACACTACCCGACAATACAGTGGCATTATTAACACTACCCTACAACACAGTAACATCATTAACACTACCCTACAACACAGTGGCATTATTAACACTACCCTACAACACAGTGGCATTATTAACACTACCCTACAACACAGTGGCATTATTATTACTACCCTACAACACAGTGGCATTATTAATACTACCCGACAACACAGTGGCATTATTAATACTACCCCACAACACAGTGACATCATTAACACTACCCGACAACACAGTGGCATTATTAACACTACCCGACAACAGTGGCATTATTAACACTACCCTACAACAGAGTGGCATTATTATTAACACTACCCTTCAACACAGTAACATCATTAACACTACCCTACAACACAGTAGCATTATTAACACTACCCTACAACACAGTAACATCATTAACACTACCCTATAACACAGTAACATCATTAACACTACCCTATAACACAGTGGCATTATTAACACTATCCTACAACACAGTGACATCATTAACAATACCCTACAAGACAGTGGCATTATTAACAACACAGCCAGATCATTAACACTACCTACTACACAGTAACATCATTAACACTACCCTACAACACAGTAACATCATTAACACTACCCTACAACACAGTAGCATTATTAACACTACCCTACAACACAGTAACATCATTAACACTACCCTATAACACAGTGGCATTATTAACACTACCCTATAACACAGTAACATCATTAACACTACCCTGGCATTATTAACACTACCCTACAACACAGTGGCATTATTAACACTACCCTACAACACAGTAACATCATTAACACTACCTACAACACAGTAACATCATTAACACTACCCTACAACACAGTAACATCATTAACACTACCCTGTAACACAGTGGCATTATTAACACTACCCTACAACACAGTAACATCATTAACACTACCCTGTAACACAGTGGCATTATTAACACTACCCTACAACACAGTGGCATTATTAACACTATCCTACAACACAGTAACATCATTAACACTACCCTACAACACAGTAACATCATAAACACTGCCCTATAACACAGTGGCATTATTAACACTACCCTACAAACACTACCCTACAACACAGTGGCATTATTAACACTACCCTACAACACAGTGGCATTATTATTACTACCTTATAACACAGTGGCATTATTAACACTACCCTACAACACAGTGGCATTATTAACACTACCATACAACACAGTAACTTCATTAACACTACCCTACAACACAGTAACATCATTAACACTACCCTACAACACAATGGCATCATTAACACTACCCTACAACACATTATCTCTGATAGGAACACTTTGCTTGCTCTCTCCGCTATTCTGTACCCTTCCCTGGTCTTAATGGGAGGCTAAACGTGGAGTTAAGTTGTTTATTGAGAAGATGATTTTAATGTTATTCTGTCAACTGAGAGTTCATTGAGAACAACAAATAAAAATAAAAAAAGGAATTTTTAAAATAAATATACATATGTGCATGTGCAAATGTTGAGCTCAAGTTTCCTTGGCGATGTTGGCAGTTACAAGATCCTTGTGTAGAAATAGGGCAAACTCAAGTGTGCTTGTTAATCAGTTATGGAAGGTTTTGCTATTGCACCCTTATTTGAAATCCCCCCCCCCCCCCCCCTCTCAAAATCCTAGATCTACACCTGGTATGTATGTATGTGTATAGAAAGTTGTATGTCTGTGTGTGTGTATGTATGTGTGTGTGTGTGTGTGTGTGTGTATGTGTGGAGTGCAGCTGTCCTGAGCCGACTCCAAACTTACAGTCACGGTGAGGAAGGCTGACTTGCTCATGGTCTGGTATATGCCTCGAGATCTAGCTGTCTCAAGCAGTTCATTGATGGGGCACTGCAGCAAACACAACCTCGTGATGATATGCTAGACACGGCACTCCGACATTAACACATCATTGAGATACACTAACACATCATACATACTAACACATCATTGAGATACACTAACACATCATACATACTAACACATCGTTGTGCTACTCTGGACACAACAGTGCCACAAAACCTGAGAAAAGGTATTAGACAACTGCTCATTTCCACACTTAGCCACTGCCTTCAGGCCGTGGTTTCTATCCACTAACACTTTGAACCCGATGAACACTCCTACCACATCTGAACTGTTGGTTACTGCCTCCAGGTAGTCACTGACTGATACTGTTGTGTTCCTAAAGTCCTTAATCAATAGTACATCATTACAAGATGCTGACTGTAGGGTATAGCTGTGGCTGCAGTTCTTAACTAACTCATTAGCTGTAAGCCAAAGACTCCCAAGACACTGAACAGTCACCATTATTCCTGCCTCACTAGATTACATCATACATGAATGACTAGCCTATTACATTATGCATCTCATTAATTAACACATCACAGTTCTCGATCAGTGATCTTGTCACAGAGACTTGGTCCTGTGATCCTTCCTGTCTTCTCCCCCTTTGGACATCGGCAGTTCCCCTCTGTCGTTCTCAGCAGTCGGCCACGACTGCCTCGGAAAGCCATCTGCATTCTGGTTCTTGGAGCCAGGTCAGTATAGGAATGTGTGCATGCAGGGCATCAGGGCCCATCTGGCCAGTCTGCCGTTCTCGTCCTTCATTTTCTCCAAGTAGACGAGACATAGCCTCATCCTCCTCTTCTCCCTTGAGAGTTATATCGTACATTAGCTCAGTGTTAATCAGGCATGCAGCCATTGGAGAGTTGAATGCTTTCAACAGGTTGACGTGTCATCTTGCTTTCCTCCCGGGACTGGCCTCGGCAACTCATAGGTGGTGTCGCTGGCCACTTTGGTTACGTAGTAAGGGCCTTCCCACTCTCTCCACAGCTCAGGTCCAATCGGAGGCATCCTCAACAGCACAAGATCTCCTACATCAACGTCCTTTCCTTCGTCTTCTTTTGAAATGTTGCTTTTAGCCATCTTTCTTCTCCATCTCAGTCTGCCCTGCTAATGACTTTAACATCTCAAATCTTTCTTGCGCTGAGGTTACATACGAGATGACATCTTGTGCCGTGTGGTCGATCTGTTGTCCATGCTTCCTTTAACATCTGTAACAGCCCCCTCATCTGTCTGCCGTATAACAGTTCATCCGGGGTGAAGCCAGTCGTGGCATGTGGTGCCCTCCTCTACTCGCCATGTACATAGGGCAGGGGAAGGTCCCACTGCTGGTTCCACAATTTGGATGACTTCCCTAGAATCGTCTTGAGCGTCTGGTTGAACCATTCAACCATCACGTCTGTCTCGGGATGGTAAGGGTTGGTAGGGATGGACTTCACTCCTAAGAGGCGATACAACTCCCTCATCAGTCTGCTTAGAAAGTTCATCATTCAGTTACTATCTTCTTCAGAACTCCTACCCTGGTGAAGAGAACCAGTAGCTCATCTGTAACCTGACTCTCCGTAGTCCTCAATGGAAATGCCTCTGGCCATCTGGTGGTGTAATCCATGATTACGAGAATATGTCTGTTCTTCAACTTCATCCTAGGGAGAGGCCCAACCAGATCCATACCATCCTCCAGAATGGCTCGCTGATCACAGGTAATGATTGCAGTGGTGCTTTCTTTGGTCTGGCCTGACTTCCTTTCTGGCATTCCAGACACACTGAACACAACTATTGGACGTGTGAACTCACTTCAGGCTAGTAGTACTCGTCCAAGGTTCTTGCCACTCCCCGAATGTCCTGGTCAGTGAGTGAGCGCGGGAGAGTACTAGAGACTGGTGCTGTTGGGGCACACACAGCTGTTGACTATCGTCTCCCAGCCTGTCAGTAGTTAATCCTCTACGAAGAACTCGTCGTCTTCTTTGCTCTGCTTTTGCCCAAGCTTCCTGCAGCGACAGATCTGGCTCTGAACTTTCCTGAACACTTCTTTGTCGTCTGCTAAGGTATGTGACTCTTGTTGGTTGAGAAAGGTTGCAGCCTCTTGTCGCTTCTGGCTCTTTCTGCGCTTCTTGACTGGTGGGGCGGTGTTGTCTTCTCTGTCCTTCTCCTCCTCAATGTCTCCCAAACGGACATCTGGCTCCTTGTCTTTTTTTGTTCCGGCATCCATGTTGTCGTCCACTGATGTGTGTTAGACATCGGAGTTGACCTCCTCATAGTTAACCTTCACGACGTTGCGAGTCCGAGCAAAGTTGACCAGTTCCTTGTGTGTACTAGTTATTTTTCCAGCTCCCATATGTCGGGGTAGTCTGTTCCGATGAGTGTGTCGAACATTAAATCATCCTGGATTGCCACTTCCAATTCTTCACTTCTCCATCCGACTTTTATCTTTGCTCTAGCATACACAGTGGTGGAATTGTTGGTCGACACCATGTAAGATATCTCCTGTGAGTAGTCTGCATTATCAGACACCATGGATATGACTTGCCATTGATGACCGCTGTGATCAGCCAATTCTGTCTTTCCTTTGCTAGGGTTACCTCCTGTCTGTGTGTGAGTCTGATGTAAGTTGACTGACTCCATGGTGAGTGACTTACCGTCCTATTATTCTGACTCTTCACTGACTTCTACTGCCAGGTTGGCCACCGAGACTTTACTTTTATCGTTGCCTTTCTTCGGGTTGTGACACCCTTCGAAAAGTGCCTAAATAAATTGCACTTGAAACACCTTGGTCTACCTTCGGTGGCAAGCTTTGGTGCAGTCTTCCAGGTTGTGTCACCATGGTTGTTAGAGTTGCCCACCTGCTTAGGCCTGAACGACATTTGGGTGTGTCTCCATGTTATCCTAAGTAAGTGGCGCATCCTTATGCTTCTTGGGCCTGTCTTCACGTCGAGAATGTCTTCCTGAGTGTGGAGACGGTGTACTGACATCTTCCGAGATCTTGTACGACCAGCATCTGCGGGTGGTGAAGTTGTCCGCCATTTCCAAGGCCTCCTCAAATGTGTGTAGCTTCTTGTCCTTGACATGTTTTCCATCTGTCTGGGCATCAGCTTGTACATGGCATCCTAACATACATACGCTAGCAGTGATTCTACCGTGGGACAATCCTTTACCCATTTCTTAGCCAAGTGGTAGTGTGACGTCACAGGCAAGCGCACGTGCCAAACTGATCACCTGACTTGACGTGTGGTAATTAAATGACCTGTGAACTAGAGAACATTGAACTTATTGAACTTATATAATGATCCTTACCATATACATTTAGTTGTACCTTGCATTATTTTACGTAACATCAATTTGCTACTGAGCTACATATTTGCAAGTAAATGGGCATTGCCTTATTATCTATGCAAGGTACAACTCGGTGTGTAGTGGCCTTTGCTATTTGGACACGAGGTGTACGGAAGTGACTAGAATCCAGCAACAAAAAGTCTCTCCATTTAAGGGACACCACCACAGGATACCAGGATGCCGATCGTCGGATGCCCGATAGATGACTGCGAGTATAGGACACCAGACATGGACCTGTGATAGCTGCAGCCCTTATTACGGCCCACGCCACCGTCCACAAATCGGCTAGTGGCAGTACAGCAGCAGCCAGGGTGGAGAAAGTCCGACGCCTGTGCGTTTCGTCTGCCGGAACAATGGAGGACTGGCACTATTTCAAATCCCGATGGAGCGACTACGTCCAAGCTACCAAATTAACCGGGACTGATAAAATAATTCAACTCCTCGAGTGCTGCGACGACCAGTTGAGGAAGGATTTGACGAGGAATGCTGGTGGATCACTCGCCAGCAAGACCGAGGATGAAGTATTTGAAGCCATGAGAAACCTGGCTGTAAGGGAGGAAAACGCGATGGTGGCCAGGGTGGCATTGCACAATATGCGCCAGGACAGGGACGAACCTATTCGTGCCTATGGAGCCAGACTACGTGGACAAGCAAGTATCTGCAAGTTCACAATACAGTGTACTAGTTGCGAAGCCAATGTTAACAACACTGATGCAATACTGCGAGACATATTGTGCTGTGGACTAGATGATTCAGAAATCCGACTTGAATTACTAGGCGACCAGAACCAAAACATGACAATGGAGCAGGTCCTCAAATTAGTGGAGGCTAAGGAGGCAGGAAAACGCTCAGCTGCAAAGCTTCTAATCCCACACAGCACTGACGCAGTGGCTGGGAGCACGTACAGGCGTCAGAGGCGAGATGCACAGAGAGGTTCTCCATCAAATGACCAGCCAAAAGACCAAGAGCCCTGCTCCTACCGTGGAAGGAGAGGACATGGTAAGTATGCCCCTTTACGAATACGGAGGAAAGAATGTCCTGCCTATGGCACCACATGTAACCACTGTGGCCAAGGTCATCACTTTGAAAGAGTATGCAGGGGTAGGAGCAACACAAAGTCGACCAAACCCAACAAGGAGGGCGAACACGAAAGTGCTATATTTGATGGCTTGTGCGAAATCACATCACAAAACAGTGAGAAATCCATCACACTTGACCATCACATTTACAACCAGGCAACAGACAAATGGTCTGAGTGGTTGTCAAGATCTCAACCATTCATCAGACTGTCCATGAGCACTCGAAAAGAGGACTACAAACAACTTGGCTTTGACCTACCAACACCACAGAAAACTATCTTTGTGAGCGCAATGGCAGCCACAGGATGCCAGAGCTGTCTTGCTGGATTCGAGGTCATCAAGAAACTGGGATTCTCTAGCGAAAACCTCATCCCAGTGAATATGAAGATGCATGCCGCAGACAACAGGGACATCAATATCATTGGAGCTGTCATTATCAGACTGTCAGGAAAAGATCAATCCGGCAAGCAACAGGAGACAAGACAAGTTACGTACATTACAAATAGCACGGACAAGCTATTCCTCAGCCGAGAGGCCTGCATTGATATCGGAATCATCTCTGGTGGATTTCCCGCAGTCGGCGCAACTCCTGAGCATACAAACACTCAAGGCAAACCACAGAAAACAACCCACTGTGATGGACTTCAGCACCCAGATAACACCACGACAGATTGTCAATGCCCAAAACGCGTTAAACCTCCACCAGCACCAACAAGCTTACCATACCCTGCTACGGTGGAGAATCGCACTAAGCTTAAGCAATACCTCCTCGACCACTACAGCTCAAGTACGTTCAACATTTGTGAGCACCAACCATTACCCATGATGGAAGGACCACCGATGAGGCTCATGATTGACCCGACAGCAGAACCATCTGCACTTCACTCTCCAATACCAGTACCAATCCATTGGCAATCCGAAGTAAAAGCCGGACTTAACATGGATGTCAGGTTAGGCGTACTGGAACCAGTTCCTATAGGAGAACCCGTCACCTGGTGCCACAGAATGGTAATATGCGCCAAAAAGAACGGCACACCAAGGAGGAGGACAATCGACTTCCAATCCCTCAATGTCCACGCCACAAGAGAAACCCATCACACACAGTCGCCCTTCCACTAGGCGAGATCAGTGCCTCACAATGTGAAGAAGACCGTGTTCGATGCATGGAATGGTTTCCACAGCGTCCCCCTTCACCCTGATGACCGCCACTACACCACATTTATCACACCATGGGGAAGGTATCGTTATCGTACAGCCCCCCAGGGCTACATCGCTTCTGGTGACGGCTACTCCAGGAGATACGACGAAATTGTATCAGATTTTCCATCGAAAACCAAATGCATCGACGACACCCTTCTATGGGTTGACAACATCGAAGCATGTTTCTTCCAAGCAGCCAAATGGCTCGACATTTGTGGTAGGAATGGGATCACCTTAAACCCCGACAAATTCAAATTTGCGGAAGATGACGTAGAATTTGCTGGTTTTGAGATTACCAACGATGCAGTGTGACCGTGCAAGAAATACCTCAGAGCCATTACCGAGTTCCCCACACCACAGAACATCACTGATGTGAGATCCTGGTTTGGACTAGTAAACCAGGTGTCATATGCCTTCAGCATGGCAAACAGATGCAACATTTCGGGACCTCCTCAAACCCAAAAACCTATTCCATTGGAATGATGACCTCAATCAAGCCTTCGAGGAATCCAAGCACACTATTGCCAAAGAAATTGCCCAGGGAGTTCGCATTTTCGACAAGTCAAAACCAACATGCCTCGCGACTGACTGGTCCAAGACTGGGATTGGCTTCTGGCTGTTTCAAAAGCATTGCCCATGTCAAACTACCAACTTGTTCTGCTGCAAGGAAGGCTGGAAAATCACATTAGTGGGCAGCAGATTCACCCACCCAGCCGAATCAAGGTACGCCCCCATTGAAGGAGAAGCACTAGCAGTTGCCGATGCCTTAGACAAAGCCAGACACTTCGTATTGGGCTGCAAAAACCTGATCATCGCCGTTGACCACAGACCACTCCTCAAGATCTTTGGTGACAGATCCCTAGAACACATCACCAACACGAGATTAAGGAACCTCAAAGAAAAGACACTGAGATATCGTTTCAAGATGGTCCACATTCCCGGCGCCAAGAACAGGGCTTCGGACACAGTCTCCAGATACCCAACTGGCACATCATATCACACAAAATGTCATTACCAGATGACATCCACTGCATCCAGAACTTCCCAACCAATCCACCACTCAACATTCCCAGCGAACTCCTCGCTGGCGTACATATAGATACTCTGCATCCTCCTAACATGGAAGAGGATTTACAGCACATGGCCATATCATCGCTAAAATCTATACAGTCAGTCACATGGGAACAAGTACGCATGGCTACCTTCAGTGATGAAAACATGTTACTACTCCTCTCCACCATTGAAGAGGGCATACCAACCAATCGCCAGGACTTTCCCTCATCATTGAGAGATTACTACCAATTCAGGGAACATCTCTACACAATCGATGGTGTCATCCTCTACAAAGACCGCATAGTCATACCTCCATTGCTGAGGCAGAATTGCTTGTCTGCGCTCCATGCTGCACATCAAGGCACATCTTCCATGACTTCCAGAGCCGAGAGCTCTATATTTTGGCCTGGGATCACTTCAGATATTGCATCCACAAGAAACAAATGCAATCATTGCAATCGAATGGCACCTTCTCAACCAAGTCTACCCCCAACACCCCCTGTCTTGGCAGCATATCCTTTCCAATGTATCTGTGCCAATTTTTCCCTTCACCAGGGTATGACCTACTTGGTCATTGTCGACAGATATTCAAACTGGCCAATTGTCGAGAGATCAACCAATGGAGCAAAGGACTCGTCAATACATTGAGACATACTTTCTCTACATATGGCATCCCAGACGAACTTTCCTCGGATGGTGGACCTGAATTTGTCGCACATACCACTCGCGAGTTCCTACACAATTGGGGTGTTCATCACAGGTTAAGCTCGGTTGCGCTGAAATTGGTGTCAAGACCATAAAACGTCTAATCACTGACAATACTGGGCCAAGAGGTGAACTATAGATGTTGACAGCTTCCAGAGAGCTATCTTACAATACCGTAACACACCGGACAAAGACACCAAGTTTTCTCCAGCTATGTGCATGTTTGGTAGACCCATCAGAGACCTCATTCCCATCTTACCAGCCAACCGCACAAGACATGGGATGAGTCCTTGGCTGCCAGGGAAGAAGCCCTCAGAAACCGACACATGATCAACCTTGAACGTTGGAGTGAGCAAACTAAGACACTGCCTCCACTAACAGTCGGAGATCATGTCCGAGTACAAAATCAGGCAGGCAACCATCCCAAGAGATGGGATAAAACCGGACTTGTCCTTGAGGTCCACCAATTTCATAAATATGGAATAAGAATAGATGGCTCAGGCAGGATTACCACTAGGAACAGAAAATTCCTAAGGAAATACACTCCAGTTCAACAAAGGAAACCCAGGAGGTCAATCCTAGATGACTTGAAATTCGTCATGCCCCGATATTCCACGGACAAGCCTGCTGCTTCCACCGAGTGTCTGGACACTCCCCGTCCACCTTTTCCTCGGGAGGCTCCTGGGGGCACCAATCATTCAGGCAGCTCATTGCCTGCTCCCACGTCTGACATGCCCTTATTACCTACTACACCAATACGGGTCCATCAAGAGCCTCCTGCCAGTGAGGCAACCCCTCTCCCTCCTACCCTGCCACCTCCCATATTCACACCACCTCCACCACGGCCGAGAGGACACGGAGACCACCGGAATGGCAAACCTCTGATGACTACGTCATGAATTATTAAGTCCTCAGCATACTCCCTATGCTAATGACTTGGGGGGAGATAGAGAACATTGAACTTATTGAACTTATATAATGATCCTTACCATATACATTTAGTTGTACCTTGCATTATTTTGCGTAACATCAATTTGCTACTGAGCTACATATTTGCAAGTAAATGGGCATTGCCTTATTATCTATGAACTTGCTTTTCTGAGTTGTTGTTGCTTGTGTGGCGTCCTCTAGATTGCAGGACTGAATTACTATGACGTAATTAAAATAGACCTTCTTAATGTTTTGAACTTTACCCAATAGATATTCAGTATTGATGATATTCAATTGCTAAATGATATTCGATTATTCGATTGCTAAATGGTGACCCCGATGAGGAAAAGCCCCCTCTACTGACTTCGGCGACTGTCTCACGACGTACAGCGGCCTTCCTGACTGTCCTCCACTGCTCCAGTAAAAACTAAACAAACGAGGACAGAGACATCAGGTCAGAAGCGTCCCTTTACCTATGGATCTTACAACTCAAGCAAAGCTCGTCGCCGATCTGGCAGCCACAGTGCCAGGCAAGGATGACATTATCGCTGCAGTAGTAGCTGCACAAGCATCCCACGATACAGCACACACCCCGGCCCAGGCTCCACAAGTAAATGCAGCCAGGATTGAGCTTCCTGAGCTAGACCTCGATGACCCTGATTACTGGTTCCTCGCTGCTGAGGCGCAGTTCCACCTTCGAGGCATTACAGCTGATATTACTAAGTACTACTATATTGTAGGCCGGTTCGATAAGACAGTACAGAAACACATGCGGTCTACGCTGCAGAAGACTCCAGACACCGACAAGTATGAGTACATCAAGACAGCTGTGCTAAAGATCTATGGACAGACAGCTCAGAAGAAGGCCATGGCCTTTTTCTCAAGCTGTGAAGCCCACAACCTAGGTGACAGGCGGCCTTCAGACCTGCTTGACCATCTTCGTGGCCTCTTCAATGCCGAAGACATCTTTCGCCAAGGTTTCCTCATGCACCTACCTGAGCGTGTACGAATGCAGCTTGATGGCAGAACAGGCACCCTGGAAGAATTGGCCGAGAGAGCAGATACCATCATGGAAGGTCAGTCAGCATTACCAGCAATTACCAGCAATTACCGCATTCGTTGGGAACCCAGCTAGAATGACGAAAACAGCAGGAAGTTCTCAATACCAGAGTCAGAAGAAACCCAAGAGACCATCGGGTTCTGACTCTGACACTGGATTTTGCTGGTACCACCTCAAGTTTGGACAAAATTCCCACAGGTGCGTCAAACCCTGCAAGTTTCAACATCAGACACAAAAAGCGATCACATACATTGCCATCGGAAAACTGCTTGGCCGGGCGCTAGTGGCGTCCGCGTCCGGCCTTCAAATAAACAATCCTAATCGCCTCTTTTACATGTATGACCAGAACTCATCCTGGCGCTTCCTTGTTGATTCAGGAGCCCAGATTAGTGTGTTCCCTGCATCCAAACTTGACAAACGGGCTGGTCAACATGGTGAAAGCCTAATTGCGGCCAATGGGTCCCACATCATGACCTTCGGGAAGCGCACAATGTCACTACAATTTGGCCCACGCCATTTCACCTGTGAATTTCTCCTCGCAGATGTGACACAGCCAATTCTCGGTGCTAACTTCTTTTGCAATGAGAACCTACTCCTTGACTGCAAGAACAGACGCTTGGTTGATGTCAACACCTACGAGACCATGCCAACTCAGTTAGCCCCCAACAACCTTGCAACAAAAATTCGAGGCCTGCACCAACTGGCTGTAGTTAACAGTGCAGAAAAAGGCACGCGGATGACCACTTGCTGTCATCCTCTCAGAGTTTCCCACACTCACTCTCTCCCACTTTTCCACCACAAACACCAAACATGGTGTACAACACCACATCCCAACAGATGACCGACCACCTTCGCATGCCAAAGCACGGCGCCTCTCACCTGCTAAATTGGCTGTAGCAAGGAGGGAGTTCTTGGCCATGGAAAAGTTGGGCATCGTTCGCCGCTCTGACAGCCCTTGGGCTTCATCCTTGCACCTTGTCCCTAAGCCTGATGGATCATGGCGCCCATGTGGCGACTACTGCCAATTGAATGAGAAGACCCAGCCTGACTGTTATCCTGTCCCACATGTCCAGGATTTTGCAGCCAACCTTCACGTCTTCAGCAAGATTGACCTGGTTAAAGGTTTCCATCAGATACCTGTTCGGCCTCAGGACATTCCAAAAACGGCCGTGATCACACCGTTTGGGCTATTTGAATATTTGAGAATGCCGTTTGGACTTAAAAATGCAGCACAAACATTTCAGCGATTTATGGATCAGGTATGTTCTGGTTTGGAGGGTTTCCTTTTCGTCTACCTAGACGATGTATTGGTGGCCAGTGGGACGGCATCCGAGCACCGTCGACATCTCAGAATGTTTTTTAAACGTCTGGCCCAGCATGGGCTTGTGGTGAACCAAAAAAAATGTGTGTTTGGAGTCAGCAGTTTGGACTTCTTAGGGCACCGTGTCTCAGCAAAGGGTGCAGCACCACTTCCTGACAGAGTTCAAGCCATAAGAAATTTCCCTGCACCAATCACCACCAAGAGCATGCTGGAGTGGCTCGGCATGATCAATTTTTACCACCGATTCATTCCACATGCAGCTGATCTAATGAAGCCCATGCACGAGGCTGTGCACACAAAGCCGTTCCGTTGGTCTGAGAAACTCCAGACGGTCTTCGAAGCGGCCAAGGTTGGACTTTCATCTGCAGCCCTTTTAGCACACCCAAGCCACAACGCACCCACCAGCATCACAGTCGATGTTTCAGATACAGCTGTTGGCGGAGTCCTCAGGGCCGTATCTAGGAAAATTTGAATGGGGGGGGGGGGGGGGGGGGCGATTATCTAAGAAAATTTGACTGGGGAGGCGGTTGCATACCATTGGCCATAGGTGTGAAGTATGCAAAAGCTAAAACTATACTTCTATTTTGTGAAGTGCATATATACGAGGCTAAAAAGGAGTGCATTACATTACAGCATTAGAACACCTCAGCAAAAACATACAGAAATGCAACAACAAAATTTAATGTTCACGGTTCTGATTATAAATTGCAGAATGTGACAGAGTTATCTCATTTTTATTTCACTGACTTGTCTCCAGTTAGCCTTTCTTTCATAAATATCCTCTGATGATGGAATAAATTCAGTGTCACGATGAATCAAGAGCACTAATTCACTCAACCTCTCTTCTTTCATTGAAGAACGTGTCCAAAGCTTTAGACGACAAAGAGCAGAAAAAGATCTCTCACAAGATACATTTCCCACAGGTAAGACTGTTAAATTTTTATTAATTGCGGGAAATGACTGAGGATTACACTCATTAAGAGCATGGCTAGCTGTACCTTGCCTCCTTTTAGGTGAAACAGATCCATAAAACTTTTTCCCATTTATTGACCATGTGGTTGAGCAGTTAGAAACACGATTTTCCAATGAGCATAAGGAAATTATTGCAGCTGAATCTCTGATCCACCACTATATTTATCCAAATTGAGTAGCAATAAAACACTTCTTATTATGGGAAATTTATGTCCTTGGAAGAGAAGACTGACTTTCCTGTTGAAATAACTAAATGGTAATATACATTGATTCTGTAGTAATCAGAAGGAGTCTGGCTAACTTGTCCTGCATTGGTTCAATGGCGCTGAACAGTAGCAGTTCGTAGTTTCACAATTGTTAAATTAATAGACAAGGCTAGCATTTCAATTCTGCTCCAAACTTTCTCCCAGCAGTCATTTTTTCTGGCATCCTGAATGCATTTCTTTGCAGTGTTTACATCCCTGTAGGCTTCTGCAAGATCACACTGTTTATCTTGTAAAGCTAGTGTCACTGAACTAAGGAAACAAAGAACTGCCTGTGTAACAACCAGTGTGACAACAAATTGGCTATCTTCTAGAAGCCGCATATATGTGACATATTGGGCTATAAGAGCTGAAAGAGACCTCACCCTTGCAATTCAATGGGTGGCACAAAATTTAGGCACATGATACCTCCTTGAACCTGCTTCTATTTCAGTCAAAGATTCACTAAGCTCATCATCATCTTCAAGAAGTCAAGAAGCTCTTTTCCTTGGTCAGTAGATGCAACTTCAAAAAAAAATTCTTTACGCTTGGCACTACCAGATAAAAACCATGTCAACTTTCGGATATCATCAAAAAGGTTACGGATAATGGCACACCCGTACAACTTCTGCAAATGGCAAGATTCAAAACTTGTGAACGGCAATGAACATATGTGGCATGGGGATATTTTTAAGCTACTTTAGCCTGTACTCCATTTCTACTTGAACTCATTACAGAGGCTCCATCATACACTTGACCAACTAGAAAAGACAATCCCCATTGCTGAAATGTAGAGAAGCATCAGCAATCATTTGAGCATCCATCTTTGCAATTTTAATAAACCCCAGGAATTCTTCATAAACTTCACAATTATTAACAAACCTTACACAGATACTAACCTGATCCACATTTGAAAGGTCTTCAGTGTTTCATCAGCCATGAGTCCAGTATGATGAAAATATCGATAAAATATTCTCACGAATAGCGCCTTCACATATGGAAATTATTGTATTTTGTACCACCAGGGGTGAAGTATACCTAGCATTTTTAGCAGCATGCTGAAAATGCTCTTTAAGGTCTGTGTCAAACTGTGACTTCCAGTTCACAACAAAAAAAAGTCTTTAGTTTTTGTGATCTTGTTCCAATTACCTCGAAAAACAATACCTCTCTTACCAAGGGCTACAACCACATCAATGAATGACTAGTGAAGCAACATCTAAACCAGGTTGTTGAGTTTTTAGGAAAAAGACAAGCTTTCTCATCTGCTAGCTTGTGCTTCACTTTCCTTGTGCTTATCAAATAAGCTGCTCTTGTTACCGAGAGCTTTCTTCCATTTATTAAAGCCCAGGGGGAAGAAAACGGGGATTTGGTGTCTACACTTGCAAAGCACAGGCATGGCAGACAGTATGCACTATCATTTGATATGCTATAACGCAACCATGGCCTATTTACTGTCCAGCTTAGACTAAATCTTCTCCCTGAAGTGACAGGGAACACAAAATTAGGTGGGAAATTAAACTTGGACGTCAAGTGTGTTAGCTTGTCATCGACATCCAATAAGGAATGCTTTCCAGCATAAAGTGCTGGCAGCCAGATGGCTAATATATTTTTGTACTGCTAACACACTGACAGCTAAAATTAACAGGGTGATGTTTTAATTAATTATACATCATACATGTACTGATTGTGTGACTCTTGACATCCAAGCCCATCTAATTTTGGGGGGCCTCTGAATTTTGTAGCCAAATATATCAGGGGGGGCGACTGCCCCCCCTGCCCCTGCCCACCCACCCCTAAATACGGCCCTGGTCCTCGAACAATTCTTGGACGGAGATTGGCGCCCCATTGCCTTCTTCTCCAAACAGCTGGATCCAGCTCAATCCCGGTATAGTGCATTTGATCGTGAACTGCTGGCAATGTACCTGGCGGTACGCCATTTTCTCTACTTTGTTGAAGGCAGACCTTTCGTCCTCTACACAGACCACAAAGCATTAACCTTTGCTTTTGCCAAACAGGCTGGCAAGTATACCCCAAGACAACAGCGCCACCTTGCCTATGTCAGCGAATTCACTACCGACGTCCGACACATCAGTGGGAAAGACAATGCAGCAGCAGATGCACTTCCCAGAGTGTTTCCGGGCGGAAGCCCAACCGAGGAGCCACAATCAACTGACACAGGCTCTTTGGACATAACTGCCATCCATATGCCAGAAGTGGACTTCGTAGCCATGGCACAGGACCAACTGACTGACCCAGAGGTATGGGCCACACGTACAGCCACCACTGATCTTATTCTCAGTGATGAGCCTCTGCCCAACACTGATCTCACCCTACTTTGTGACAAGTCAACAGGACAACTAAGGCCATTGGTCCCTCGCACTTGGCGTAGACGACTGTTTGATACAGTCCACGGTCTCTCTCACCCAGGCATACGTACTTCACGCAGGATGATGGTAGACATATTTGTCTGGCATGGCATCAATAAAGATGTGGGACACTGGGCAAAGACCTGCATGAGATGCCAGAAGGCAAAAGTGCACGACATGTCCGAACTCCGGTACAACATGGACAATTACCCAGCCGAAGATTTGAGCAGCTGCATGTGGACATTGTTGGCCCTCTGCCAGAGTCTCGGGGCATGAAATATCGGGGTCACAGTAGTCGATCGGTTCACCAGATGGACAGAGGCCTTTCCAATGGCTGAACAGACTGCCACATCCTGTGCCAGAGCACTTCTAGAACACATTGCCAGTTTCGGTGTTCCAAGTGACATATCTTCGGACAGAGGTCGGCAGTTCACATCCGATCTATGGGGACAGCTCAATGCTCTCTTAGGATCACGGAAGCACCAAACCACCAGCTACCACCCACAGAGTAATGGCATCATTGAGCGATTCCATCGTCAGCTCAAGGCCTCTCTAAAGGCACGACTGGATGGCCCACACTGGATGCATGAGCTCCCCATTGTCATGCTTGGAATTCGGACAGCACCCAAGGATGACCTAGGTTCCTCATCAGCTGAGTTGGTGTATGGTGAGACATTAAGATTGCCGGGAGTTTTTTTTTGAAACCAGACCACTGCCTCCACTGAGTTGTTGCCACACCTGCGGGAGGCCATGAGGAAACTGCGTTCGACAATAACAACACACCATAGCCAGCCATCGTGCCATTTATCTACTGCTCTGCTCACTTGCAAGTTTGTGTTCGTCCGCCGAGATACCCATAGGACTCCATTAGAATGCCCCTATGAGGGACCATTTCGTGTCCTGCCAAGTTCTACACATTGGACATGAATAGGTCTGACACTGTATCAATTGACCGCCTCAAGCCAGCCTTTTTGGAAGCCGAATCTAAGTCCACAGCTGCCCAGGCAGTAATACCTCCAATTACAGTACCTCAACCTTCATCTACTGCTCCGTCCTATGCAGAAGTCACTGGCAGACAGGAACATCCGGTTCCACATCCTCGAACAACTCGCTCTGGACGTGCAATCAGGACACCTGTACGATTCCTCCATGCCACAACCATTTAGGTTGCTAGGGGGGGTAGTGTGGCGTCCTCTAGATTGCAGGACTGAATTACTATGACGTAATCAAAATAGACCTTCTTAATGTATTGAATTTACCCAATAGATATTCAGTATTGATGATATTCAATTGCTAAATGATATTCGATTGCTAAACTTGCATTATCAGTGTTCGGTTATAATATATTTAGCTCACGCTAAAGTGGTGACCCTGACGTGATACCGAACGCTTCACCATGCTTCTTGCTGGTGACGACGTTCAGGCTATCGGTCGGGCCCTTCAGGGACTTCTGGCTGCCCCAGTGGGCCCACAACCGGCCCCCGCTGCTGGTACCGTCAACGCTGTAGCTGTTAAGCTCCCCGCCTTCTGGACCGCCCACCCAGCCGTGTGGTTCTCGCAGATCGAGGCTCAGTTCGCCACTCGTCAGCCTCCAATCACGGCTGACTTAACCAAGTACAACTACGTCGGGGCAGCCCTGGACAACAGCACAGCAGGCGAGGTCGAGGCCCTCATCCTGAATCCTCCAGCTGATAACCGCTATGACACTCTCAAGACAGCCCTCTCAAGACAGCCTTGATCAAGGCCTTTGGGAAGACACAGGCAGAGAAGGATAATGAGCTGTTCTCCGGTCTCATAGACAGGAAACAATCTGGACTTCTCCATCACATCCGGTCCCTCAATGCGGATCCTGAGACCCTCGTACGTGCCCTCTTCATGGCTCAGCTGCCCATTGAAGTTCCCGCATCCTCGCTGGTTCAGCCAACAATGACCTCGATGTCTTGGCCTCAGACGCTGACCACATTATGGAGGCTTCTCGTGCTGACCCAGGACTTGCCGGGATCTCTGCACTCAATAAAACCAAGCCCTCCCCGTCTCCTGGGTCTTTGACCCACGCGAGGCTATGCTTGGCGAGGCTGCCTGCAAGTGCAACCGCAAGGGCTGCCCGCTCAGCCGCCTAGTCCCCGGCCGTCACTCCAGTCACAACGGCCTCGGCAAACGACCAGGCCAGCCGCTAAAAGTCTCCACGGTCGGCATCAGAAGAAGAACACAATGACTGTATGGGACCGCCGCTCAGGCTGCACCTACCTCGTTGACTGTGGTATTGACTTCTCTGTTTACCCCACTTCCATTGCCGACAAGAAGTCCCGCACCACCACAACACCCCTCATCGCTGCCAATGGGTCTCCCATATGATCACTACGTGGGGCACAAGGAACATTCCCCTTATCCTGGGTCATGGACGCTGGTTTCACCCAAAAGTTCCATGTGGCTGATGTCACCGAACCCATCCTTGGCGCCGATTTTTTCATCGCCAATGACCTTGCCATAGACTTGGCCGGGCGCCGCCTCATCGACATGGCCAACTACTCCTCGATCTCGACCAAGATCGCTTGTGAGCAGCCATCTGTCTCTGGCTTGCATGTGCCCTCAGTCAATGTCTTTGACCGCATCATTGACGACTTTTCGGAACTCCTCACCCCCCGTTTCCAATCCACGGCCACCAATAAACATGGTGTAGAGCACCACATCATTATGAAGGGACCTCCTATCCATGCTCGTGCACGTCACCTCGTCGCTGAGAAACTAACAATCGCTAAGGCAGAGTTCACTAGGATGGAACAACTTGGCATCATTGGCCGATCCAATTCACCCTGGGCCTCCCCTCTCCACATTGTGCCAAAGCCTGAAGTGGGTTGGCGGCCATGTGGCGATTTTCGCCGTCTTAACAATGCTACGGTGGGTGACCGCTACCCATTGCCACGTATCCAAGACTTCAATGCCAGTTTGGAGGGTACGGTGATCTTCTCCAAAGTCGACCTCATTCGTGGTTATCACCAAATCCCGATGGCCGCTGATGACATCCCCAAAACGGCAATCATCACCCCTTTCGGTCTCTGGGAGTTCTTACGCATGCCTTTTGGACTCAAGAATGCAGCCCAAGCCTTCCAGAGGTTAATGGATAGAATCTTCCGCGGCATCCTGTTTGTGTTCGTCTACCTAGACGACATCCTGGTGGCCAGCACATGCACTGAGGATCATGCCGACCACCTCTGTCAAGTTTTTCGTCTCCTCTCTGCCAATGGCATGGTAGCCAACAGGGCCAAGAGCATGTTCGGTGTCTCTGAGCTGGATTACCTCGGCCATTGTCTCAACTCCGCCGGTATCTCGCCCATGCCCTCCAGGGTCGATGCTGTAAATGATTTCCCTATCCCAGACTCCAAGGCAAGTCTTCAACGCTTTCTAGGAATGATAACCTTTTATCACTGGTTCATGCCCCGGCTGGCAGAGAAACTGCACCCACTCCACGAAGCTACTAAGGTCAAAGATCAAACCATCACATGGACGCCTGAATGCCAGTTGGCGTTCACCAGAGCCAAGTCTGCTCTTGCTTCAGCCACTCTCCTACACCATCCACATGCGGCCGCAATGACCAGCATCACGGTGGACGCTTGACAAAGCTGTCGGAGGCCAACTGGTGCAGATTCAAGCCGGTGTCGGCAGCCGCCGCCCTCCAAACCATCGACTACCGCCAACTAGCCAACTGTCAGTCCAACTCAGAGGAAATCGCAGCCTACCAGCCTTCTATCACTGGTCTTCAGTTCGAAGACATACCATTTGGTGACTTCACTATCCTCTGCGATACCTCCATCGGACAGAACAGACCGGTCGTGCCATCAGAGTGGACCAGAAGAGTCTTTGAAGCCATCCACAGCCTTTCTCACTCTGGCTCTCGCCCAACACAGAAAGTAATCTCCTCCCGTTTCGTCTGGCATGGGCTCAAGCGAGACATTCGCCGTTGGTGCCGAGAGTACCACCACTGCCAAGCATCCAAAATTCAGCATCATGTCCACGCCCCTCTCAAAGAGTGACCACCTCCCGACAGACGTTTCGGAAGCCTTCATGTGGACATTGTTGGACCCCTTCCGACCTCGGAGAACAAGGTTTACCTTTTCACCATTGTTGACCGTTTCACACGATGGTCCGAGGTCATTCCAATGGAGAACTCCACAATGGAGACATGCACAAAAGCCCTCATCAGGCACTGGATTGCTCGGTTTGGCGTTCCAGACGATCTGACTTCGGACCGTGGCCCGCAGTTAACGTCACACATCTGGGCCGAACTCAACAAGCTGTTGGGCATCTCTGCCTCCACGACAACGGCGCACCACCCTCAGGCTAACGGAATGGTGGAACGCCTACACCGCCAGCTTAAGGCCTCGCTCAAAGCTCGTCTCCGAGGACCCAACTGGATGGACAAACTCCCTCTTGTTCTACTAGGCATAAGGACAGCATGGAGGGAAGATCCCGGATGCTCTGCCACGGATCTCGTATACGGCAAAGCCTTGCACGTCCCAGGCGAGTTCTTTCCCCCAGCTGCAAACCAACCTTGCGATATCCCTCCATCTTCAGAGTTTCTCCAACGGCTCTGAACATCGAGGCATTCTGCTCTTCCACCTCCACCCGAGCTACACAGCTGCCATCCAATCTACGCTCCACGGAACCTGTCAGCTACCGGTTTCATATATGTGTGCCATGACGCCCATCGTGGCCCGTTCCAGTGCCCCTACCATGGACCATTTAAAATCCTGGAGGCAAGGGAGAAGTACTTCATCCTGGACATCAATGGCCAGCGTGATAGTGTGTCTGTAGACCGCCTCAAGGTTGCCCACCACAGCACAACCATATAAGTCCATTCGTCCGTCAGGCCCTCACCCAGCCACATCTTCGGCCACTACTCCTGCCAGTTCAACGATGCCACGCCTCTTCTCTCACGCTCCGGCAGGCCCATCAAGGTCCCTCTACGCTACCGCTAGGCCACCTTCACTCCATTGACTCCACTGGGGGGGGGGGGGCTCCTGTGGTGTCACCGGCAAGTGCACGTGCCAAACTGATCACTAATTAACTGACTTGTGAACTTGCCTTTCTGAGTTGTTGTTGCTTGCATTATCAGTGTTCAGTTATAATATATTTAGCTCACGCTAAAGTAGAACCTCACCCAGCATGTCGACTAGGCTTCTTCTGATTTCCTCTTGAAGCTGTCGTTGCTGTACGGTAAGATTCTTGGGTGACCCAATAGTGTTTGAACAGCACAGTCTGTACGCTACTGTAATCACGTCTCTCTGACACTTTCATATTTCTGAACACTTCCGTGGCTGCTGGGGTCAAAATGGGTGCGAGGCAATTGAACTGTACTCTGGGTACTGAGTGCCCTGCCATGTTGAAAGCATCGAAGTCCATCTGAGCAACCTCGCCTTCTGCAAATACATGGAATTTAGCCACTGGAGATGACAGGTTAGCCACTGGGCTAGGAGAGGCAACTGTTAGTCACTGGAGATGGCAGGTTAGCCACTGGAGATGGCAGGTTAGCCACTGGGCTAGGAGAGAGGCAACTGTTAGTCACTGGGTTAGCCACTGGAGATGGCAGGTTAGCCACTGGAGATGGCAGGTTAGCCACTGGGCTAGGAGAGAGGCAACTGTTAGTCACTGGAGATGACAGGTTAGTCACTGGAGATGACAGGTTAGCCACTGGAGATGGCAGGTTAGTCACTGGAGATGACAGGTTAGCCACTGGAGATGGCAGGTTAGCCACTGGGCTAGGAGAGAGGCAACTGTTAGTCACTGGAGATGGCAGGTTAGCCACTGGAGATGGCAGGTTAGCCACTGGGCTAGGAGGGGCAACTGTTAGCCACTGGAGATGACAGGTTAGCCACTGGAGATGACAGGTTAGCCACTGGAGATGGCAGGTTAGCCACTGGAGATGGCAGGTTAGCCACTGGGCTAGGAGAGAGGCAACTGTTAGTCACTGGAGATGACAGGTTAGCCACTGGGCTAGGAGAGGCTACTGTTAGCCACTGGAGATGACAGGTTAGCCACTGGGCTAGGAGAGGCTACTGTTAGCCACTGGAGATGACGGGTTAGCCACTGGGCTAGGAGAGGCAACTGGAACAGCCACAACTAGTCCTCATTCTTTCCATCATCATCACCTCCCAAAATCTCATGTCTTCCTTCCTGCAGTCTTCTTGTCTCAGCTCATTCGCATTTCTGGTTCTTTCTTGTTTCTCCTGTTCCTCTCTCCTGAGTTCCTCTTTTCTCTGTCACTCCTGCCACATCTTTCTGTCAGCTGCTTCCTGTTGTGCTGTCAATGAGTTGTCGGGTGGTGTAGGCCACTGTCCTAGTGGTAGTCCAGGGCGCCCCATCATGGACATCCCAGTGTTTGCTGTGTGACCCATCTGAGTTGATCCACTACCTGCTGTCTATGTGGTCCCATTGCTGATACTCCTGTGAGTAATGGTTGACGTCCACTACCTGCTGTCTATCCTAGGCCCATTGCTGATACTCCTGTGAGCAATGGTTGACGTCCACTACCTGCTGTCTATCCTGGTCCCATTGCTGATACTCCTGTGAGTAATGGTTGACGTCCACTACCTGCTGTCTATCCTGGTCCCATTGCTGATACTCCTGTGAGTAATGGTTGATGTCCACTACCTGCTGTCTATCCTGGGCCCATTGCTGATACTCCTGTGAGCAATGGTTGACGTCCACTACCTGCTGTCTATCCTGGGCCCATTGCTGATACTCCTGTGAGCAATGGTTGACGTCCACTACCTGCTGTCTATCCTGGTCCCATTGCTGATACTCCTGTGAGTAATGGTTGACGTCCACTACCTGCTGTCTATCCTGGGCCCATTGCTGATACTCCTGTGAGTAATGGTTGACTTCCCTAGCTGTTTTGCCTGCTGCAGCTTTGTCCCACGACACCTGAACTGTTGGTTACTGCCACCAGGTAGTCTATGACTACCACTGCTGTTGTGTTACTAAAGTCCTTAATCAATAGTACCCTCCATCTTGGTATCTAACTATAAGGGCAGGAGACTTCTGAACATTGACAACCACTGGGTTGAGACAAATGGCTAGTAGGAGGTTATCTGTTGTGAGAGTACTCTTGTTATGACACACCCAAGTGTGTGTTCATTAAGCATAGTGGTCATGTATACAGCACAGCATTATTATGGTATTTACCTTGGTGGTTGCACTCATGTTCACCTTGGTCAGCAAGCATGCACTCAACACACACACACACACACACACACACATGCACACACACAAAGTGGAAGTGGTCACATGCATTATCAATGGCTTGATTGCCACAAGGAACCACACAACTAGTGAAGCTTTAAAAAACTAACTGCTGGGAATTTATGTTTTGCAGGGACTTTGGGTGTTGCCAGGATGTGCGATGAAGTTCACTTGGAAGGAAGAGGATGGAGAATATCTAACACTGTAGCTTATTAAATTAACGATCCTTACCATGTATGTCAGTTATACTTGTCATTGATTTCGTATTAATATCAATATTCGATCGAGTTATACATGCGAGCAAATACTGGTATCCCTGATTCTCTATGACAAGTATAACTCGATTTCATAGAACTCGATTTCAAAAGACGATTGCCAAGGATTTGCTATCGGAAAAAAGGAAAGAGAAGTCGGGGCAGTAAAGAAGACGATCCAATCGCATGGTTTGGAAATGCCCACCATTCAGTGCCCAGTTGAAGGTTGCGAGTACCGGACATCAGATATGGAACCCGTACTGGCCACAGCCCTCATTATAGCCCATGCAACAGTCCATGGCTCATCCCATGCCACCACACCTGCGGCAAGAGCCGAGAAGGTGAAGCGCCCGAGCATATCATCTGCTGGAACAACAGAAGACTGGCAAACTTCAGATCTAGGTGGAGTGATTACGTGGAGCCGACCAAATTGTCAGGCACTGACAAGATAATCCCGTTACTCGAATGCTGCGATGACCAACTACGAAAACACTTGACTCTAAATGCAGGAGGAACTCTCACAGGGAAAACGGAGGATGAGGTGTTTGCAGCCACGAGAAGCTTGGCAGTCATAGCTGGCATACATCTCGAAGATCAGCAACCATCAGACCAAATGGAGAACACTTTGATGCACTCAGAAATTACCCAGCTCAAAGACACTCAAACAGTCAACTGGAATCAAGTACAGCCACCAGCTCAGATGTAGACATGACACTACTACTCTCCGTCATTGAAGAAGGCATGCCTGACCACAAGTACCAACTTCCATCTCAAATCAGAGACTACCACCAAGGAACCGCCATATGGTAAACCACAAAAGATGGACCTTTGGTTGTGGTGATGAGAGGGTACTACTAAAGGGCTTGAGGTATAATTATGCCATAGATCCTGTGGTCATGGTATCTAACTTACAAGCAACCATCTGCAAACCAGAATAAAAGAGGACAGTAGCAGAAGCTGGCATGTTATGGACCTCTCTACCTTTTTAATTGACGAAATAATCTTCCAATGGCCCAGCAAGCCTGGATGAGGTACAGCAAACATTCACTGACCCCAGCCCTGCACTAGCTCTATGGCAGGGAACATCTAGTGGCCCCTCCACACACACATAGATATATAGACGGCTTTGATATTGAACTCCCAATGAAGCACTGCTCATTGGAAAAAATACTCCCAATGAAGCCGCTCATTGGAAAAAGTACTCCCAATGAAGCACTGATCATTGGAAAAAGTACTCCCAATGAAGCCGCTCATTGGAAAAAGTACTCCCACAATGAAGCACTGCTCATTGGAAAAAGTACTCCCAATGAAGCCGCTCATTGGAAAAAGTACTCCCACAATGAAGGACTGCTCATTGGAAAAAATACTCCCAATGAAGCACTGCTCATTGGAAAAAAGTACTCCCAATGAAGCACCGCTCATTCAATGATGCACTGTTAATTGGTGTGTATGGAAGTTCCTTAAGTGGTGCCCGGCACCGAGTGTTGAAGATGATTGCATGAAGCTGCCAATTAGCTCAACAAGGCTGGACAATGTTAGCAAGCTGAGAGGGAACATGTCACCGACTAGCTGTACAAAGAGAAACTGACTTATACCACTCACCAGCTACACACACACACACACACACACACACACACATTCGTATAAACATACCACGTTTTTCTGGACAGAGAAGAAGACGCACATGTCACTCTCAGTGGAAGCCTCCACGGTGACTGTCTGGCTGTCTTCTGGGAATTTGAAGTAGTAGATCTAGAATATTGAATAGAGAGCTAGGCACAAATAAATCATCACAGCTCTCTCTCCCTCCCTCCATTATCAACCTTTCCCCAGCCTCACACTCACCCCCACCGCGACTCACCTGAGGGGAAGCTGCACCCACCAGTATGGATATGGGTACACCCAACCTGCAAGGCAGAATGCAACATGTAGCAGCTAATCCAAGTCGTATGACACCAAATGTTTGCAGGGGTTGTGAAAACACATGGGGGAGGGGCAGGTATGCCGAAATGCATCAATCACACAAGCCATTTCCAGGAAACAGGGAAAATCAGATCCAAAAAAGGAGATGCAGTGAATAACCTCCCGCACACACTGAAAGAAACATAAGCATGAAATTCTAAGCCAATTGGCAAGGTCAGCAGAGATCATTCAACCTTTTTGGCTGAGCGCAAGTTGGATGGGAAACTTGATATTGTTGCCACATGGTGTATATCTACGTATTGACCAGAGGTTCACCTGTTTTAAATAATGCTGGCTTATTAAATAATGCTGGCTTATTAAACAATGTTGGCTTATTAATGCTGGCTTATTAAATAATGCTGGCTTATTAAATAATGCTGGCTTATTACACTGAGAATGGTAGAGAAAACAACTTAGCACTTTGCAAGTGACAGAACTATACTTATAAAGAAGCTAACATCGTTCAATAGGCAGTGGGTTTACTCTGTTATGAATATGCTTTGTACTTAAATCTGAAAATAGTTCTTTACAGAAGTAGCTTTTAGATTGTGGATTTATTTCACAGGGAATCCTTCCCAAAATAACAAGCAAGCCTCTGTGCACACTGCGCTGACCCAGTTGAATGCTCGATTTGGCTTTACTGGAAATGATGATGACTGCATCTTGCACTGGCCTAAGAGGAGAAGTGTGTGTGTGTGTGAGTGTGAGTGTGTGTGTGTGTGTGTGTGTGTGTAAAATAATATTACCTTGAATTACCAATCTTTGTATCTTTAATAGGCCTAATGTATAATGCTTGAGAGGAGGGAGGGGATTACTAACGAACTTTAACTCAATCTACCAAGAAAATATAGCGAGCCACACATTGAAAGAAAAAAATCGTAACTGTAGTTTTTTAAATATTGACTTCATTGCTAGGTAGGGCTTGGCACCATCCACCATCACCATCGAGAAATTTCCTTAGGCTCAGGTAAAGCTTCTACACTCAATCTGTCCATGTTTCTACAAGGGAAGGAGCGCCATAAATGTATGCCATTAACTATTGTCTAAACCTTGAAGATTGTCTTTGAGATCTAGAAGCTTGAAAGGAACACTAAAGTGTGACACACCATATATAATGGAGCACTTGAGATAGCTGTGAGAAAGCTATAGCTAAAACCTCATCTGTAGCTATAACTACTGCATTGTACTAGGCATGATCCAAAGAAAATTTCTAAGTACCCACAGCTTGGGTTAGCTTGAGCTACCAACTTATTACTCTATTGTTGTTTTCAATACAGCTCTTGACTCTGAGCATGCTGGAGAAAGCTCTAGCTACAAACCACAGCCTTATTAGCAGCTGGTCTGGGCTAGGACCAAAGAAGGAAGTCTACTGATGAAAAACTACAAGGCAAGCTGCTGCAGCACTCCAGAAGCCCACAGCTTTAGTGTTGTCTAGCTATAGGGTGATTAATTTGGAAATCAGGTCATGTGTGTATGAGTGGATTCTTGAGCCTTGTGCATATTAAAACAATAGCTACGTGCACAGCTGCAGATTTCAAATCTTTTTAAGCAGAGCAACTAGCAGATTTCGAATCTTTTTAAGCAGAGCAGCTGTTTGATTTGCCAGAATGGATAAAGAAAATAGACTTCAGAAAAGGAGAGAGAGAGAGAGGGAAAAGTTAAAGCTGCTTCTGAAACAGCAGAACAAAGAGAACAGAACTGAAAAAAATTTGGGGGAAAAGAGCAAATGTTATTTTAAAAAAACTGGCGGGAGAAGCACAGCATCCCACGATGGAGAAGCTTCCTTGGGCTCAGGTGAAGTTCCATTCTGACTTAGCCACTCTATTCATCAACACACTCTAACTATGGACATGTCTGCTCAAATGGAAATGGTCGTCACTGACAAGTTCTAAAATGGAAACGATCAATATTGAGCTGATACTCCTTGAAAAGTGTGAGGAATATACTACTCTTGGCTACTTCTCCATATTACATCCAATCTGACGACATCAATAATTTACTGACAGTATGCAGTGCTAGGCCTGCAGCTATGCTTGGGGTAGGTCAGTACTTAGAGCAATGTGATGTAAATTTCAAATTCATGTTTTTATCGCACCTTTGCTCGCCACAATGCCTTGCATTCATTTCTAGCATTCAAGATTCAATAAAGTACACGGCCATCATGCAAAACTCCGTCAAGAGCAAGGGTTTATGTCTTGGTTGTATTCACGGAGCATAAAAGTAAGCCTCCGCAGGAATGGAATTCAACTTTGAACGTTATTCCACTAGGCAGTGTTTTGTCCGCACCTCACACAAGAAGCTAGTTGGAATGGTGATTCTTAGCTGAACCAAAAGTTTACCTTTTAATCAGCTCAAGATTAATTTTTTATGACATTTTTAACCAAATGCATTGGTCTTCATCAGGGACAATGAAGACTGAAGGATTCAGTTGAAATGTTGGCTGAAGAAGGTTTTTTTTGAAATTCAATTGGTTCATATGGAGGCAGGAGTTCCCACATGCTACTTGTAGTAAGCTAACCTATTCCCACACAATAGGCACACCACACACACTTATAATACCTCATGTATAACTCGCCCACGAACCTTTTTGGGTTCAGGAGGGGGGGTTGGGACCCTCCCACAGGAATTATTTATTGTACTTTCTCTGAGAATGAGTTCTGATGCAATTTTGGATTGTAACTTGTCAGGTGAATGTAGGTAGTAAATCTACCACAAGGCTGAGTAAAAAAGCACCCTCTAGTTATGGCATAATCATCATGTGTGTGTACTACCTAACTACGTGGCTGTCATGTGAGAGTACAAAGTGTTTGTTGTGGCAGTGCCAATGCCAGGCACTACAGACCCTGTCTGCAGAATCTAGGACCGTGCTCTTAGCTGGCTCTTAGTGGATTCTAGCAAGAAGCTTGGCTGCATTGCTACTTTGAAAATAGACACAAATAGACGCAAGGTCTTTTTCTTTTCTTTTACAAGGAACCATCTTTGGAACCATCTAATTAGCTTTGTCGTTTCTAATTTTCTTGGGGGAGGGGATATCCTTCCTTCCCCTCTGCATGAACACTGTCAGCATTACATCATCACTTCATATTCATGCTCAGTAATTACTTCTCACCACACTTTCATATACAGTACTGAATTTGGTCTGCACATGCTCAGTCATCATCACACCTTCATATTTGTCACCTTCATATTTGGTCTGCACATGTTCAGTACTAATATCTCACACACCATATTTGGTCTGCACATACTCGGGACCAACATCTTACCACACCATATTTGGTCTGCACATACTCAGCACTAATATCTCACACACCATATTTGGTCTGCACACACTCAGTACTAATATCTCATTTCACTTCAGTACATTTCCAAGGGGCAATGTCAGGAATGGAACCATCACATTCCAACAACATGAGATTAAACAGCAATACATTCCAACAACATGGAATTAAACAGCAATACATTCCTATAACATGGGATTACATAGCAAATTGAAAATAATTTCTCTGTGACAAGAGAATGATATTACAATGTGCACCAGCCCCTCTAGAACAGCAGGACCGTCAGTTACACTTACTCGATGACAAACTCAGGGACCACGTCCACCCTGATCCCATATTCCATATCCCTGACTGAGCTGCTGAACACATCCACGTAGAAGAGGAAGCTTGTTTCATCATAGATGACCCGCTGGTCATCGGGAACATCAAACGTCTGGAGCTGGCTGGTGGAGTTGCTGGGACACATGGTCCTCTCAACTGCGTAGAAATAGTTCTTGAAGCTGAAGGGAGAGAGAGTAGAGATGGGTGAAGAGGATGATGGAAGAAATGGGAGAGTAGATTGAGGGGAAAATAATATGATGGAAGAGAGCCTGAGTGAGTAGGCAGACACAAGGAGATAAGAGTTAAAAGCTGGAAGGGGTTGTGAAGGGAGTGGAAGTGATCTTGCAACCATGATCTCTTTTCTCAGGTAATTCTTGAAAAGCAGCAATATATAATAAAAGGTTTTGTGCAATAACTTTTGCATATGGTGCAAAATTGAGCCAATTTGTGGCAAAATTCAATATACAAAGCTGATAGGCAAAAATTTACTAGAAGTGTCACATGCTTGTTGGATGTACACCACTCCCCTTTACTCTGTCTTGATTGCTATGGAAATAAAAAGTGGGAATAACCAAAGGAAGGAACGAGGAGGGTGGGTGGGGGCTATCTCACTTTTGTGGTTGGAAGGGGATGGTCCAAGATGTGATTGCCGAGTTCCCCTGGCGACTGACGAACACAACAGACATATCATCAGTGATGGAATAGTTTTTGATCCACGACACCACCCTCAGCCCCTGGAAGATGTGCTGTAGGTCAATAAATATACCTCTATAGGTACCCACCCTCAGCCCCTGGAAGATGTGCATGTAGGTCAATAAATATACCTCTACAGGTACCCACCCTCAGACACTGGAAGATGTGCATGTAGGTCAATAAATATACCTCTACAGGTACCCACCCTCAGACACTGGAAGATGTGCATGTAGGTCAATAAATATACCTCTACAGGTACCCACCCTCAGCCCCTGGAAGATGTGCATGTAGGTCAATAAATATACCTCTACAGGTACCACCCTCAGACACTGGAAGATGTGCATGTAGGTCAATAAATATACCAACCATCCTCAGACACTGGAAGATGTACATGTAAACCACCCTCAGCCCCTGGAAGATGTGCATGTAGGTCAATAAATATACCTCTATAGGTACCCACCCTCAGACACTGGAAGATGTGCATCTAGGTCAATAAATATACCTCTACAGGTAACCATCCTCAGCCCCTGGAAGATGTGCATGTAGGTCAATAAATATACCTCTACAGGTAACCATCCGCAGACACTGGAAGATGTGCATGTAGGTCAATAAATATACCTCTATAGGTACCCACCCTCAGACACTGGAAGATGTGCATCTAGGTCAATAAATATACCTCTACAGGTAACCACCCTCAGCCCCTGGAAGATGTACATGTAGGTCAATAAATATACCTCTACAGGTAACCACCCTCAGCCCCTGGAAGATGAGCATGTAGGTCAATAAATATACCTCTATAGGTACCCACCCTCAGACACTGGAAGATGTGCATGTAGGTCAATAAATATACCTCTACAGGTAACCACCCTCAAACACTGGAAGATGTGCATGTAGGTCAATAAATATACCAACCATCCTCAGACACTGGAAGATGTACATGTAAACCACCCTCAGCCCCTGGAAGATGTGCATGTAGGTCAATAAATATACCTCTATAGGTAAGCCTAATTATAGTTACGTGCCTTATGTAAACTTTCACGAGGTAACATCCCCTAGACTAAAAGTAGAAATTGATTGGATGTTAGACATGACATGCGTGTTGCGACAATTCCAGAATTTCAACTTCTAATTCATAACAAACAGCAACAACCTTCTCATTGAAATGTATTTTAGAGCGGACATGAATTCTTTTTTTTTCTTTTTTGATTCAGACCTAATGTATATATTATGTTAAGGAAATCACCAATACATTCTTTCCAAATTGTTTATTGCATTTTTCTGGGGAGGGGTCCCTAGCTTTTGCCGGTCCGTGACTAAAAAAAAGGTTAAGAACCAGTGCCCTAAAGCTACTCCATGAATATGCAGCTGAAGTTTCTTCTGGTATAGAAGGAAAAAACTATTTGGAATTCTAATGGAAGCCAATGTGTTGTAATGGTCCAGGGGCTAGTCCTTGCTCTACTGGATTCCATGTTTTAGCTCTTGCTCTGCCTTGGCCATATCCTAGCTATGAGGATGCTGCTGCTACTGGTTGCATAACTGTTTCAGAACTCCAGCTGCTGGATGCCTAACTGTTCCAGGGACTAGCTGCTGGGTGCCTAACTGTTCCAGAGTCTAGCTGCTGGGTGCCTAACTGTTCCAGAGTCTAGTGCTGGATGCCTAACTGTTCCAGAGTCTAGCTGCTGGGTGCCTAACTGTTCCAGAGTCTAGTTGCTGGATGCCGAACTATTCCAGAGTCTAGCTGCTGGGTGCCTAACTGTTCCAGGGACTAGCTGCTGGGTGCCTAACTGTTCCAGAGTGTAGTTGCTGGGTGCCAAACTGTTCCAGAGTCTAGCTACTGGGTGACTAATCTAGAGTCTAGTTGTTGGGTGACTTACTGTTCCCGAGCCCAGCTGCAGGGTGGCTAACTATTCAAGAGTCCAGCTGGGTGCCTTAAAACCTGTTTCAGAGTTCATCTGTTTCATAGTCAAGCTGCTAGGGTGCGAAATCCTACTTAAGAGTCCAGCAGATGGGCTGATGGCGTGCTCAAAACTGCTTTCGAGTCCAGCTACTGAGTCCCCCCCCCCCCCTCCCTCACCCCCATTTCTAGTCCATCTCCTGGAAGCCTAAACCCTGCTTGAGTCTACCTACTCGGTGCCCTGGAACCAAATGACACACCTAACTGCAAGTGCTAGGTCACACACTTCCTGGAAGCAGTGTCTAGGCGCATCAAGCAGCTTTATAGAGTTGTTATGCAAACATTATCATTCTAGAAGCCAGACCAAAGTTCCCAGGACCATTTTTCTGATGATAGGTTTACTGTAGGAATATCAACAAAGCGTAAATAACTTTAAAACCCAACTTTCTAAGAGTGAAAATAAATAACTATTATCGTGACCTCAATAATCAACTTGAAATTTCTCAGAATGAATCTCAAATATGTTTCTCGCCAATATACAATCACTTACTAAAGTAATATTTACACATCATGTAACATGCAGGCAAGCTTTAAGACTTTCATTTTACGGTTTGTCTCTGAAACCACGATAAATACCTGAAGCTTTATGTCCATGAGGCTGCAAGGATGCGAGCCAGCTGGAAGTATGCTTCCATACCCTTAACCATAGCTAGCTAGATGTAACTCCCCCAGTCCCTTGCCTCTTACAATCTTGCTGTGGTTTCTCGTTTGAGGCCACCATGACGAGTTCATACACGAACTGAAGTTCGGCTTCACAGCATATATGTCGCTCTTGAAGCGGGATACGGTCGCTAAGGTAGCTTCTGCGCAGGGCTCGATCTCGTTGAGAGTCAGGTTCGCCTGTTTGCTCTTTACAGAGCTCAAGTATAAGAGGAGGACTAGACTAAGACGTTTCATTTTCCTTATCTGCATCAGGGTTTTTCTCGGAAATCACTAATTAAATACCTTGCGTATCTGATTTCAGTCCGAGACTTGAATCCAGATATCTGTTGGACACTGAGTGGTTCCAGTGCTGTCTCCAATAGGTTATGTGACTATGTTTTTAACAGTAATCTTACACTATTATTATTGTTGTTGTTATTACTATTACTATTGTTGTTGTTGTTATTATTATTATTCATTTTACAGGAGACATACATATATAATTATAGAGAAACATGAGTAATTAGGGAGAAATAGTACTGATGGTCAAAATCAAGCAGCCAGATTTAGTGAAAGTTGGGGGGGGGGGGGGGGGGGGGTATATTAGTGCACTTGTTACATGGATATAGAGAGCATGAATTATTTGGATCAAAGTTTGAAATGAAGTGATCAAGAAACAATAAGTTTAGCTGATGTAAGATTCAAGTCTATATGTAGGACATGGGAGTAAATTCCACAGACGAGGAATGCGTGTGAAAAATGAATGTACATTACGAGCATGAACATGTTTGATTTTTAGATGATTGTTGCTCTTCTTTGGATCTTTTCCAGCAGGACAAAGTCTTTCTTGATATGAGGGCACCAGATTGGAGAGGCATACGTGAGTAGAGACTTGACTAGAGTGAGGTAAAGTTGTTGCTTTGCACTCACTGTGTTGCAATGATGGAAAGTACGTCTAAGAAGCCCTAGGGACTTGTAGGATTTACCAATTATGTATGATACATGGATCCATGATAGGTCAGGATAAGTTCAAGATATATGTAAAGGGAGAAACTATGGAAAGTCATGTAGATTTAAGCATTCTAGAGGAGATCAAGTCAGAGCAGGACACATCAACATTGACGTTAAAGTTTCCAGAAGGATCAGGCCAGAGAGCACATTGTGTGAAAAAGCGTTTAGAGTGTCTGAAACAGAAGGTCTATAAAAAGCTCCAAACGTAAAAGTAATTTCAGAAGGAGTTCAAGGCTATCATGGAGGTTCAAAGGAACAGCATGTAAAGAAGAGTGCACATAAATAGCAACACCACCACCATGGCGATTTCTATCTAAGCATTTAAAATTAGGTAAAGAAACCTCACTATTAAGAATGTCTGGTGAGAGCCAAGTCTCATTCACACAAACAAGATCAGGAAAATAAGTGTTAAAGAGTAGAGACAGCTCATCTAATTTATATAAGAGACTGCGGGCATTGAAAGAAAACAGCTTAAGAGATCGGCTGGTGAAGTGAGAGGTGGAACTAGACAGAAGAGGACAGGTTTTAAGAGAGATTTTGGACGTTGAAGTTAAAGGTTTTAGGTCCTTCGTAGGTTCTTTATATGTAGTCGAAAGCTGGGGGGAAAGGCAGGAGATGTGGCATAAAAAATCAACCCAGAAGAGAGGGAGGGCAGGATGAGGTATGAGGAAAGTTGCTGAGGGCTGATTGGAGGATGATTGGGGTGGAGGGAGGAGAAGAGAGAGGGGGAAGGTGTTTTGTAGTGGGTCTGGAGGCGAATCGTTTTGTTGGGGACATCCATTGTTGGTGCCAGGTGGAGGGTGCCAACCCTTGGGTAGGTAAGGGATGAAGGGAGTAGGCAGTAGAGGTGGAGAATGGAATTGATCTCTTGACGAGGGAAGAGCCCTTGAGGTGGAAAGGGATAAATGGGAGTAGGTAGTAGAGGAGGTTTGTAAGGAGTACGACGAGCACGGTGAGCTGTGTTTGGAGGCTTTGGAGGAAGACGAGAGGATAAAAAAATATTTGATGGAGAATGAGTATTGGAAGTGGAACCATTGAAGGTTAGACTTTGGCAAGGGGTAGTTGACCATGTGTAGGAAGAGGGGAAACTGGAGATGAAACTGGAGAAACAGACAATTTTGGAGGATGGATTAACTTACAGTTGAGGCAGTTGAGTTAGGAGAATGGAGGGAAGGAGAATTGGGTGGAGAATTAGAAGCTGGAATGGAGAAATTCACGTATTCAATTCAGCCTGAATAGTGGTGGGTGATGCGTACATTGAGGTGTTTTGGAGTGACAACCTAAAGGCTTGGAAGCTGTTTTCCAGCATCTGAAATTGGGTGACCAGGGTGAAAGAGAGAGAGAGAGAATCCTTTACACAGTGAAGGCAGACAAATGGTTAAGATTGCGCTAGAGAGATGGGAATGCCAACACGGGTGCAGTGAGACCAACTGGAGCAGATTTCACATTGGATCATATCACGATAAAGAAGAAACGTCCACAAGTTAGAGAGAGAGAAGACAGTTGACAAGAAAAGTAACTCCAGAAGAGGTGAGACGAAGTCTGGCTCTGAAAAGAGTAGGCAGGTAGGTTGATCTAAGCTTCAGGAGAAGACATAAGAGGGAACAGAAGGAGAGACAGAGAAGAGTAGTTTCTAGCAGTTACCGCCATGCTTAATAAAGCACTGTATCTGATGGACCTAAAACACTTAATTGTTATAGTATAGACGACGAGGATCTTTTATGTAATGTTGAGGTTCATCCGCCTGATTACACTTCTTTCTCTTCTGATCAATTTTTTAAATCTCCTTTGAAGTAATTGTTAATTGCTAGTCTCAGGGATAGCTCCCTTGTTTTAGACTATCTGAAAGCTGATTGGCAAGACCTCTGCAGCTTTGATGGATGAGGACCTTAGCTTGTGCTTGGAACTAGAAAATGTGGATGAAATCTGATCGGCCTTCAAATACATTGTGACTACAGCCATGATTATGTACATCCCTAGAGTTCAACTGAGAACCTTCCAATTGCCTAATGGTTCACCTCAGATGGTACACCCAGCATCCCACCCCAACTCAACTAATGGTTCTCTTCCAGAGAGCTTCAAAGCAAGCCAAGGCTACATATGAAAGTAAGCTGATAAACAACTTGGTCTCATCAGGGGTCTATACGTTCATCAATAACCTTAGAAAAGGCATTTTATGATTCTATATCTGCGGACGTCCTGATGTAAATAAAGAGAACCTGTTTAATAGCTCAGTATTCACTCAGGAGGCCTTACTCGCTGCCCACTCTTGAGAAAATGCCTGTCATTACATCTGTAATCTCTATAATAGATTCTGACAGGCATTTTCTCAAGAGTGGGCAGCGAGTAAGGCCTCCTGAGTGAATACTGAGCTGAAATAGCTATTATTAAACAGGTTCTCTTTATTTACATCAGGATGTCCGCAGATATAGACACCGACTTTCTTTTGGTTGCTCGTTTGATATCCTATACTTCTTTGTCCAGAATGAAAGGTATTAACTGCCTTAACTTGGACGAATCACACAGAGAGAATGCATGCTCCTCTCGGAAACTGTCAACCTTCGAAAGTGGAACCCCAGCTTTCAAAAAAAGCTGTTACTACCTTTACTCTATAAATTCGTGTAATTTCAGGCAAATTCTCACCTACTGGTGGTGTTTTGAGCTGTATGCTTGGAGAGCTTTGGATATGTGCTTTTCATCAGTCTTCAAGCATTCTTTCCCCTTCTGATGCTTAACAGATTTTATGTGAAGCTGTGACTTGACCGAAAACTGCTCTCTGCAAGCTGAACAAAACAGTGTTCCAGTGGTCACAGTTAGAGGCTCTCCAGGGTGCTCCTTCACACGGTCATATGGAGTAATAGATTTTGGAGCAAATGCAGAATTCTTGCCTTTCTTACTCCGCTTCATACCCACAGGAGGGTTTGACTGGACTTTTCGTTTTCTTGCCAGATCTGAAGCTTTTGGTGCTTTGAGCCTGTCCAGCAGTGATACAACTTCTGATTGAGCTTCATCTTCATTGTGATCAGACAGCTGATCTTCAGAGTCACTGCTAGAAAGCACTTGGATAGAGTTACCATCAGCCAGTTCAGGACACTAGATCTAGTGTCACTCTGAGGAATGCAGCTACTGCTACTACCACTAAGTCTAGCACTTGAGTTACTGGTATCCATTGAAACCATGTGGTCAACAGTTTTGTGAGCTGTAATTTTGAACTAAACTTCCTGTAAATAGAGATGTGTACAGTGCTGCTACAAATCTAAAGACTAGATAATTAGAGTTTAGCTCGTAAAGCAAGTTTTTAAAATAAGAGTTAAGTATCGGGATACATGTTCTCTACCTCCCTATATACCAAGTTATAAGCATTTAATGCCTGTAGTTTTTTAATAATGACGATTAATGAGGTAAATGTTGCCACAATTATACGTTGGGAACGCTTTAAGCTGAAATTTACAAACTAATGGGAATTAAAAACCAGAACTTGTTCTGCAGGTGTTCAAGCATATCTATTTTACTTATATCATGCAAAACATTTTGTTGGGTTTTCTTCCTGTGTGAAGCTTTTCAAAGGTCCTCTTATACCTTTATCGATGATTATTGTGGGCATGTTTAGGGTTGTGGTCATGGGTTGGGCTTGAATAGATGTAGTTTGTCAGCTGGGTATATATGTTTGACAAATTTTAAATGCAAAATATATCATATTGGCCTGTCAGTGATGGAATACCCAACAAAAATGTACCTAGAATAGGCTGTAGCACTGTACTTGCTAATGCAGCTTTAGCTACCTGATGACTGATAACACAGTGTACTTAGAGGTTAGAACTGTCCTCTTATGGCTCTTAGCATTTGTAGTGCCCTTTGATACCACTCCAGATTGTATTTTGTCAACAAAGGAGGTGTCACAATGATTATTCCTGGGAGTTGTGCCTATTATTCTCCCAAAACTAAAGGACACCTATTATTCTCAAATTATTCCCAGAAGAATTTGCAGAGCCTAATCAGAGTACCACTTATGAATTGATGGGTTTTATAATTAATTCCCCCATTATCCCAATTTAATTTTTGCTGCTCAGGTGACTCATCAGAAAATGACTGACTGTTGATTCAAAATACAGAGCAATGCAAGAGCTATATAAAAATTATTTACTAAGGATAAATAAATCAGTTTGAAAAAGATAACACTAAAAGCACATGGGTGCCTTCTTATGTAAAAAACACACGGTCATTAGCACTTTGGAGCTCCATAAATTCTGCAGACTTCACTCTATGACCTTAATATTAAGCTCAAAAGATAGATCCCCCTGTGCTCTCTTTTGATACTAAAAACTGTTGCATAGGTATATGCAGGGATAATAAAAAAAGGTCTACCCTCTATACTTCTTGAGTTAGTTCTAGAGTATATAGGCGGCTTGTTTTTTATTTTAAAGATAAGAGGTAATGTTAGTATATATTTGATCAATAAAGAAATTAAACAAGAATTTACCATTTAATACCTTATAAAAAGTAAAGGTTCCATTTGGTAAATTTGTGTTTCTTAACAAGTATCATTTTTTGTTTTTAATTTCATCAGAACTGCCTCCATATAAAAATTGTCCAATAAACTTTCCAATAAACTTTGCCGCTAAAATAACTTCTCTTCATAAAAACAGATTTCAGGTCCAACATTCAGTGGTTACTTAATGCACTTGGGTAGTGGGAATGGCCATTTTGTAGTCCACACAACTGGAGCTATTATGTTATATATATGTGAACACATCAAGTAAAAATGGAACTTTAGGTACATACCTGCTGTGTTGAGTTTCAATAGGCCTAAAAGTTTTTTCACAAATTTTCACATCTAGATTATGAGTTATGCCTGTTGAAATCAAGGGTGGTTAGGCATTTTTAGTAAATCAAGTCATATAATATACAAGAAAACAAACAAAAGAGGTGAATTACACTGATAAAGAGACCAAAATCCAAAACTGCAAATTAATTATGGAGCTAACATAGCAAGTTTGCGATCAGCAGATATGAAATTATTAACAAGATGAGCATATTTTGTTGATGAAAGCTCAATCAGTCCACGAGATTTGTACGATACTGTTGCTGTGCCATAGCTGAGCAATATATATATACATCTAGAACGTCATCTCAAATTCATTGAGCATGCCTAAGGTTCCATTTTTACTTGATGCGTTCACATATGCAGCTCAATCTGAACTGAGTACTAGTCATTTTGATGGGTATAAAATCAATTAAAAACATGTGCACGAGTTGATGTGCTAACTACACCACATTCCCCCTCTCTCCTCTCTCTCACCCAATGCAAAAAAAAGGTCAAGAGTTGGCCATGCTAAGTCAGTACAATACACGCATCATGTGATACAAACACCAGATATATATTTAGAAAGAGCAGCACATTTGTAAAAAAAAAAATTGAACAGCTACAAATATGTACACACACACGTACACAAACTAAAAATATTTGCTTTAAAAGACTTGGAGGTCATCTCTCTTGGTGTCCTTCACGCCATCATCAAGAGTCAGCAGGAACTGGTGGAAGAAAACAAACATGCAATTATACACAGGAGAAATGTCATTGGAAGAACTTAAAAACTCAAAAATTTAAATTTTGTACCCCAGGAAATGCCAAGGTGAATGAATCTCCCAATTGGTCTGTTAACCAAGTCTTTGTTCTAGGCATAGAAATTGTCGTGCACCCAAGTGAAACACCACTTCGATAACTAACTTGGTACATATATAAATATATTATATCTATAAATACTATTATAAGTCAGAGTGGATTATAGTGAGTTATTTCATGAGCACGCGGGCATATTTTAACGAGCCAAAGGCAAATAAAAATACAGCATGTTTGCATATTCCACTCCGACAAGTGTAATAGATGGCTTATTCTAGACTTGATATACACACTGAAATGCAACTGCTTTATCATCCAGGAGAACATAGCCATAATCAGTGCAATAAACAAGTGCGTGCATGTGCAGTAGAGCATTAAATAACTAGAAGATAATGGGAGAATATCTAAATCCTCGCCTATAAATACTACAATGTGTATATCAAGCATAGAGTCTACTACCGAAGATAAATATTTATATACCAGATTTTCTCGAATAATAGCACACTTCTCACGCATGCGCTCAATTCCAAGCTGAAAGTTGTTAACACCAAGAGGAGAGAGCGAAGATGGCGAAATTGATTGTCTAAAGCAGGGGGAGGTGGCTGCTGGAGGCACACCACAAATTACTGAGCTCATTTTCAAGCTGGAAAGTCGAGAACATCAGGATTCTAGCGATACTCTCTCGGACCTCGACGATGACGATGAAGAACTGGGAACAAATGAAATACTAGTTGATGACTGAGGACTAGCAAACTTTGTTTCCAACTTTTCTCTGGCTCTGTGCCCTATTTTCTCTCACTGTATTTAATTTCTTTGTGCTGGCTCAAGCTCAGCAGTGACTGGGAGGAGCCATTGCACGAGGCTAAATGAGCTTGCACATGCTGTAGCCTGGGTTTGGGTTAATTGTGTACACCCTCGAATTACATTCCCCCTGGTTTAGTGTTCGTTCCATTAGGATGCCTGAAACTATTTGAACCCGCAGTAACCATTCGAGGATATTCAATATATATACATGTACACTAGAGATGGATAGCAAGCGTTAACTTCACCAGACAAAAACCACAAATCGGAAGGCAAGTTAAAATAGACAGAGTGATTTGTAGAACACAACTTTATGATCAAACTAAGGTCATGGTTCAGTTTTGCGATTGTGGCTTTATTTATTGGGTGGTCTTAATAAAGAGTCAAGTATGCGGCTGTGGCCTTTTATTCAAATGAAAAGACAATTTTTTTTACGCAGAGAAAATTTTCTATTACATTTAACTAGGCCACATTTATGTGTCCTACAGAATATATATACATATTGTTAGTATTTCGTGTTTATTCCGTTAGGTTCGGTATTATGGCTGGTACTATAGTGGCTATCTTAGGGAGTATAGCCATAATAAGAACACTCAGGTCAACACTACACTACACAACATTCAGGTCAACACTACACTACATAACATTCAGGTCAACACTAGAGAACACTCAGGTCAACACTACACTATGCTACAGGTCAACACTACACTACGGAACACTCAGGTCAACACTACACTACAGAATACTCAATACTACACTACAGAATACTCAGGTCAACACTACACTACAGAATACTCAGGTCAACACTACACTACAGAATACTCAGGTCAACACTACACTACAGAATACTCAGGTCAACTACACTACAGAATACTCAGGTCAACACTACACTACAGAATACTCAGGTCAACACTACACTACAGAATACTCAGGTCAACACTACACTACAGAATACTCAGGTCAACACTACACTACAGAATACTCAGGTCAACACTACACTACAGAATACTCAGGTCAACACTACACTACAGAATACTCAGGTCAACACTACACTACAGAATACTCAGGTCAACACTACACTACAGAATACTCAGGTCAACTACACTACAGAATACTCAGGTCAACACTACACTACAGAATACTCAGGTCAACACTACACTACAGGTCAACACTACACTATGCTACAGGTCAACACTACACTACGGAACACTCAGGTCAACACTACACTACAGAATACTCAGGTCAACACTACACTACAGAATACTCAGGTCAACTACACTACAGAATACTCAGGTCAACACTACACTACAGGTCAACACTACACTACAGAATACTCAGGTCAACACTACACTACAGAATACTCAGGTCAATACTACACGACAGAATACTCGGGTCAACACTACACTACAGAATACTCAGGTCTACAGAAGAGAAGTCGAGTCTTCTCAATGGTAGTGCAATTCAGTTATTTATTTCTTCAATTATTATTTCTTATGTGCTCTCTTGCTCTTGATAGTGAGCACACACAAGCACACCTGAGCAATCCATACACAATGAAGAATATTGACTGGAACATGAACCTAGTGAATTCAACCAGCAAGTAAGGCACATAATAATAATAAACAGGTAAATGAAAAAAGTAAATTGAATAAAGAATGTAAATTATAATTAGTATGTACGTGTAGTACTAGTAGTAGCAAAATAATAATCAAGTTGATATTTTAAGTCTCTTGCTATTTCTCTCTTGCTATTTCACTCAACTAAGAACTGCCTATGATGCTGTAAGATACTGTATTAGGAACCCCCCAGTTGTAACCACGAGGCTGTTTCAATTGCCCGCCCTACAATCGTAACCCCAGAAGCAAACAACAAAAAGCCACAACCATCAATTAATTGGAGAACAACAAAAGGAGCTACTATAAAAAAAGACTGTTGATGAGGGAAGTAGCACTTCCTGAGAAGGAGGAGGAGTTCTTGGCATGGGTGGAGTCACTGAGGGTGAACACCTGAAGGTTTGCCCCCCTGGATGAAGAAGAGATCAAACAGAAGGAACTTGTAGTGGACGATAGTGATCAGCCGTAGATCCAAGATGTGCTGTGATCTCTAGGTTACACTGCCAATGATGGTACTACTATTATAGACAAAACTGCAATTATGCGCCACAAGCACGGTCCTTGCCCAGCACAATGACTCGGCAAGCAACACAAAAGCTCAGATGCAGCCAATCAGGCACTAGATAGATAATAGTAAAGGCCCTTCTAATAGTAATCGCTGGTAGATTGGACTGAACTAAATAGGAACTGTGGTTCCTATTCGAGAATATATGGAATATATAGAGGAGAGGTGAATCCCTGCACCCGGGGCACATCAAATCCCTGCATCCGGGGGCACGTCAGTAAAAAGATCACGTCTCAACTCTGGAGCTCCAGAACTTCAACGACCAGACTTTTGGTTCTAAACTTATTATGCACTCACTTTTGCACTCACTTTTGATACTAAACTTATGCACTCACTTTTGGTACTAACTTATGCACTCTCTTTTGGTACTAACTTATGCACTCACTTTTGGTACTAACTTATGCACTCACTTTCGGTACTAACTTATGCACTCACTTTTGGTACTAACTTATGCACTCTCTTTTGGTACTAACTTATGCACTCTCTTTTGGTACTAACTTATGCACTCACTTTTGGTACTAACTTATGCACTCACTTTTGGTACTAACTTATGCACTCACTTTTGGTACTAACTTATGCACTCACTTTTGGTACTAACTTATGCACTCACTTTTGGTACTAATGCACTCACTTTTGGTACTAACTTATGCACTCACCTAACTTATGCACTCACTTTTGATACTAAACTTATGCAATTCATTTTGATACTAAACTTATGCACTCATTTTTGATACTAAACTTATGCGCTCGCTTTTGGTACATACTAACTTATGCACTCGCTTTTGGTACTAACTTATGCACGCGCTTTTGGTACTAACTTATGCACTCGCTTTTGGTACTAACTTATGCTCTCTCTTTTGATAATAAACTTATGCATTCACTTTTGGTACTAATTTATGCACTAACTTTTGGTACTAACTTATGCACTCACTTTTGGTACTAAACTTATGCACTCGCTTTTGGTACTAACTTATGCACTCACTTTTACCACTAACTTTTGGTACTAACTTATGCACTCACTTTTGATACTAAACTTATGCACTCGCTTTTGGTACTAACTTATGCACTCACTTTTACCACTAACTTTTGGTACTAACTTATGCACTCACTTTTGATACCAAACTTATGCACTCGCTTTTGGTACTAACTTATGCACTAACTTTTGGTACTAACTTATGCACTCACTTTTGATACTAAACTTATGCACTCGCTTTTGGTACTAACTTATGCACTCACTTTTACTAACTTATGCACTCACTTTTGGTACTAACTTATGCACTCACTTTTGGTACTAACTTATGCACTCACTTTTGATACTAAACTTATGCACTCGCTTTTGGTACTAACTTATGCACTCACTTTTGATCTAAACTTATGCACTCACTTTTACTAACTTATGCACTCACTTTTGGTACTAACTTATGCACTCACTTTTGGTACTAACTTATGCACTCACTTTTGATACTAAACTTATGCACTCGCTTTTGGTACTAACTTATGCACTCACTTTTGATCTAAACTTATGCACTCACTTTTGGTAGTAAACTTATATCTTCTCTTCTTATATCTTCTCTTTTAAACTTAACTTAAAAAACAGGGCACATCCATTTTGAAATTGATCAAGATAGCCCTCCCCACTGCCACCTCTCAAGAAATCCCCCTCCCCCCTCCCACATACACACACAATATCAAGCAGGCATGAGCTGTAGTGTGCTATGCACACATGCATAACTAAGAACAGAATTCATGAACTACCAGGAAGGAGAAGAACATGGCACTAGCAGAGAAGAAGTGCCAAACATCATGTGAGTCATAGAAATTCAGGAAGCAACATTGCTGGTTCATGGTGCGAGATTCGGCAGGAGTTAACTGCAGGTGTGAAGGAGGGGGGGAGATAGGAAAGAAGAACAGAGAATGATGGATGCTCTGAGTTTAATTAGATGTTGTACACACCTCCCAATTAGTTGTGGTCTTGATGATGAAGAAGTAGAAGGCAGCCAGCCATAAACCTCCCAGTACAGCGAGGAGCACCAGTGGCATTAGAGTGAACGTTTCACAGTAAGCTATCTGGAGAGGAGAGAGAGAGAGAGGATGAAGGAGTGAGAGACGGAAGGATAGGAGAGGGGAGAGAGAGGAACAATAAAGATGAAGAAGTGAGCTTTGAAAAAAAATGAGAGAAAGAAAAAAAAAGGGGGGGGGGGGGGGGGGTGAGTGCAGTTAGCTACTATTTCCACTCCGTTTGCTAAAGTATAGTTGGCACTCCAATTGTTGATATATATATTTGTAGTACTAGTGAACTATAACTGTTGGCCAAGTCTGAGGAAAGTTGCTCTGCCCTATACTGGGAAACTCCAACCTGAAGTTATTATACACTAAATAATGAACACCAGTGAGAACCAGCTTCCTACCCCACAGCTCTCCTAGAGTGTCCCTTCTGTGGAAAACAGTTCAAGTCTGTGGGAAATCACCTCCCCAAGTGCAAGGATAGGAATGGAAGAGACTGACTGCATTACCTATTTGTCTAGAGCTAAGGAAGCCAAATCTGGTATCTAGCAAGCCTTCTAAGGCTTGATACACATTTGAAGAAAAAACCTTTCTGCAAGTCTATCTCATCAGTAGTGCAGACTGATCCCCAAGCATCCATTGTTCCAGCAGTCCCCATACAGGGTGATAATACAGTCTTGCCTTTCTCCATCCTGCAGAATCTCTACCTGAAAGAAAACCTCCCCTCAATCTACCCTCAACAGTAGAGGATTGGAAGAAAGATGATTCCTATTTCCTAGAGACCCTTGTCCCATGTGTGCACCTGGCTGCCTCAGTGTAGGAAAAGAACTGTATTCTAGCCGAGGGAATTTACAACTACTTTGCCACACAGTACGGAGTATGACAGGCTGCTCACAGGGCCACCAAACAACTTCCCAACACAAAGTACCAGAAACATGATAGGGCCCTCAAGAAGGTAACAGAGCTACGGAATAAGGCAAGGAGAGAGTTCAGGAAGGCCAAGAGAGAAGGTTCACCCAGAGAGATGATCCAGTCCCATGCAATAAACTTCTTCTAACTGGTTCGCCAACAGAATGCTTTGAAGAGAAAGTCCAAGAATAAGAGTGAAACCAGATCTGCAAGGTCAGCTACACAGCACAGCCATTAACATTTCTGGAAGTTTACCCATGAGCTCCTAGATGACAGTGCTGCCAGCAGGGTCACACCAGAGCGTTCTGCCCCCACCATCGTAACTCCAGATTGGTCTACCCCAAAGTAGGTGTCATCAAGGTGACTATCTTGCTGGGGGGGGGAAGAATCTTGGATATACACTATCTGACTCCACCCACTCCAACCTTCTTCAATATGCCGATGACACCTGTATCATTACCAACAGCCCAGAACATGGTCGACCAGTGGATTGTGTGATCAGGTATGAAGACAAATGTTGCAAAGTGCCACTCTGTAACAATACAAAGTTCCATAGGTCGTACAGACCCCCAGCTCACCTTGTCAGGACAGACACTCCCTTTCATGCGCAGCAGTACGGCAGTATGATGTTCCTTGGGTCACCTACCTCAAAATCCTTCCATGGCCCGATCCAACCTTAAGGAGACTCTAACTCGCATGGTACAAGCAGTGGACAGATGTCCAGTCACAAGGCAGCAGAAGATAGAACTGAACAAGCTTGCTGGGTATCCTAGGTTCAATTGGCCTCTCACCATCCATGTTTTCATCATTAACTTGGATTGAACGTAACCTAGAGACAACAGCTACGAGATTTCTGAATAAGTGGGCAGGTCTTACCAAATCTACTAGCCCCAATTTGCTCTACCTCCCACAGAGAGATGGAGGTCTTAACCCTTTCACCGCTGACTTTCCTGGACATTTTTCCTAAAGTATACCAGCTACCCCAAAAAATCATTATAAAATCAGCAATCCATTCATATCAGTTGTAATTTTGTCATGTGATAGCACCATTGTTTATAAACAATGTGATCTCATTAGTTAACCACATTATCAACCACAAAATATGAATATCATTATGCTAAATTTCTCTATCAATATCTAACATTTAATCAACAAAAAATGTTTATAATATATTTACTCATTTAGTTAGCATTTAGTAAACATTAGTAGGCATATAGCAATATATAGCGGTGGGTTTTTGACAAAATTTGATCATATGATTCTATAGCCCAGTAATACAATGGTTTATTATGTTATTGAAATTCAACTACTTGAGAAAGAACATGCAAATACAAATATGTAGATACTTTAGCTAACCTGAGAAGGCTTCCTGATCAATTTCATTATAACTAGAGAGCTGGTCATAGCAAAAGGAAGAATCGTGAGGGTCTAAAGTAGGGTCAACTACAGCGGCTAAAGAATGCACTGCTGCACGATCAGAACTTGCATTTCCAAGGTAGCCACATATTTCTTCACCTTCTTCTTCCTCTGACTCATCCTCAGTGAGAGCAAAATCCTCGCTAGAAACCAGGGAAAGTACTTCTTTAAGCGTTAAACATCCACTCATTTTTAGGTCGTCAAAACCGCGAACCGTCGGTAGTTGCACGTATTTTTCGCTAACTAATCGGGCGTTTCCGGATGTGAATTTTGGACGTCATATAGAGTAATAGTTGGTCTTTCCGGTGGTATGCAAATTATGACTATAGGCCAAGCGATCAATTTATTAGCGATTTTTAAAGTCCATTACGCCATATGGCGCTTACAGCGGTGAGAGGGTGTCTTAACCTACCATCATTGTCCTCTCTCTATAAGCGACTCCAAGTCTCTCAAGGCAGTGCCAAATACTGACTTCAGTTGACCCTTGCGTCAGAAATATTGCAGAGAGGGGCTTACAGGCTGAGATTGCTGCTAAACGGCTGAAGTTTCGACCAACTATCACTGTTAAGAGACACTATGCAGAAAGATCCATCACGCTCAGGTAAGCACTACTTGTAGCAGTCAAGAAACGGGTGACTAATGAGGTGGACAAGCTCGCTTGAAAGATCTCCGCAGCCTGCCTAGACAGGGCCACATGATTCGTATCCCTGACAGTGCCACCATCTGGGCAAAAGCAGTGCAGTCTCTCCCAGAGGAGTCTTTCAAATTCGTCCGCACATGATTCCCTACACTACAATGCAAATCTGCACATGTGGAAGAAGAAGAACTCTGACAATTTCCCCATGCTGTGAGGATCGCCAGAACCTCGCCGATGTCCTGAACTCATGCAAGATAGCCATGAAGCTAAGATGGTACAATGAGCAGCATGACTCTGTCCTGGCTGTCATCTATGAAACACCATCTTACAACACCTCCCTAACACAGCCTTTAGCACCACTGACCTGGCCAATATGTTCAATTGCCCCTCCCATAAAACCCCTACTGAACTCAGACCTGACATTGTCTGGTGGGATGATGAACAAGTGTGTCTGCGTTGTGGAACTAACAGTGTGTTTCGACACCTCATTCCACGAAGCCGCGACTAGGAAAGAGGGCAAATACCTACCACTACTCTCTGCATGTCAACAATCAGGCCACACAGCCAAGCTGATTACACTGGAAATTGGTTAACGTGGCCTGCCAACTCTGTGTGGTTTCATGAAGCAAATCAAACATCTCCACAACCAAGACTCGTAACCCCTTTAATGCAAGCTGCTGGAGAAGCAATAATTGGCTCCTCTAACATCTGCTGCAGCAGGAACAGAAGTAATCATTATAATTATTCCTCTTCAATGTTTTTCTGCATGTCATGACATAAGTTACTTAGTTTGCGGTTCGGAGCAGGTGAATATGCAATGTTTTTGTAGAACATTATGACAAGCTGAGCTTGGATGACTCCACTCCTCACTGGTTTGTGTGTACATATGCATTACAATTTAATGAAGTTTATATGTTTTATGGGAAGGATAGGAGAGGAGAGAGAGAGGAAAGGATAGGAGAGGACAGGATGTGCGGGGGAGCAAGTGCCTGACCCAAGTCTGTATGTGTGGGGGAGAGAGAAACAATGAAGGAGTGAGAAAGGGAAGGACAGGAGAGGAGAGAGAAGAAGGATCGGAGAAGAGAGAGGAAGGATGAAGGAGAGAGAGAGAGCAATGAAGGAGTGAGAAAGGGAAGGACAGGAGAGGAGAGAGAAGAAGGATCGGAGAAGAGAGAGGAAGGATGAAGGAGAGAGAGAGGAAGGAGTGAGTGAGCGAAGGATAGGAAAGAGACAGGAAGTGAAAGAGACTATATTGTATGCTTGGAAATGTTTGCGACCAAACACGTCATGATTCAGACATTGATGGTATTAAAACTTGGCTGTGACAGTACAGTGGGTGCAGATTCTCTGGTGGCAAGATCAACCATTGATGAACACCAACATACGTCACTCTCCTGTGGCAAAGGTTTTGCTCAAGTTGCACCCATAAAACTGAGAGATCAGCTCTGATGACTTTGTTAAACTATGTCATACACAGGATGGTGGATATGGTGGCCTCTCACACAATTAGCAAGCTCTAAACTGTCCGTCTGTTCTCTGCTTATCGCCATGAATATGGTTAGTTCCCCTCCCCTCCAGCGGTGATAACTGTTATGGTCTTCGACTGCCAATGTGACAAATTAATTCTCCGTCAATATTTCCGTTACAGTGTAACAAAAGGGGGAGTGGCTGAGAGAGGGAGTAGTAATGAAGGAGTGAGCAAAAGACTTAATAATAATAAAAGAATAATAAAAAGAGAGAGATAGAGATGACAAGACAAGAGGGTGATGTATTGGAGGAGTAGTCGTTGCTATGCCACACAGCCAAGGCTTTGTTGGTAGTTACACTTTAATTAAAGGAGTTCCCTCACTTTTTGTACAATGTACATGAAGAGGAAGATCATGAGATTGATGACAAAGAAGGCCAGGACTGCAGTGGCTATGTCCAGCTGCTTGTAAAATATGACCACACCCAGAGCACTGTGGACATGTACAGAGTGTGTATGTGTATGTATGTGTGTGTGTGTGCATGTGTGTAGGCACACAGGCAGAACGAGAGAATTACAAGGTGCAATAATAACAAGAGGCAGGAGAGAGGGAGGGAGAAGGGAGGGATGTGAGGGAAGGAATGGGAGGCAAGTGGAGGAACATGGGGAGGGACAAGGGGAGGAACAGGAGGAGGAACAAGGGGAGGGACAGGGGGAGGAACAGGAGGGGGGACAAGGGAGGGACAAGGGGAGGAGGGACAGGAGGAGAGTCAAAAGGAAGGCCAGGGCCAGGAGAAAAGGGGAGGGACAGGAGAGAAAGGGCAGGGGGAGGGACAGGAGGAAAAGGGGGAGGGGCAGAATGAAAAGGGGGAGTGATATTGAGAGTGGCAGGCAGAAAGGGGGGAATGGCAGAATGAGGGTCAGGGGGAGGGACATGCAGACAAGTAGATTCCTGCAAACTTACAGTGCTAGGTTGACAAAGGCCGCTAGCACAAACTTGACACAGCGAATCTGAAATAGCAACCAATCAGTAACTTGCCTACTAATGTGTGTCCATACTGATATAGAGCTACATATGGATACAAGTGCGGGAAATTACTACAACTGACATTCTCAGACTTTTGATCAGCCGGCAATTTTAATATTAAAACTTACATGTAACTCAAGTAATGACTGCAAACATTATAATGAACAATGCAAGGAACAAAGATCGAATGTCCTCCTGTATCCAGTCACCCCAGTCATCAAGTAACAGCTTAGAACTCCACTTTCTCCTCCTCCTCCTCGTCTTGGTCACCCACTTCTTGTACATTTCATGCCTCACCTTCCTTGGCTTGGCTGATCTTCAGTTGATGAGCAACTTCTCTTCATGTTGGCAAGAACAGTCTGTGAAAGACTCAACTTGAAGGTCTTAAAAAATTATGCAGAAGAAAACTTCAGAGCAGAAATATTGACCTCCTTATATGCAAAACTCGGACTAGAAAGAAAAAACTTGCACAAAACCTAAAACCAAACACGAGTTGGCTAAAGAACACGCAAGAAGCACATGCCCATGAGAACACACAGTCAGCGCAACAGGCTTGCAAAATATATACACCGTGGTTGTGTGTATGTGCGTATTCTAGAGCATTTACTATTATAGTGTTGCTCAGACATTTTGACAGAGCAAATTAATTTCTGTTCAGACAAATACATGAGATGTTCTGGAAATGTCTGACTTCAGACTGTAATTTCCCGCACTGCATAGAAACTTATGTTCATATCAGCTACCCCTGCACAGCAGTATAATACACAGTCCACAGTATATGCAGCACATGTGTGTGCATCCATCAGCTAACCTTGTGTCTGGGACAAGACAACCGGAAGTTTCTCCACCACGTTCTGATTTCACCACGATCTAACAACATCAAACCACATCACTACTACAATCATACACATATGCTAGCAAGTTAGGCTAGGTTCCTTAGGGGGCACATGACTGACACACAGATGTTAGGCTAGGTTCCTTAGGGGGCACATGACTGACACACAGATGTTAGGCTAGGCTCCTTAGGGGGCACATTACTGACCAACAGATGTTAAGCTAGGTTCCTTAGGGGACACATTACTGATCCACAGATGTTAGGCTAGGTTCCTTAGGGGGCACATGACTGACACACAGATGTTATGCTAGGCTTCTTAGTGGCACATTACTGATGTTAGGCTAGGTTCCTTAGGGGTCACATTACTGATCCACAGATATCACTGAACTCAGAATACAGAAAAGTCCCAATGAGTATTTAAGGTATATTCAAATTAATGCATCCACATGTATGACATGTCCACCTCACAAATATCACATGCCCATCACATGACGCTTATAAACTTTAACACACTCCACATGACTCTTATAGACTTGCCACACCCTCCACATGATCATCACATGATAAGTATTAATGCCACATCCTCCACACATGACAAATTATTCCACATTCTCAACACGACACTTATAAACTCTTCCACACCCTCCACATGCCTGTCACATGACACTCTTAAACCATTCCACATCTGATCACATGACTAATCTGGTGCATGTATACTACGAGTGTACCTGGCCACGAGTGGAATCTGTAGAAAGAGAGGAAGAACATGAAGATGAGGATTAGTACCAGAGTGAAGAGGGTGACCCTGATGGCAATAGGGTGAGTGGTGTCTACATACTGCAACACAACACAGACATAGCAATCTGACACCAGCCTGAGGCTCTGCATATGTAGTACCTTCTTTGACAGTATCATCTGACATACATAGCACTAGACATCATGTGACATTAATAGACCATGTGACATTACATAACACTATACTTCATATGACATTAATAACTCAGACATCATATGACAGGACATCATATACATGTACAATTTACCATGTGCAATATCACACTGTCATATACATGTATGTTACAAATTAAAATCACATTAACACTGCATTAGATCATTGCATGTAATCTAACATAGCACCATCATGTGACACCACATGATGATGACATGTGATGTCACCTACTAGTCCGATGAGGGTGATAAAGATGACAATTGCGAAAGAGAAGAAAGCGATAAAGGCGTTGGCGTTGATGTCAGGGTGGCGCTTCTGGAAGATCTTGACCAGAAACAGCCCCCCAATGATAAACATGAAGGCTGTATCTGCAGAGCAGAGAGCAAGTACAGGTGAGGGTAGGAGAAAAGAAGAGCAATGAGGAGAGGAGAGGGGGAAAGAGAGAGAAGGAATGGGAGGGGAGAAAGAAAAGGAGCGAGAGGGGGAGGGGGCAGAAGTGATTGCTGACACAATGAACTTTATAATGCACGTACCAAACTGGAAGTTAGCATTGGTGGGGCAGATATGGTAGAAGCCGCTCATGAATCCTTCCAGAATGAGAGCCACCGCCATGCCATAGTAGATGCCATAGAACTGAGGGACACCGTGAGACTACACCACAAACAGCACAGATGAAATGTCTACAGCCATCACTGGCACACACACACTACTTCTCCAAACACAACATACATCAATGTAAGCCTGCCGTGCCTTCCGGAGATTTCGATACTCTCGCTCCCTACAAGCAGATAGATAACACAAAAACCGTCAACCACACCCACATATCAGACACCCACGGTGCCCACCTGACGGCAACAATGAAGAAGAAGAGGCCTCCGAGCAGTATGTAGCCAACGTTGCTCCAGATGTTGTTGAAAGTCGTAAGCATGCCCAGAGGGTGTGCACACTTAAAGTTGTAGTAGCACTTGTCCTGGTCACCACTGCTGTTCAAGATCTAAGCATGTCAGGAGGAGGATAGTTCAAACAAACTCCAACACTACTATTGGACAGAAAACTCCCAGACAATTCTTATACACAATATGCATTTTCTAGAGTGTAAGTCGATAGCTTCTTGCTGAGCCAGCTTCTTTTGAATGATGAACTTTCCAGCTTCTCTGATACTGAACTGCTCAGCTACTACTAACAATGCTGAATGCTTTCCTCCCCATACCTTTCAGCTTAGCGGTAGTCAACTGAACCTGCTCATACACATACATATGTACAGGTCAGTGTGTATGTACAGGTCAGTGTGTATGTACAGGTCAGTGTGTATGTACAGGTCAGAGTGTATGACCTATACAGTATGCACATACATGTAGATGAGACTCCTCTTAAATATTTTGTAAGTAGCCATCACCAGAACTCAAATTAGAGATTATTCCATCCCCAGTAACTCCACCCACTATATAGGTCCGTTTTTAGATCACGTTGTACATACATGTTCTTAGATCTTCCTCACTTATGGAGGCATCTGGAGTGAAAGTCACTCCTCAGGGGTGGCCAAGGTCTTCTGACATTATTTAAAGCATTTCATTTGTACTCCAACAACTACTTAGTGTAGGGGCAGTTGACCTGGGCCCAAATGTAGCAGTCACACACCACACCACACACACGCACACCACACACACACAAACCACACACACACACACACCACAAACACACACACACCACAAACACACACACTGTACCTGCTGCTCTGACAGAACTAGCTGGAAAGCTGGCAGGGCGTAAAATACCCCCACTGTAAATGTACTCCTATAATTGGATAAGAGAAATATTAAAAATGTGTGTGACCCTATAGCCATGTAATTGTTCTGCACATGCTCACCAGCCATAGACATCGTATTGTTTATTGAGCTTGTGATACTTGGTCTTACACATGCGAGGAAGGGTGTGTTTGTTTTCATCCTCCTAGTGGCAACAACAACAACAACAACAACAACACATACAGTACGTAAAAATGGAGGGAAGTTGCAGCATTAGAATGGCAACCACATTAGTAGCAGCATTAGAATGGTATGATGCAACCACATTAGTAGCAGCATTAGATACAACCACATTAGTAACAGCATTAGAATGGTATGATGTAACCACATTAGTAGCAGCATTAGAATGGTATGATGCAACCACATTAGTAGCAGCATTAGAATGGTATGATGTAACCACATTAGTAGCAGCATTAGAATGGTATGATGTAACCACATTAGTAGCAGCATTAGAATGGTATGATGTAACCATATTAGTAGCAGCATTAGAATGGTATGATGCAACCACATTAGTAGCAGCATTAGAATGGTATGATGCAACCACATTAGTAGCAGCATTAGAATGGTATGATGCAACCACATTAGTAGCAGCATTAGAATGGTATGATGTAACCACATTAGTAGCAGCATTAGAATGGTATGATGCAACCACATTAGTAGCAGCATTAGAATGGTATGATGTAACCATATTAGTAACAGCATTAGAATGGTATGATGTAACCATATTAGTAACAGCATTAGAATGGTATGATGCAACCACATTAGTAGCAGCATTAGAATGGTATGATGCAACCACATTAGTAACAGCATTAGATACAACCACATTAGTAACAGCATTAGAAAGGTATGATGCAACCACATTAGTAGCAGCATTAGATACAACCACATTAGTAGCAGCATTAGATACAACATTAGTAGCAGCATTAGAAGGGTATGATGCAACCACATTAGTAACAGCATTAGATACAACCACATTAGTAACAGCATTAGAAAGGTATGATGCAATCACATTAGTAGCAGCATTACAAGGGTACACGTATGATGCAACCACATTAGTAGCAGCATTAGAATGGTATGATACAACCACATTAATAGCAGCATTAGATACAACCACATTAGTAACAGCATTAGAAGGGTATGATGCAATCACATTAGTAACAGCATTAGATACAACCACATTAGTAACAGCATTAGAATGGTATGATACAACCACATTAGTAGCAGCATTAGATACAACCACATTAGTAGCAGCATTAGAATCAACCACATTAGTAGCAGCAATTGTAGATTCTTCGTGCTCATAGTGCCACAATTTTCTTGTTGGCTAGCACATCCACAAGGTAAGATGCATGCAGAATAGAGCAACCTGTTCTGTGGCAAACACTTCTTGGCCTTTCCATTCAGAAAACATGATGGTAGCATGCTTAGGGGAACAGGGAGTCAATTTTTTTACTTGAGTGATGTACTCTCACTGAGCTATGGCAGCTGCAGGCTCCGACAGTGGCAGCTCTAGGGGAAGTTGGGAAGCAGTAAGTACAGCTTGTTACTACACTCTCTGCATGAGAATGGGTTACCAATTTTTCAATATCATTATACCCACAGAAGTTAAAATAACTCAAACTTTAGTACATATATATATACAAATGCCAGCCAGGTGCTTACTGAGCGTACACAGCCTAATCCAGGATTGCCAAAGCCAAGAACAAGCTGCCTAGTGATTGGGTGCTTGCTGCATGGAGAGTGCTGACTATGTACACGGTTTACGAATACCTATCTGCCTCGCTCACCTCTGCTGTGATACTCCACAGGGAAGCTTCTACATCAGTGGTAGCAGTCGTGCCACTACCCACTACAAACAACAACAACAACAACAACAACAACAATATTCCTGAAAAGAAGTTATAACTATACATATTAAAAATACATATTAAAAAAATAAAATTCAAAATTTCAGTTAAAACCAGAACATGAATTATCCAAGTTCAGGGATAGCTATGCACGCTCAGTTACTTTCAGACTCGAATGTACCTGTTTGAGTGGAATAGGAATGTGCCAGCACATGTGGAATAGGAATGTGCCCATGGACTATATATATTATATTTGCTGGTATCACACAACTAGCTTGTACAGAATGATAGAATATAAATATTTGACAGTGATAATGTTCACCTGTATCCCGAATGTGTGGCGATGGTGGTATTCCTGTAGACAACAACAACAACAATAAAACAAAGAGCCATCACCAGTGAGCAAGTGAGGATCAATACCTCACTTGGTTTTCTATCTCCATTTTGCCTAGGAACATGTTGCCAGAGGTCACATGTTTTGTCGCATTGGATCGTCATGTGACATTCACAACTTGTGTAGAGACACAGTCTTACAAATATAATTTACATTTGTCTGCATTTTGATAAAACGATGTCCTGTACTGCCACTCCTTATCTATGTCCTTCCTTCCTCCCTTCCTTCCCCCCTCCCCTTCTCCTCCAGGATATTGGGACTATGTCAGGATGTCCCTAGTTATGGTGGCTGATTTATGCAGCATGGAACTGGCACCAGGGATAAGGCTATTCTAGAGCTAGGGGTGTTCTGTTGCCAGGGCTAGGGAGGGATATTCTAGGGCTAGGGCTAGGGCTAAGTCTAGGGATAGACTAGGGCTAGGGATATTATGTTACATAAACAAGCTTGGTGTCCTGTAAAAAGTTTTGGCAATTACTGGACACACCACCTCTCATCTTGATGGGAACTTGGAGACCACCCAAGTGACAAGGCAACATGCGGCCGGCTCAGGTGAGCTTAGGTCACAGGCACGGTTGTGGTTGTATCCACACATCACTGGCATTATATGTATGGTGAAGTGTAAAGAAGACAGGATGCTTTCTATGACCACACCTACCTCCCAGCATATACTGCTCTTTAATAAGAAACCTTACTTCTAACGAATATACTTAGTTTTATCTGAACAATTTTCTTTTACAGTTGCTATGCGACTTCCACACACTTAATAGTTGAGTACCAGGAGGAGTCTCACGCAGAAGAGGCTCGTCTTCCTCAAGTGACCTGTACGATCCGGCCGTGTGTGATCCGTCGAGGAGTCCCACGTTACTGCCATCATCACTCCCAGTCCTGCGACAACAGCATCTGCTATCTCTTCTCTGCATAGGCCACATGCAGCTCACGCTCAGTTTGAGCCTGCACATTTTGCTCCACTTCATGGTGATGTAGCTGCAGCATGCCAGGGACAATATAGTGTGGGGTTCGAGTCGGAAGGACGGCAGAGAAGAAGTGTGCGAGGGATTGTGTGGTGAGGGGTTCGAGTTGGAAAGGTGGCAGGCAAGATGTGGAGAGGAGAAAGTGGGGGGAGGAAAAAGTACAAAGTGAGGAGCGATGAGGACAAGGTGAAGGAAAAATGGAGGATAAGGAGGAAGAGAGGAGGACAAGGGGAAGGAAAAATGGAGGATAAGGAAGAAGAGAGGGGCACAAGGGGAAGGAAAAATGGAGGATAAGGAGGAAGAGAGGAGGTCAAGGGGAAGATAATTTAGTAAGGTAGAGCAGAATAGAGGGAGAAGGAGGAGGAAGAGCAGGAGAAACATTACACATGACAAAGGCACTTGTAAGGTCTCAAGAAGGAAATGGAGAGGAAGGATTGAGGGGATGAGGCGGGGGAGACTTACATACGAGGAAGTAGGAAGGTGTAGACACAGACCAGCCCCATGTAGAACAGGAACATAAAGAACGGGAACAAGATGGCCATGACAAACTTGGAGACTGCGTCAGGAGGGGGGCAAGGTTGAAATGGAGGGACCAGTCACATGACAAGCCCAATATGCAGCCCGCCAACCCTCAGACTTACTTGGCTCCAGGTTGTTCACAACTATTGTGATGTTCTGCTCATACTGCGTTTCCTTCTCCAAGAACATGTACTCTACACACAAACAACATTATATCTAAAGTTAGATTTGCTGGCTTGCTGACTCCACCCAATTGGCTTGACACACATTCAAAACCAGTCACCAGTTTAGTTCACAAGAAGAAGAATTTCGCAAGCCTTGAAAAAATGTTCGGGGGGAAAACTGGTCTGCCCAGACTTTTGTTTTGCCCAAATCTAGCCCTGGCCTGTTCCTTGCACCTACGAACCCTTGCCCTGCCATGGCCCTACCTTGGTCATGAGGTCACTGCTGTCCAGTGCCTGGGCTTAGCTGGCACCTCCAGGTACCTAGCTGTGAGTGCCTGGGTCTAGCTGGCCCTTCTGGGCACCTAGCTCACATCTGTGGCTGTATGCACCTAGCTGTGAGTGCCTGGGTCTAGCTGGGCACCTAGCTCGCACCTTGTAGCTGGCACCCTCTAATGAGTGCCTTGGCCTAGTTGGCACCCTCTAGGCACCTAACTGTGAGTGCCTGGACCTAGCTGTCACCCTTTAGGCACATAGCTGAGAGTGCCTGGGCCCTGTTTTGATCAGGAGTCCAGTGTTTAAGGCAAAACGGCACCAAGCAGGCTTTTATGTAAACACTCGGTTTCAAATTAGCCCCCCAGAAACAGTTTTAACCTGGACTCAGTTTCACAGAATGAGTGGAGAATATATTTCACAAAACAACCCTCCACAACCACCCACCTTGGAAGCCAGGAGGAGAGATGTCCCACATTTTTGGGTAGTTGGAGCCATGGCAGAAGGAATAGTTGGTAGTGATAACCACCAACACAAACTCTCTGTCAGCAACCTGCTCAGCCTGAGGAAGGAGAGAATAGAGAGAGAGAGAGAACAGTGTGTGTGCAGTTGCTACTATCAGAGACAACCCTATTATATCAACCACAATATAATTAATCATCACGATGCATGCTCACAAAAACATCATCTCCACAGGAACAACCACAGCAAGAACAACAATGATGAATAAAAATGAATGTCTGTAGCTGTGCAGAGGATCAATACTTGTATCAATTGCCTTAGTTATGTAGACTTCAGTGTGCATTATTAATTTTTTTAAATAATTTGCTTTCCCCCCTATTTGTACAAATAAAATAGGCATAAGAACCCCCAAAACACTGGAAAAACAGCGGGTCTAAAGTTCACAATCTGAAGTCATGCCTGAATACACCTGATTTGTATTTGAAGGCATGCATCTCATGTCCATTTCCCCATTTTGTAGACCATGGCTTGCCTGCTCACAAGCATGTGTGTGTACGTGCAGATGATCTCTAGCAGAACACCAGATGTCTCAACCACCTGGCACCAACAGCAGTCCCAACACACCCACAGCCAACGTCATGTGCCTTAATGTATGTCCTGATGTCCTCCTCCAAGGCAAGACCAATGTGTGACCTCAGCAGCCACCAGTCCTCTGTCAGAGCAATTACCAGAGCCAAGGTGCCTGTGTGCACATTATAAGCTTCTGATGGACCAGTCATGTCCTCCTCCAAGGCAAGACCAATGTGTGACCTCAGCAGCCACCAGTCCTCTGTCAGAGCAGTTGCCAGAGCCAAGGTGCCAGTGTGCACATCATAAGCTTCTGATGGACCAGTCAAGAGTCTGGGTAGTCTAGTTACTGGGTGCCTAGGTCCAATTTCATTGGGAACCAGCTACTGGGTACATAAGGGCTTGCTTCATGGGGAGAATAGCTTCCTGGGTGGCTAGTAGTTGACAGTTGTGGCACTAGCTGGTAGCGCTATAGCTAGTTAGCTAGTCTGTACCAATGCTACTAGTCAGTAGCAATGCTACATGTACACGGCTACAGCAGAACTTCTCCTCGTCCACAACTGCCATAATGTGTTCTCCAGCTTGATGTGCTATCATTGCTGTCCACAGTAGAGTCGAGTTCAAAGTGCTTCCGAATGTGATATTGTGAACTACACACAATACGATGGTTCAACACAACCTTATAAATGATACAATCCACTCGACGAGCATCATATTGTGGAGTCAGCTCCAACACATGCTACATCACACAAGTCCACAACTAAACTTACAGCAAGGAAACCCTTCAAGGAATGCCTCCTTTCTCAAGAGCAAAGGGATCCAGGCTAAGCTCAGGTGGCTATGAAGCCTTCCTCAGAGAAGAGCTTCCAGAAAAAAGCAGCAAGGGAATAGAAGAGACAATCAATGACAGCAGTTGAGATCATCGGCCATTCCCCCTTTTTGCTCATCACCCGTCTGACCAGAAGGACTATTACACAATGACTGAAAGTCTACTGGGCATGCGCAGGTAACAAAAAAAACTAAAAATAAAAAATAGAAAGAGATAAGAAAAACTAAAAATAAATTAATTATGTCGTTCTTGAGCACATGTTTAATTTAAAAATATATATATGTCTGGGAAGTTTGCACTTGGCTAGGGGACTCATGGCAGACACACCAGTTAACAGGATTACTGCACTCATCACTTCTAAATGAGAGAAGAGCCTGTGTATGAGAGTGGCAGGCTGAAGAGAGCATGGAGAGAGAAGTGTTGTATTAGTGATGGTTACCTCCTGGTGACATGATACGTACACTCACAGTGAGGAAGGCTAAGCAAGCCGGCCTACATGTCAGGTTTTATATTATACATAGAGAGAGTCACATGTATGTGTATGTACACATGTATGTACTGTATGTGTATGATTGTAGTATGTATACATGGGTATGCATGTACACATGAATGTACTGTATGTGTATGATTGTAGTATGTATACATGAGTATGTATGTACATATGCATGTTTATGTATGTATATATGCATGTTTATGTATGTACATATGAACATGTATGTATGTGTATGTATGATGTGTATGTATGCACATATATGTGTATAGAAAGCCATATATGTTTGTATTATGCAGGACCAGGAAGGGGGTTGGTGCTTAGGATGGACCAGTGCAGCTACTACTGCTATGGTTTATAGCTAAAGCTTTCTCATATTACAGGTTGTGTAGCTAGCTTAGCTGTGTGCCTTTAGAAACATAGTAACTAACCAGGTAATTTTTCATTTGTGGACCACCTTCCTTGGACCAAGCCTAGACCAGCTATAGCCACAGCTGCAGTCTGTCGCTTTTTCAAGGTTCTCAAGTGTTTTTTTTTGAGTTTCTCAGTGTTATTATGAGCATTCCATAGTAAATTGGTAGCTGTAGGTAGTATAAGCCCTGTAGAAACTTTATTCCATAAAAAAACAAAAAAACACTAGTGCTTATGACTACAGGTTCTGCATACTTCACTCTATGAAACTTGAAGACAGTGCAACCTGCTAAGCTAGGCTAATGAACCCCCCCAAGTCCCCCCCTAGTCAATGGAGATTAGCAATTAATATAGTTGGCTTGCCAGTTCCAAGCTTGGTCCTACCAAATATGTTTGTGCATAGTATAAACAACAAAAACAGCTGTTTGTGGTGTGTATACAAGTTTTGTGGTGCGTATACAAGTTTTGTGGCGTGTATACAAGTTTTGTGGTGTGATTACAAGTTTTGTGGTGTGATTACAAGTTTTGTGGTGTGTATACAAGTTTTGTGGTGTGATTATAAGTTTTGTGGTGTGTATACAAGTTTTGTGGTGTGTATACAAGTTTTGTGGTGTGTATACAAGTTTTGTGGTGTATACAAGTTTTGTGGCGCGTATACAAGTTTTGTGGCATGTATACAAGTTTTGTGGTGTGTATACAAGTTTTGTGGCAGTTTTGTTGTGTGATTACAAGTTGTGGTGTGTATACAAGTTTTGTGGTGTGTGATTACAAGTTTTGTGGTGTGTATACAAGTTTTGTGGTGTATACACGTTTTGTGGTTTGTGGTGTGTATATGTATATAAGTTTTGTTGTGTGTATACAAGTTTTGTGGTGTGTATACAAGTTTTGGTGTGTATACAAGTTTTGTGGTGTGTATACAAGTTTTGTGGTGTGTATAACCAACCAGAACCCCAAACGGAAGCCAGCGCTCGTGCATCCCATATACTAGGCACTGCTTCGATAAGCCTTTCGTCGTCCGTTCAGATATGAAATCACCAGCTTTTACTGAAAACTCAAAATAAAGCACACCAGAATGACGAAAAACTCAAATAAATGCACACCAGAATGATGCAATCACAGGTTGCAACGCCGCTCAAATAGAACTCGATTCTATTCAAGCGGTGCGATTTTGTGTTCACAATATTTTTTAAAAACGACGCGTCGCATTGCATTGCATCGCTTGCTTGAGCGTTTTGCATAGTGTGAATCAGCCTTTACACGTACACTATATAAAGTATTACAACTTCAGTACAAATTATATAGTTTGAGTAATTTGACACAGTTGTGACTTCTGACAACTGAAATTAGAACCTGTTGCAAAAGAAAGCCCTAATGATTAGGCGCTAAAACTTGAGTAAGTGGTCCAGCATGCTTAGGTTCGTGATTGACCACATTTGACCACTTATTCACATTTATGCCTCATGAAAACGCTATTAGGCCTCTTGCTGCCACAGAAACTGTGTAGCACTCAATCCGGAGCCATAAATTGTCAGGCACTCAGGTTTTGAGGTATACTCCCACTTGAGCTGCAGTAACTCCATCCACTAGTATCAAAAGAGAGCACATAGAGAGATCTATCTTTTGAGCTATATATCAAGTTCATACAGTGAAGTGTGCAGAATCTATGGAGCTCTAAAGACAGAACCATAAGTTTCTTTTCATTCCCTTCTACGCCCTAAGTAGCTTACCTGAGGGTGCTTCTCAGACATGTGTGCTCACACAAGTTATAGATCTTGGATGGATAAGCAATGCATAAAATCATGAGTTAGTCTAGCTTATGGACAAGTGAACTGCATTATAAAAGTCTTATTGTTGATTTATTTAAAAAAAGCTTCAGTGTGAGGAGAATTTTCACGACTGCTCCTTCTGCTTTAAATTAAACTTAAAAAAATGAACACAACAATAAAAAAATAAAAAAAGGAAAAAGTCTACAGAAATATATATAATATATACATATACACATATAATATATATATATATATATCATATACACATATATATACATATATACATAAATATATACATATACATACATATACATACATATACACATATATACATATCAGGGTTTCATACAGGGGGATATTCCCCCCCCCCCCTCCCCCCCCAAAAACAGGACTTCTCCCTCCCCCAAGAATTTTCACAATTAAATTTCTTATGTACTGTAATACATTACAGTAACGGGGAAAAAAGAGTAGTACAGAGAAGGGAACGTAGAAGCAATAGCAAATTCAAAGATGATCAACAGTAATAAAATTATAATAATTATGCATGAACAATTTATAAACAAAATTAATATATAAGCAAAGATATACAATAATGTATACAATACAGTGAGTTCAGCTCTACTGTTGCTGTGCCAACAGGAAGTGCCATTGTAATGTTCAATAGCTTCCACGTCTCAGGGAAAATTCCTCCGTACGTATGTGACTTGTTCATCTCGTCCAGGATTTCTTGCATGCTAGGAGATACCGACTCTTCTTTACGTTCCATTATTGCTTTTTTCTCCACTAGCAAAGCCCGTCAAATTTCTTCCACTCTGAAAGAAGCTCATCGCCATCAAGCAATGGAGGTGAGGTGTAAGTCGTCCCCGCATACTCAACCTCTGCTTCTTTTACATAGAACTCGGCAAGAATCTTGATTTGCTCGCTGCCGTATGATGGTAAGGATACTTCAGCAGGGAGGAACTGAATATGGACATGGCAGTAACAACCTTCACGGCTTTATCAGTAAATCGACTCTTAATATTTAGAAGAAGGTAATCCACATATGGAATTGCAACTAGAGTTCGATACTCGGCTGTGGTTGTGATAGAAGACCAACGGCTTCGTGCAGATCCATGTGTGCCGAGTGTTATATCGTGTTTTTCCTTCAACAGAGATATTTCAGACTCGACTGAACCCAACCACTCACTTCTTTCGTCCTTTAGATGCTCGAGTTGATCCGTCGTGATTTTCAGAAGTACAGTACCAGTAACCTGCTCAAATCGAGTAGCTTTCTTTGCATCGAAACATTCATCCTTGCCAGGATATCCAGAACTTCTGACAGGAACATGATACTAGCAACTCCAGTGTAAGTAGCAAGGAGAGTACCAATACCGTATGCTTCAGCATCATGATGTCTCGTGCAGCTGTTGTAGGGTGACGATAAGGGCAGGAAGCTCTCGGTAAATAGCCTGTACACAGCGCTCGTGTGAGAGCCATCTGGTATCACTAGGCTTCACAATCTTATGCTCAGGTAGCTTGAGGACAGACTGGACTGCTTTGAGAGATTCTGCTTTGGGTGAGTAGAAGAAGAGTTTCTATATATTCCCCATAGTTCCAAACATCTTCTTGATCTCTGGAACACTGTAACCAGCTTGCATGCTTGCTAGTTGAAGCCTGTGGCAGGCACAGTGGATGTAAAAGGAATGTGCAGCTAGAGTTCGGCATCCTTTTTTGAACTCCATTGCGTTCTCCGGCAAAGGTGGCTGCTCCATCATAACCTTGGCCTATTAGTTTACAATAGTCCAGGTTCTTCGACTCGAGGTAGGAGCTGATTGCATCTGAAATGATAGCAGCATCTTGGGCACATATGTGGAGCACTGTAAGGAAGTGCTCCTCTGGTTTTTCATTTACAATCCACCGACAACAGATGGACAGCTCTTCTGTAGTACTAATATCTACACACTCATCAGCTATATGGGCTTGATTTTAAGCTCTCAATTAGCTTCCTATCTAGCCAGCTATTGATGGCCCCTAAAAGCATCACTGCAGAAAATTTGGATATGTACTGAGCATTTTGTGGCCCCTCTTTGACATGTTGCTGGAGAAGTTCATCTCCATTTGCAATTCGACCAGGGGATCGAATGTGGTTGTAAGGGGCAGGCGATTTTTGGCAAGAAAATATATCCATCTCAAAAGCACTATGTTTCTGTTCTTTGCTCTCCTTTCTTCAGCCTCCTTAGCAGCTGCTGAACATTGCAGTTGTAGGACACTCTGCTCCTTTCCTTGTACTGCCATTCGAGCATGGATAACAGCATCTCTGTGCCATTTTGACTGGCTGTGTTCCTTGAGTTGTTCAGTAGCGTGATTCTAATCCTGAATTCCCCGAGTGGTCCATGCACCCCTGGCTGTAGAAGGTGCATTTCCTCGCTTCTGGCAGATCTTGGAGAACATGCCCTGCTTAGGATCATCACTACACCCAAGGATATTTCTGCTCTCACTCCTTCTTGTAGCTGAGCCTAGCTTTGTGAGTTTCCTCTTCTGCGCTTTGGAACACACTGATCTACCTACTGATGCTTCGGAATTGGTGGAAGTCAAGGCATCACTAGTCGACGTAGTTGGGACTACTGTACATCTTCGTCGTCCTCAGAATCTCTACTAGACCAAGCACGCACTCGCTTTCTGGTAAAAAAGTTCCTGAGGTCCATTTGTGTAGGTTTATATTTCTCTGGGTCGTATTTAGCTACTAGCTGAAGCATTTGCTCTTTATAATTGTGAATAAATCTAGAATATTCTGTGTCACAGTTCAATCATGTGTTAATCTAGAATGTTCTGTCCATGTGTTACTATTCTGTGGTTAGCTTTCCTAATTGTAGTGTAGATTTAGATTTAATCTACACTACAATTAGGAAAGCTAACCACAGAATAATAGCACATGGACAGAACATTCAAGATTATGCATCTTGCCACAAAACTATTCTGTGGCAAGATGTAATTGTGTCATAATCTAGAATGTTCTGTCCATGTGCTAGTACTTTAACTATAGGAAAGTACCCTCAAAATGTCTCAGAATCAATCTGAGAGCATCGATTTTGCAAAAAAAATCCTATTTGGGGTTTGGTTACGCACGCCCATCACGTAAACACCAAACGTCTTGAGTTTCCCCCCCTCAAACAGTAAATCCTGTATGAACCCCTGCATATGTGCATGTGCAAATATATATATATATATATACATGTATATATGTGTATGTGCAAATGTGAGCTCAAGTTTCCTTGATGATGTTGGCAGTTACACATGACAAGACCCTTGTGAAGAAAAGGGCAAACTCAATAGTCAGTTTTGGAAGGTTTTGCTATTGCACCCTTATTATTGTTTACTGGAAATCCCTCTGCCCCCCCCCCCCCCCCATCCACCCACTCTCTAAATCCTAAATCTGCCCCTCATATATATATATGTATATAGAAAGTCATATGTATGTGTGTGTATGTGTATGTATATATGTGTGGGTTCAGCTGTTCTTGTGGAGTCTTGGGCCGACTCCAAACTTACAGTCACGGTGAGGAAGGCTGACTTGCTCATGGTCTGGTATATGCCTCGAGATCTAGCTGTCTTGAGCAGGTCGTTGACGGGGCACTGCAGCAAACACAACCTCGTGATGATATGCTAGACACGGCACTCCGACATTAACACATCATTGAAATATACTAACACATCATTGCAATGGACTAAACACATCACTGTGATGCACTAACACATCATTGTGATATACTAACACATCATTGTGATATACTAACACATTGTTGTGCGACTCTAGACACATCAGCAGCACAGAACCTGAGAAAAGGTGTTACGTACAAGAACAATGTCCACAACTCTTTAGCATTTAGCCCTTGGGCTTTCTTGGCCTTGGTTCATAGTCACTACACTAGCCCCTGCCTTCAGGCTTCCATAGCCTTGGTTTATATCCACTACACTAGTCCCTGCCTTCAGGCTTCCATGGCCTTGGTTTATATCACTACACTAGCCCTTGCCTTCAGGCTTCCATGACCTTGGTTCATAACCACTACAGTTAGCCCCTGCCCAGGCTTCCATGACCTTGGTTTATATCACTACACTTAGACTATTCTATGTGCACTGCAAGTCAGAACAGGAGGTCCTTAGGAGTTTCCTCAGACATGAAAATGGGGAGCAACCTTGTAAAATGGTCGACACCACTTCGGTGTCCAAGCAGACATGTTGGAAGCCTTAAAGGAACTATCACATGCTGTCCGTATACTTGGTCGTGCGTAGTTACTGACTATCAAGCAACCTCTGCCTCACCCACTCCATGTTGGTGACCGCAGGGTTTCCAGCTTGGCTCCTCCTCAGTCTTGAACCAAATTGGTTCTATACTTGCAGCTGCTGCTTGAGCACCATAAGCTTCCATCTCTGCACCAACAGCAAGCTGCACTCCACTCTCACCAGCACAGCTTGAGCACCATAAGCTTCCATCTCTGCACCAACAGCAAGCTGCACTCCACTCTCACCAGCACAGCTTGAGCAACATAAGCTTCCATCTCTGCACCAACAGCAAGCTGCACTCCACTCTCACCAGCACAGCTTGAGCACCATAAGCTTCCATCTCTGCACCAACAGCAAGCTGCACTCCACTCTCACCAGCACAGCTTGAGCACCATAAGCTTCCATCTCTGCACCAACAGAAAGCTGCACTCCACTCTCACCAGCACAGCTTGAGCACCATAAGCTTCCATCTCTGCACCAACAGCAAGCTGCACTCCACTCTCACCAGCACAGCTTGAGCACCATAAGCTTCCATCTCTGCACCAACAGAAAGCTGCACTCCACTCTCACCAGCACAGCTTGAGCACCATAAGCTTCCATCTCTGCACCAACAGAAAGCTGCACTCCACTCTCACCAGCACAGCTTGAGCACCATAAGCTTCCATCTCTGCACCAACAGCAAGCTGCACCCCACTCCCACCAGCACAGCTTGAGCACCATAAGCTTCCATCTCTGCACCAACAGAAAGCTGTACTCCACTACCAGCACAGCTTGAGCACCATAAGCTTCCATCTCGGCACCAACAGCAAGCTGCACCCCACTCCCACCAGCACAGCTTGAGCACCATAAGCTTCCATCTCTGCACCAACAGAAAGCTGTACTCCACTACCAGCACAGCTTGAGCACCATAAGCTTCCATCTCGGCACCAACAGCAAGCTGCACTCCACTCTCACCAGCATGCTCCGGGACACTGCTAGAACATTCAAATTATAGTTCATTAGCACTTCCTCTGCTAGATGTACTAGACAATATGTATGATAACTCCTTCAACAACTTACAATGGTGGAAGTTACCGGTCTCGGGTTGCTCCCCTGTTAAACTTTCTTCACTGACTGATGACAGAACCACCACAAGATAGGCAGCCAAAGGAGCTGTCAAGTCCTGCAAAATTTGGCTCCCAATATCACTCATGTCTCGGTGAAAATAAGCTAAAACAACCTCAACAACTTGTTCAAGAAGACTGCTTCAACACAAAGAACATCGATGAAGCTGCAAATGTTGAAGCTCGGTAACAGGAGAATATGCATTTGCATATTCTCACAGCTTCAACATCGATCCTGTCTAGACCTTGTTCCAAAGTCAGACAGCCCTACAGCTGCTGAAGAGGCCAGTTGAGGCCAGAGGAATCGTAGATAACGCTTGTCCCTTGTTATTCTACCTGGGATATGGCATAACTCCACCTGGGTCGATGACAACAAAGACAAGCTCTTCATATTTCAGTCAAGAGTGGTCACTGAGCATCTTGCTGTTGTCACTGATGGGTAATAGGAACATTCACTTTGAAGCAAAACCTCTTTGGTCCCGTGAAGATAAGATATACGATGTTTGTGTGGCAGCTGCCTGGAAATGATGACATCACAGGAACACTCGTTGGCACCGTGGATACAGATGAGGAGGTTCTTGTTTGTTAGGGATGGCTGAAGAACTTCAACAGGGGTAGTGGAGGAACCCTGGCTAGCATTTGCGAACTGATAAATGATACACTGGCTCTAGGAAGGCTAGCTATTAGCAATGGCTAATTACTCCCATAAAAACCAGATATGCTAATTGGTGTGATAGCACCATTAATGCTGGATTGGTTAATTGGTGTAATATTTCTCTTCGAAATGTAGCCATCTCCCTGGACAAGGCAGAAGTTCTCCAACTGAAAATTCATTTGATATAATATTTTTGAAGTTTTGCTTGACATGTCTTGAAGATGGCTGTGGAAGAGGGATACTGGTGTGGCCAGCCTTTTCATAAAGCTCTCTCTTGTTGGTGGTTGTCCTGCCATGTATCAGGCATGCAGGTGATCCTGCGTAGCAGTGATAAGTTATTGTTTGGCACACACACTTGTTCATATATGTAAAATAGTATGCTGATTTCAGTTGACTTCATTAAAAATTACCAGAGTATATTTAGTTGAAAGCTAAATCTTCTGTATTACTGTACACATGCCTGGTATACACGGTATAATATAATTATTGTTTCCTTACACCCAACCCTATAGGACGAGGAAAATAAACTGTTTGGTGTCCTGGAGTTTTGCTATTACTTTGTGGGGAGTGTTTCATAAACTACGAAGTCCTGAGTGAGTCCAGGAACTTGTGTGTTGTAGAAGTAGGATCTTAGGAGTCGAGAGAGAGGGAGAGAGAAGACAGGTACAGGGGAGTGGCTGATAAACATGAGGGGGTGAAGGGGAGTACCTGCAGGACCTGGACGCTTGCAGCACTATTGCTAGGGGATATAAACGTCAGTGAAGCCAGACCCTGTAAGACTGCTAGTCAGTCTTGACACAATTTTTTCCTTCCAAGTCCTCATCAAGTCCTCATCCAGTAACCATTAAAAGCCTGTCACAGTTGTCACGTTGGAGATGGTCAAAGTACTCCAGTAAAAAAAACACTCCAAGAAGTTCTGCACACACCTCTCTGCCAGCGTAGGTATGGGCTACACCAGTACATGGTGATACACACACCTTTCTGCATCGCAGGCATGGGCTACACCATTACATAGTGCTGAACACACCTCTCTGCCCCCAGTGCAGGTGTGGGCTCCACCAGTACACAGTGCTGCACACACCTCTCTGTCCCCAGTGCAGGTGTGGGCTCCACCAGTACACAGTGCTGCACACACCTCTCTGCCCCCAGTGCAGGTGTGGGCTACACCAGTATACAGTGCTGCACACACCTCTCTGTCCCCAGTGCAGGTGTGGGCTACACCAGTACACAGTGCTGCACACACCTCTCTGCCCCCAGTGCAGGTGTGGGCTACACCAGTACACAGTGCTGCACACACCTCTCTGTCCCCAGTGCAGGTGTGGGCTCCACCAGTACACAGTGCTGCACACACCTCTCTGTCCCCAGTGCAGGTGTGGGCTCCACCAGTACACAGTGCTGCACACACCTCTCTGTCCCCAGTGCAGGTGTGGGCTACACCAGTACACAGTGCTGCACACACCTCTCTGCCCCCAGTGCAGGTGTGGGCTACACCAGTACACAGTGCTGCACACACCTCTCTGTCCCCAGTGCAGGTGTGGGCTCCACCAGTACACAGTGCTGCACACACCTCTCTGTCCCCAGTGCAGGTGTGGGCTACACCAGTACACAGTGCTGCACACACCTCTCTGTCCCCAGTGCAGGTGTGGGCTACACCAGTACACAGTGCTGCACACACCTCTCTGTCCCCAGTGCAGGTGTGGGCTACACCAGTACACAGTGCTGCACACACCTCTCTGTCCCCAGTGCAGGTGTGGGCTACACCAGTACACAGTGCTGCACACACCTCTCTGTCCCCAGTGCAGGTGTGGGATCCACCAGTACACAGTGCTGCACACACCTCTCTGTCCCCAGTGCAGGTGTGGGCTCCACCAGTACACAGTGCTGCACACACCTCTCTGTCCCCAGTGCAGGTGTGGGCTACACCAGTACACAGTGCTGCACACACCTCTCTGTCCCCAGTGCAGGTGTGGGCTACACCAGTACACAGTGCTGCACACACCTCTCTGCCCCCAGTGCAGGTGTGGGCTACATCAATACACAGAAGCTTCTGACTAGACATGACGTATGCAAGTATCTATCCATTAGCACCTAACAATAGGGGTTAACAGCAATTAATTGTAGACAAAATTCCTGTCTGCAAATGACTGAAGCACACGCAGAGAAACCTTTAGCCACTAAGATATTGTGCATGGGAAGCAGGCGTCTTTGAACAGACTCATCTGTTTGACCTGAAGATAATGCACAAATGAGAGGAAAGGAAGAACGCATTTGAAGTGAATCCTGCCTTTCTGTTGCAACTGCCTTCTGAACCTCGTGTAAGTAGTGTATTGTATGTTAGCAAAGGTTGCCACGCAGGAGGGCACACACAAACCAAGGCGGTGCTATATTTAGCACATTTGTAACAGATCCGTGCATCTTGATCGGGTGCTGACAAGCTATTGATTATGTGACTAGTCATCATCTACTAGAGTTTCCTCTTCCTTTTCATCGCACATCCTGACCACACCCAAAGCACCTGCTCAACATATAAACTCCCAGCAGTTAGCTTCACTAGTTGTGTGGTTCCTTGGCCATTGATAATGCATGTGACCACTTTACTCTGTGTGTGTGTGAGATAGAGCATGCTTTGCTGACCTTATACAACCAACAAGGAAGTTGATGGCATAATAATGCTGTGTTGTATGTATACCTGACTACTGTGCAGCTTTAATGAACCACATACACCAAGGTGTGTAGTTCTCACAACAGATAACTAGAATATATATGCCTCTCCAAAATATATATGCCTCTCCAAGCAAGTCACTTTGTCTCAGCCCAGACTCCAAGTGGTTGTCAATGTTTCCTGCACTCTATTTCCCCCCCTACATAATAGTTAGATACAAGACGGACGGATCTATGGTAATTAAAAAACCCGAAGGCCTTGGGTTGTAGCGATGCAAGCGTAGTGAAGGCACTACTAAAGGGTCTGAGGGTTTCTATATACCATAGATCCTGGTGGCGGTCTAACTTATTTAGAACCTAGCAACCATATGTGCCAACCAACAGGTAACCATCTACAAACCAGAATAGAAGAGGATACTAGCAGAAGTTGGCATGCTATGGACTTCTCTACCTTTTTAATTGACGAAATAATCTTCCAACGGCCCAGCAAACCTGGACGAGGTACAGCACATGTTCACTGACCCCACTACGGCAGGAAACATCTAACGGCCCCTCCCCAACCAGCTCCTCCCATAAAAAAGGTCACTTTGCTCTAGTTGAGCGACGAAGAGGTAGCTAAAGCAGGAACCGAAGATACACCCAAGAAAACCAGAGAGGTTACTAGGTATTGCAGTGGTCTGAGTTCCATAGCAGCTGTACAAGTAATGAGATTGCTGGAACTAAGACATTCAGAATTGTAATACTGCTAGCTGTAAAAAACAAAGTAAAAATGTATGATCATTATAAAAGCAATACCCTAGTGGGAGGCTATTGTGCCCAGGAGGGTGGAGTCTACATGTCGAGTCCCTGGTCTCAAAGTGCTCAAAGTGAAATAAGGAACCTGTAACTGACAAATGAAATTATTCCATTTCGACTAGCTAGGTTCTAAGCAAATCTAGACATAGCTGTTATCCTACTCAAAGCATGTGTTCCCACCAGTCTGATGTCCCCTCAACCTGTTGCTCTCAGCTTGTGCTCCCACTGGTCCAGTCTCCCTCCCTGTCCCCTCATCCTGTGCTCCCACTGGCCAGGTCTCCCTCCCTGTCCCCTCAGCCTGTGCTCCCACTGGTCAGGTCTCCCTCCCTGTCCACTCAGCCTGTGCTCCCACTGGTCTGGTCTCCCTCCCTATCCCCTCAGCCTGTGCTCCCACTGGTCAGGTCTCCCTCCCTGTCCCCTCAGCCTGTGCTCCCACTGGTCTGGTCTCCCTCCCTGTCGCCTCAGCCTGTGCTCCCACTGGTCAGGTCTCCCTCCCTATATCCCCTCAGCCTGTGCTCCCACTGGTCCAGTCTCCCTCCCTGTCCTCTCAATCTGTTTCTCACATGATTTCTCTCACTAGTTTGTCTGTTTTGTGCATGCTCCTGCAGCTTCTCAGTTAGAATGTGAACAGCACATTGTTGGCATGTGCCCAGTGGGTCTCTGTGCTCCACTGTGAGCCAGAGGTTGTGATTTATTCCAGGCAATGCTGGCACATGCGTACTCAGATAAGGTACGTACCATACACAGATGTGTATATAGACATCTTTGATAGTGACTCTGCACTTCAGATACAAGAAAAAAGTACTCCCAATGAAGCACCGCTCATTGGAAAAAGTACTCCCAATGAAGCACTGTTAATTGGTGTGTATGGAAGTTCCTTAAGTGGTGCCCGGCACCGAGTGTTGAAGATGATTGCATGAAGCTGCCAATTAGCTCAACAAGGCTGGACAATGTTAGCAAGCTGAGAGGGAACATGTCACCGACTAGCTGTACAAAGAGAAACTGACTTATACCACTCACCAGCTACACACACACACACACACACACACACACACATTCGTATAAACATACCACGTTTTTCTGGACAGAGAAGAAGACGCACATGTCACTCTCAGTGGAAGCCTCCACGGTGACTGTCTGGCTGTCTTCTGGGAATTTGAAGTAGTAGATCTAGAATATTGAATAGAGAGCTAGGCACAAATAAATCATCACAGCTCTCTCTCCCTCCCTCCATTATCAACCTTTCCCCAGCCTCACACTCACCCCCACCGCGACTCACCTGAGGGGAAGCTGCACCCACCAGTATGGATATGGGTACACCCAACCTGCAAGGCAGAATGCAACATGTAGCAGCTAATCCAAGTCGTATGACACCAAATGTTTGCAGGGGTTGTGAAAACACATGGGGGAGGGGCAGGTATGCCGAAATGCATCAATCACACAAGCCATTTCCAGGAAACAGGGAAAATCAGATCCAAAAAAGGAGATGCAGTGAATAACCTCCCGCACACACTGAAAGAAACATAAGCATGAAATTCTAAGCCAATTGGCAAGGTCAGCAGAGATCATTCAACCTTTTTGGCTGAGCGCAAGTTGGATGGGAAACTTGATATTGTTGCCACATGGTGTATATCTACGTATTGACCAGAGGTTCACCTGTTTTAAATAATGCTGGCTTATTAAATAATGCTGGCTTATTAAACAATGTTGGCTTATTAATGCTGGCTTATTAAATAATGCTGGCTTATTAAATAATGCTGGCTTATTACACTGAGAATGGTAGAGAAAACAACTTAGCACTTTGCAAGTGACAGAACTATACTTATAAAGAAGCTAACATCGTTCAATAGGCAGTGGGTTTACTCTGTTATGAATATGCTTTGTACTTAAATCTGAAAATAGTTCTTTACAGAAGTAGCTTTTAGATTGTGGATTTATTTCACAGGGAATCCTTCCCAAAATAACAAGCAAGCCTCTGTGCACACTGCGCTGACCCAGTTGAATGCTCGATTTGGCTTTACTGGAAATGATGATGACTGCATCTTGCACTGGCCTAAGAGGAGAAGTGTGTGTGTGTGTGAGTGTGAGTGTGTGTGTGTGTGTGTGTGTGTGTAAAATAATATTACCTTGAATTACCAATCTTTGTATCTTTAATAGGCCTAATGTATAATGCTTGAGAGGAGGGAGGGGATTACTAACGAACTTTAACTCAATCTACCAAGAAAATATAGCGAGCCACACATTGAAAGAAAAAAATCGTAACTGTAGTTTTTTAAATATTGACTTCATTGCTAGGTAGGGCTTGGCACCATCCACCATCACCATCGAGAAATTTCCTTAGGCTCAGGTAAAGCTTCTACACTCAATCTGTCCATGTTTCTACAAGGGAAGGAGCGCCATAAATGTATGCCATTAACTATTGTCTAAACCTTGAAGATTGTCTTTGAGATCTAGAAGCTTGAAAGGAACACTAAAGTGTGACACACCATATATAATGGAGCACTTGAGATAGCTGTGAGAAAGCTATAGCTAAAACCTCATCTGTAGCTATAACTACTGCATTGTACTAGGCATGATCCAAAGAAAATTTCTAAGTACCCACAGCTTGGGTTAGCTTGAGCTACCAACTTATTACTCTATTGTTGTTTTCAATACAGCTCTTGACTCTGAGCATGCTGGAGAAAGCTCTAGCTACAAACCACAGCCTTATTAGCAGCTGGTCTGGGCTAGGACCAAAGAAGGAAGTCTACTGATGAAAAACTACAAGGCAAGCTGCTGCAGCACTCCAGAAGCCCACAGCTTTAGTGTTGTCTAGCTATAGGGTGATTAATTTGGAAATCAGGTCATGTGTGTATGAGTGGATTCTTGAGCCTTGTGCATATTAAAACAATAGCTACGTGCACAGCTGCAGATTTCAAATCTTTTTAAGCAGAGCAACTAGCAGATTTCGAATCTTTTTAAGCAGAGCAGCTGTTTGATTTGCCAGAATGGATAAAGAAAATAGACTTCAGAAAAGGAGAGAGAGAGAGAGGGAAAAGTTAAAGCTGCTTCTGAAACAGCAGAACAAAGAGAACAGAACTGAAAAAAATTTGGGGGAAAAGAGCAAATGTTATTTAAAAAAAACTGGCGGGAGAAGCACAGCATCCCACGATGGAGAAGCTTCCTTGGGCTCAGGTGAAGTTCCATTCTGACTTAGCCACTCTATTCATCAACACACTCTAACTATGGACATGTCTGCTCAAATGGAAATGGTCGTCACTGACAAGTTCTAAAATGGAAACGATCAATATTGAGCTGATACTCCTTGAAAAGTGTGAGGAATATACTACTCTTGGCTACTTCTCCATATTACATCCAATCTGACGACATCAATAATTTACTGACAGTATGCAGTGCTAGGCCTGCAGCTATGCTTGGGGTAGGTCAGTACTTAGAGCAATGTGATGTAAATTTCAAATTCATGTTTTTATCGCACCTTTGCTCGCCACAATGCCTTGCATTCATTTCTAGCATTCAAGATTCAATAAAGTACACGGCCATCATGCAAAACTCCGTCAAGAGCAAGGGTTTATGTCTTGGTTGTATTCACGGAGCATAAAAGTAAGCCTCCGCAGGAATGGAATTCAACTTTGAACGTTATTCCACTAGGCAGTGTTTTGTCCGCACCTCACACAAGAAGCTAGTTGGAATGGTGATTCTTAGCTGAACCAAAAGTTTACCTTTTAATCAGCTCAAGATTAATTTTTTATGACATTTTTAACCAAATGCATTGGTCTTCATCAGGGACAATGAAGACTGAAGGATTCAGTTGAAATGTTGGCTGAAGAAGGTTTTTTTTGAAATTCAATTGGTTCATATGGAGGCAGGAGTTCCCACATGCTACTTGTAGTAAGCTAACCTATTCCCACACAATAGGCACACCACACACACTTATAATACCTCATGTATAACTCGCCCACGAACCTTTTTGGGTTCAGGAGGGGGGGTTGGGACCCTCCCACAGGAATTATTTATTGTACTTTCTCTGAGAATGAGTTCTGATGCAATTTTGGATTGTAACTTGTCAGGTGAATGTAGGTAGTAAATCTACCACAAGGCTGAGTAAAAAAGCACCCTCTAGTTATGGCATAATCATCATGTGTGTGTACTACCTAACTACGTGGCTGTCATGTGAGAGTACAAAGTGTTTGTTGTGGCAGTGCCAATGCCAGGCACTACAGACCCTGTCTGCAGAATCTAGGACCGTGCTCTTAGCTGGCTCTTAGTGGATTCTAGCAAGAAGCTTGGCTGCATTGCTACTTTGAAAATAGACACAAATAGACGCAAGGTCTTTTTCTTTTCTTTTACAAGGAACCATCTTTGGAACCATCTAATTAGCTTTGTCGTTTCTAATTTTCTTGGGGGAGGGGATATCCTTCCTTCCCCTCTGCATGAACACTGTCAGCATTACATCATCACTTCATATTCATGCTCAGTAATTACTTCTCACCACACTTTCATATACAGTACTGAATTTGGTCTGCACATGCTCAGTCATCATCACACCTTCATATTTGTCACCTTCATATTTGGTCTGCACATGTTCAGTACTAATATCTCACACACCATATTTGGTCTGCACATACTCGGGACTAACATCTTACCACACCATATTTGGTCTGCACATACTCAGCACTAATATCTCACACACCATATTTGGTCTGCACACACTCAGTACTAATATCTCATTTCACTTCAGTACATTTCCAAGGGGCAATGTCAGGAATGGAACCATCACATTCCAACAACATGAGATTAAACAGCAATACATTCCAACAACATGGAATTAAACAGCAATACATTCCTATAACATGGGATTACATAGCAAATTGAAAATAATTTCTCTGTGACAAGAGAATGATATTACAATGTGCACCAGCCCCTCTAGAACAGCAGGACCGTCAGTTACACTTACTCGATGACAAACTCAGGGACCACGTCCACCCTGATCCCATATTCCATATCCCTGACTGAGCTGCTGAACACATCCACGTAGAAGAGGAAGCTTGTTTCATCATAGATGACCCGCTGGTCATCGGGAACATCAAACGTCTGGAGCTGGCTGGTGGAGTTGCTGGGACACATGGTCCTCTCAACTGCGTAGAAATAGTTCTTGAAGCTGAAGGGAGAGAGAGTAGAGATGGGTGAAGAGGATGATGGAAGAAATGGGAGAGTAGATTGAGGGGAAAATAATATGATGGAAGAGAGCCTGAGTGAGTAGGCAGACACAAGGAGATAAGAGTTAAAAGCTGGAAGGGGTTGTGAAGGGAGTGGAAGTGATCTTGCAACCATGATCTCTTTTCTCAGGTAATTCTTGAAAAGCAGCAATATATAATAAAAGGTTTTGTGCAATAACTTTTGCATATGGTGCAAAATTGAGCCAATTTGTGGCAAAATTCAATATACAAAGCTGATAGGCAAAAATTTACTAGAAGTGTCACATGCTTGTTGGATGTACACCACTCCCCTTTACTCTGTCTTGATTGCTATGGAAATAAAAAGTGGGAATAACCAAAGGAAGGAACGAGGAGGGTGGGTGGGGGCTATCTCACTTTTGTGGTTGGAAGGGGATGGTCCAAGATGTGATTGCCGAGTTCCCCTGGCGACTGACGAACACAACAGACATATCATCAGTGATGGAATAGTTTTTGATCCACGACACCACCCTCAGCCCCTGGAAGATGTGCTGTAGGTCAATAAATATACCTCTATAGGTACCCACCCTCAGCCCCTGGAAGATGTGCATGTAGGTCAATAAATATACCTCTACAGGTACCCACCCTCAGACACTGGAAGATGTGCATGTAGGTCAATAAATATACCTCTACAGGTACCCACCCTCAGACACTGGAAGATGTGCATGTAGGTCAATAAATATACCTCTACAGGTACCCACCCTCAGCCCCTGGAAGATGTGCATGTAGGTCAATAAATATACCTCTACAGGTACCACCCTCAGACACTGGAAGATGTGCATGTAGGTCAATAAATATACCAACCATCCTCAGACACTGGAAGATGTACATGTAAACCACCCTCAGCCCCTGGAAGATGTGCATGTAGGTCAATAAATATACCTCTATAGGTACCCACCCTCAGACACTGGAAGATGTGCATCTAGGTCAATAAATATACCTCTACAGGTAACCATCCTCAGCCCCTGGAAGATGTGCATGTAGGTCAATAAATATACCTCTACAGGTAACCATCCGCAGACACTGGAAGATGTGCATGTAGGTCAATAAATATACCTCTATAGGTACCCACCCTCAGACACTGGAAGATGTGCATCTAGGTCAATAAATATACCTCTACAGGTAACCACCCTCAGCCCCTGGAAGATGTACATGTAGGTCAATAAATATACCTCTACAGGTAACCACCCTCAGCCCCTGGAAGATGAGCATGTAGGTCAATAAATATACCTCTATAGGTACCCACCCTCAGACACTGGAAGATGTGCATGTAGGTCAATAAATATACCTCTACAGGTAACCACCCTCAAACACTGGAAGATGTGCATGTAGGTCAATAAATATACCAACCATCCTCAGACACTGGAAGATGTACATGTAAACCACCCTCAGCCCCTGGAAGATGTGCATGTAGGTCAATAAATATACCTCTATAGGTAAGCCTAATTATAGTTACGTGCCTTATGTAAACTTTCACGAGGTAACATCCCCTAGACTAAAAGTAGAAATTGATTGGATGTTAGACATGACATGCGTGTTGCGACAATTCCAGAATTTCAACTTCTAATTCATAACAAACAGCAACAACCTTCTCATTGAAATGTATTTTAGAGCGGACATGAATTCTTTTTTTTTCTTTTTTGATTCAGACCTAATGTATATATTATGTTAAGGAAATCACCAATACATTCTTTCCAAATTGTTTATTGCATTTTTCTGGGGAGGGGTCCCTAGCTTTTGCCGGTCCGTGACTAAAAAAAAGGTTAAGAACCAGTGCCCTAAAGCTACTCCATGAATATGCAGCTGAAGTTTCTTCTGGTATAGAAGGAAAAAACTATTTGGAATTCTAATGGAAGCCAATGTGTTGTAATGGTCCAGGGGCTAGTCCTTGCTCTACTGGATTCCATGTTTTAGCTCTTGCTCTGCCTTGGCCATATCCTAGCTATGAGGATGCTGCTGCTACTGGTTGCATAACTGTTTCAGAACTCCAGCTGCTGGATGCCTAACTGTTCCAGGGACTAGCTGCTGGGTGCCTAACTGTTCCAGAGTCTAGCTGCTGGGTGCCTAACTGTTCCAGAGTCTAGTGCTGGATGCCTAACTGTTCCAGAGTCTAGCTGCTGGGTGCCTAACTGTTCCAGAGTCTAGTTGCTGGATGCCGAACTATTCCAGAGTCTAGCTGCTGGGTGCCTAACTGTTCCAGGGACTAGCTGCTGGGTGCCTAACTGTTCCAGAGTGTAGTTGCTGGGTGCCAAACTGTTCCAGAGTCTAGCTACTGGGTGACTAATCTAGAGTCTAGTTGTTGGGTGACTTACTGTTCCCGAGCCCAGCTGCAGGGTGGCTAACTATTCAAGAGTCCAGCTGGGTGCCTTAAAACCTGTTTCAGAGTTCATCTGTTTCATAGTCAAGCTGCTAGGGTGCGAAATCCTACTTAAGAGTCCAGCAGATGGGCTGATGGCGTGCTCAAAACTGCTTTCGAGTCCAGCTACTGAGTCCCCCCCCCCCCTCCCTCACCCCCATTTCTAGTCCATCTCCTGGAAGCCTAAACCCTGCTTGAGTCTACCTACTCGGTGCCCTGGAACCAAATGACACACCTAACTGCAAGTGCTAGGTCACACACTTCCTGGAAGCAGTGTCTAGGCGCATCAAGCAGCTTTATAGAGTTGTTATGCAAACATTATCATTCTAGAAGCCAGACCAAAGTTCCCAGGACCATTTTTCTGATGATAGGTTTACTGTAGGAATATCAACAAAGCGTAAATAACTTTAAAACCCAACTTTCTAAGAGTGAAAATAAATAACTATTATCGTGACCTCAATAATCAACTTGAAATTTCTCAGAATGAATCTCAAATATGTTTCTCGCCAATATACAATCACTTACTAAAGTAATATTTACACATCATGTAACATGCAGGCAAGCTTTAAGACTTTCATTTTACGGTTTGTCTCTGAAACCACGATAAATACCTGAAGCTTTATGTCCATGAGGCTGCAAGGATGCGAGCCAGCTGGAAGTATGCTTCCATACCCTTAACCATAGCTAGCTAGATGTAACTCCCCCAGTCCCTTGCCTCTTACAATCTTGCTGTGGTTTCTCGTTTGAGGCCACCATGACGAGTTCATACACGAACTGAAGTTCGGCTTCACAGCATATATGTCGCTCTTGAAGCGGGATACGGTCGCTAAGGTAGCTTCTGCGCAGGGCTCGATCTCGTTGAGAGTCAGGTTCGCCTGTTTGCTCTTTACAGAGCTCAAGTATAAGAGGAGGACTAGACTAAGACGTTTCATTTTCCTTATCTGCATCAGGGTTTTTCTCGGAAATCACTAATTAAATACCTTGCGTATCTGATTTCAGTCCGAGACTTGAATCCAGATATCTGTTGGACACTGAGTGGTTCCAGTGCTGTCTCCAATAGGTTATGTGACTATGTTTTTAACAGTAATCTTACACTATTATTATTGTTGTTGTTATTACTATTACTATTGTTGTTGTTGTTATTATTATTATTCATTTTACAGGAGACATACATATATAATTATAGAGAAACATGAGTAATTAGGGAGAAATAGTACTGATGGTCAAAATCAAGCAGCCAGATTTAGTGAAAGTTGGGGGGGGGGGGGGGGGGGGGGGTATATTAGTGCACTTGTTACATGGATATAGAGAGCATGAATTATTTGGATCAAAGTTTGAAATGAAGTGATCAAGAAACAATAAGTTTAGCTGATGTAAGATTCAAGTCTATATGTAGGACATGGGAGTAAATTCCACAGACGAGGAATGCGTGTGAAAAATGAATGTACATTACGAGCATGAACATGTTTGATTTTTAGATGATTGTTGCTCTTCTTTGGATCTTTTCCAGCAGGACAAAGTCTTTCTTGATATGAGGGCACCAGATTGGAGAGGCATACGTGAGTAGAGACTTGACTAGAGTGAGGTAAAGTTGTTGCTTTGCACTCACTGTGTTGCAATGATGGAAAGTACGTCTAAGAAGCCCTAGGGACTTGTAGGATTTACCAATTATGTATGATACATGGATCCATGATAGGTCAGGATAAGTTCAAGATATATGTAAAGGGAGAAACTATGGAAAGTCATGTAGATTTAAGCATTCTAGAGGAGATCAAGTCAGAGCAGGACACATCAACATTGACGTTAAAGTTTCCAGAAGGATCAGGCCAGAGAGCACATTGTGTGAAAAAGCGTTTAGAGTGTCTGAAACAGAAGGTCTATAAAAAGCTCCAAACGTAAAAGTAATTTCAGAAGGAGTTCAAGGCTATCATGGAGGTTCAAAGGAACAGCATGTAAAGAAGAGTGCACATAAATAGCAACACCACCACCATGGCGATTTCTATCTAAGCATTTAAAATTAGGTAAAGAAACCTCACTATTAAGAATGTCTGGTGAGAGCCAAGTCTCATTCACACAAACAAGATCAGGAAAATAAGTGTTAAAGAGTAGAGACAGCTCATCTAATTTATATAAGAGACTGCGGGCATTGAAAGAAAACAGCTTAAGAGATCGGCTGGTGAAGTGAGAGGTGGAACTAGACAGAAGAGGACAGGTTTTAAGAGAGATTTTGGACGTTGAAGTTAAAGGTTTTAGGTCCTTCGTAGGTTCTTTATATGTAGTCGAAAGCTGGGGGGAAAGGCAGGAGATGTGGCATAAAAAATCAACCCAGAAGAGAGGGAGGGCAGGATGAGGTATGAGGAAAGTTGCTGAGGGCTGATTGGAGGATGATTGGGGTGGAGGGAGGAGAAGAGAGAGGGGGAAGGTGTTTTGTAGTGGGTCTGGAGGCGAATCGTTTTGTTGGGGACATCCATTGTTGGTGCCAGGTGGAGGGTGCCAACCCTTGGGTAGGTAAGGGATGAAGGGAGTAGGCAGTAGAGGTGGAGAATGGAATTGATCTCTTGACGAGGGAAGAGCCCTTGAGGTGGAAAGGGATAAATGGGAGTAGGTAGTAGAGGAGGTTTGTAAGGAGTACGACGAGCACGGTGAGCTGTGTTTGGAGGCTTTGGAGGAAGACGAGAGGATAAAAAAATATTTGATGGAGAATGAGTATTGGAAGTGGAACCATTGAAGGTTAGACTTTGGCAAGGGGTAGTTGACCATGTGTAGGAAGAGGGGAAACTGGAGATGAAACTGGAGAAACAGACAATTTTGGAGGATGGATTAACTTACAGTTGAGGCAGTTGAGTTAGGAGAATGGAGGGAAGGAGAATTGGGTGGAGAATTAGAAGCTGGAATGGAGAAATTCACGTATTCAATTCAGCCTGAATAGTGGTGGGTGATGCGTACATTGAGGTGTTTTGGAGTGACAACCTAAAGGCTTGGAAGCTGTTTTCCAGCATCTGAAATTGGGTGACCAGGGTGAAAGAGAGAGAGAGAGAATCCTTTACACAGTGAAGGCAGACAAATGGTTAAGATTGCGCTAGAGAGATGGGAATGCCAACACGGGTGCAGTGAGACCAACTGGAGCAGATTTCACATTGGATCATATCACGATAAAGAAGAAACGTCCACAAGTTAGAGAGAGAGAAGACAGTTGACAAGAAAAGTAACTCCAGAAGAGGTGAGACGAAGTCTGGCTCTGAAAAGAGTAGGCAGGTAGGTTGATCTAAGCTTCAGGAGAAGACATAAGAGGGAACAGAAGGAGAGACAGAGAAGAGTAGTTTCTAGCAGTTACCGCCATGCTTAATAAAGCACTGTATCTGATGGACCTAAAACACTTAATTGTTATAGTATAGACGACGAGGATCTTTTATGTAATGTTGAGGTTCATCCGCCTGATTACACTTCTTTCTCTTCTGATCAATTTTTTAAATCTCCTTTGAAGTAATTGTTAATTGCTAGTCTCAGGGATAGCTCCCTTGTTTTAGACTATCTGAAAGCTGATTGGCAAGACCTCTGCAGCTTTGATGGATGAGGACCTTAGCTTGTGCTTGGAACTAGAAAATGTGGATGAAATCTGATCGGCCTTCAAATACATTGTGACTACAGCCATGATTATGTACATCCCTAGAGTTCAACTGAGAACCTTCCAATTGCCTAATGGTTCACCTCAGATGGTACACCCAGCATCCCACCCCAACTCAACTAATGGTTCTCTTCCAGAGAGCTTCAAAGCAAGCCAAGGCTACATATGAAAGTAAGCTGATAAACAACTTGGTCTCATCAGGGGTCTATACGTTCATCAATAACCTTAGAAAAGGCATTTTATGATTCTATATCTGCGGACGTCCTGATGTAAATAAAGAGAACCTGTTTAATAGCTCAGTATTCACTCAGGAGGCCTTACTCGCTGCCCACTCTTGAGAAAATGCCTGTCATTACATCTGTAATCTCTATAATAGATTCTGACAGGCATTTTCTCAAGAGTGGGCAGCGAGTAAGGCCTCCTGAGTGAATACTGAGCTGAAATAGCTATTATTAAACAGGTTCTCTTTATTTACATCAGGATGTCCGCAGATATAGACACCGACTTTCTTTTGGTTGCTCGTTTGATATCCTATACTTCTTTGTCCAGAATGAAAGGTATTAACTGCCTTAACTTGGACGAATCACACAGAGAGAATGCATGCTCCTCTCGGAAACTGTCAACCTTCGAAAGTGGAACCCCAGCTTTCAAAAAAAGCTGTTACTACCTTTACTCTATAAATTCGTGTAATTTCAGGCAAATTCTCACCTACTGGTGGTGTTTTGAGCTGTATGCTTGGAGAGCTTTGGATATGTGCTTTTCATCAGTCTTCAAGCATTCTTTCCCCTTCTGATGCTTAACAGATTTTATGTGAAGCTGTGACTTGACCGAAAACTGCTCTCTGCAAGCTGAACAAAACAGTGTTCCAGTGGTCACAGTTAGAGGCTCTCCAGGGTGCTCCTTCACACGGTCATATGGAGTAATAGATTTTGGAGCAAATGCAGAATTCTTGCCTTTCTTACTCCGCTTCATACCCACAGGAGGGTTTGACTGGACTTTTCGTTTTCTTGCCAGATCTGAAGCTTTTGGTGCTTTGAGCCTGTCCAGCAGTGATACAACTTCTGATTGAGCTTCATCTTCATTGTGATCAGACAGCTGATCTTCAGAGTCACTGCTAGAAAGCACTTGGATAGAGTTACCATCAGCCAGTTCAGGACACTAGATCTAGTGTCACTCTGAGGAATGCAGCTACTGCTACTACCACTAAGTCTAGCACTTGAGTTACTGGTATCCATTGAAACCATGTGATCAACAGTTTTGTGAGCTGTAATTTTGAACTAAACTTCCTGTAAATAGAGATGTGTACAGTGCTACAAATCTAAAGACTAGATAATTAGAGTTTAGCTCGTAAAGCAAGTTTTTAAAATAAGAGTTAAGTATCGGGATACATGTTCTCTACCTCCCTATATACCAAGTTATAAGCATTTAATGCCTGTAGTTTTTTAATAATGACGATTAATGAGGTAAATGTTGCCACAATTATACGTTGGGAACGCTTTAAGCTGAAATTTACAAACTAATGGGAATTAAAAACCAGAACTTGTTCTGCAGGTGTTCAAGCATATCTATTTTACTTATATCATGCAAAACATTTTGTTGGGTTTTCTTCCTGTGTGAAGCTTTTCAAAGGTCCTCTTATACCTTTATCGATGATTATTGTGGGCATGTTTAGGGTTGTGGTCATGGGTTGGGCTTGAATAGATGTAGTTTGTCAGCTGGGTATATATGTTTGACAAATTTTAAATGCAAAATATATCATATTGGCCTGTCAGTGATGGAATACCCAACAAAAATGTACCTAGAATAGGCTGTAGCACTGTACTTGCTAATGCAGCTTTAGCTACCTGATGACTGATAACACAGTGTACTAGAGGTTAGAACTGTCCTCTTATGGCTCTTAGCATTTGTAGTGCCCTTTGATACCACTCCAGATTGTATTTTGTCAACAAAGGAGGTGTCACAATGATTATTCCTGGGAGTTGTGCCTATTATTCTCCCAAAACTAAAGGACACCTATTATTCTCAAATTATTCCCAGAAGAATTTGCAGAGCCTAATCAGAGTACCACTTATGAATTGATGGGTTTTATAATTAATTCCCCCATTATCCCAATTTAATTTTTGCTGCTCAGGTGACTCATCAGAAAATGACTGACTGTTGATTCAAAATACAGAGCAATGCAAGAGCTATATAAAAATTATTTACTAAGGATAAATAAATCAGTTTGAAAAAGATAACACTAAAAGCACATGGGTGCCTTCTTATGTAAAAAACACACGGTCATTAGCACTTTGGAGCTCCATAAATTCTGCAGACTTCACTCTATGACCTTAATATTAAGCTCAAAAGATAGATCCCCCTGTGCTCTCTTTTGATACTAAAAACTGTTGCATAGGTATATGCAGGGATAATAAAAAAAGGTCTACCCTCTATACTTCTTGAGTTAGTTCTAGAGTATATAGGCGGCTTGTTTTTTATTTTAAAGATAAGAGGTAATGTTAGTATATATTTGATCAATAAAGAAATTAAACAAGAATTTACCATTTAATACCTTATAAAAAGTAAAGGTTCCATTTGGTAAATTTGTGTTTCTTAACAAGTATCATTTTTTGTTTTTAATTTCATCAGAACTGCCTCCATATAAAAATTGTCCAATAAACTTTCCAATAAACTTTGCCGCTAAAATAACTTCTCTTCATAAAAACAGATTTCAGGTCCAACATTCAGTGGTTACTTAATGCACTTGGGTAGTGGGAATGGCCATTTTGTAGTCCACACAACTGGAGCTATTATGTTATATATATGTGAACACATCAAGTAAAAATGGAACTTTAGGTACATACCTGCTGTGTTGAGTTTCAATAGGCCTAAAAGTTTTTTCACAAATTTTCACATCTAGATTATGAGTTATGCCTGTTGAAATCAAGGGTGGTTAGGCATTTTTAGTAAATCAAGTCATATAATATACAAGAAAACAAACAAAAGAGGTGAATTACACTGATAAAGAGACCAAAATCCAAAACTGCAAATTAATTATGGAGCTAACATAGCAAGTTTGCGATCAGCAGATATGAAATTATTAACAAGATGAGCATATTTTGTTGATGAAAGCTCAATCAGTCCACGAGATTTGTACGATACTGTTGCTGTGCCATAGCTGAGCAATATATATATACATCTAGAACGTCATCTCAAATTCATTGAGCATGCCTAAGGTTCCATTTTTACTTGATGCGTTCACATATGCAGCTCAATCTGAACTGAGTACTAGTCATTTTGATGGGTATAAAATCAATTAAAAACATGTGCACGAGTTGATGTGCTAACTACACCACATTCCCCCTCTCTCCTCTCTCTCACCCAATGCAAAAAAAAGGTCAAGAGTTGGCCATGCTAAGTCAGTACAATACACGCATCATGTGATACAAACACCAGATATATATTTAGAAAGAGCAGCACATTTGTAAAAAAAAAAATTGAACAGCTACAAATATGTACACACACACGTACACAAACTAAAAATATTTGCTTTAAAAGACTTGGAGGTCATCTCTCTTGGTGTCCTTCACGCCATCATCAAGAGTCAGCAGGAACTGGTGGAAGAAAACAAACATGCAATTATACACAGGAGAAATGTCATTGGAAGAACTTAAAAACTCAAAAATTTAAATTTTGTACCCCAGGAAATGCCAAGGTGAATGAATCTCCCAATTGGTCTGTTAACCAAGTCTTTGTTCTAGGCATAGAAATTGTCGTGCACCCAAGTGAAACACCACTTCGATAACTAACTTGGTACATATATAAATATATTATATCTATAAATACTATTATAAGTCAGAGTGGATTATAGTGAGTTATTTCATGAGCACGCGGGCATATTTTAACGAGCCAAAGGCAAATAAAAATACAGCATGTTTGCATATTCCACTCCGACAAGTGTAATAGATGGCTTATTCTAGACTTGATATACACACTGAAATGCAACTGCTTTATCATCCAGGAGAACATAGCCATAATCAGTGCAATAAACAAGTGCGTGCATGTGCAGTAGAGCATTAAATAACTAGAAGATAATGGGAGAATATCTAAATCCTCGCCTATAAATACTACAATGTGTATATCAAGCATAGAGTCTACTACCGAAGATAAATATTTATATACCAGATTTTCTCGAATAATAGCACACTTCTCACGCATGCGCTCAATTCCAAGCTGAAAGTTGTTAACACCAAGAGGAGAGAGCGAAGATGGCGAAATTGATTGTCTAAAGCAGGGGGAGGTGGCTGCTGGAGGCACACCACAAATTACTGAGCTCATTTTCAAGCTGGAAAGTCGAGAACATCAGGATTCTAGCGATACTCTCTCGGACCTCGACGATGACGATGAAGAACTGGGAACAAATGAAATACTAGTTGATGACTGAGGACTAGCAAACTTTGTTTCCAACTTTTCTCTGGCTCTGTGCCCTATTTTCTCTCACTGTATTTAATTTCTTTGTGCTGGCTCAAGCTCAGCAGTGACTGGGAGGAGCCATTGCACGAGGCTAAATGAGCTTGCACATGCTGTAGCCTGGGTTTGGGTTAATTGTGTACACCCTCGAATTACATTCCCCCTGGTTTAGTGTTCGTTCCATTAGGATGCCTGAAACTATTTGAACCCGCAGTAACCATTCGAGGATATTCAATATATATACATGTACACTAGAGATGGATAGCAAGCGTTAACTTCACCAGACAAAAACCACAAATCGGAAGGCAAGTTAAAATAGACAGAGTGATTTGTAGAACACAACTTTATGATCAAACTAAGGTCATGGTTCAGTTTTGCGATTGTGGCTTTATTTATTGGGTGGTCTTAATAAAGAGTCAAGTATGCGGCTGTGGCCTTTTATTCAAATGAAAAGACAATTTTTTTTACGCAGAGAAAATTTTCTATTACATTTAACTAGGCCACATTTATGTGTCCTACAGAATATATATACATATTGTTAGTATTTCGTGTTTATTCCGTTAGGTTCGGTATTATGGCTGGTACTATAGTGGCTATCTTAGGGAGTATAGCCATAATAAGAACACTCAGGTCAACACTACACTACACAACATTCAGGTCAACACTACACTACATAACATTCAGGTCAACACTAGAGAACACTCAGGTCAACACTACACTATGCTACAGGTCAACACTACACTACGGAACACTCAGGTCAACACTACACTACAGAATACTCAATACTACACTACAGAATACTCAGGTCAACACTACACTACAGAATACTCAGGTCAACACTACACTACAGAATACTCAGGTCAACACTACACTACAGAATACTCAGGTCAACTACACTACAGAATACTCAGGTCAACACTACACTACAGAATACTCAGGTCAACACTACACTACAGAATACTCAGGTCAACACTACACTACAGAATACTCAGGTCAACACTACACTACAGAATACTCAGGTCAACACTACACTACAGAATACTCAGGTCAACACTACACTACAGAATACTCAGGTCAACACTACACTACAGAATACTCAGGTCAACACTACACTACAGAATACTCAGGTCAACTACACTACAGAATACTCAGGTCAACACTACACTACAGAATACTCAGGTCAACACTACACTACAGGTCAACACTACACTATGCTACAGGTCAACACTACACTACGGAACACTCAGGTCAACACTACACTACAGAATACTCAGGTCAACACTACACTACAGAATACTCAGGTCAACTACACTACAGAATACTCAGGTCAACACTACACTACAGGTCAACACTACACTACAGAATACTCAGGTCAACACTACACTACAGAATACTCAGGTCAATACTACACGACAGAATACTCGGGTCAACACTACACTACAGAATACTCAGGTCTACAGAAGAGAAGTCGAGTCTTCTCAATGGTAGTGCAATTCAGTTATTTATTTCTTCAATTATTATTTCTTATGTGCTCTCTTGCTCTTGATAGTGAGCACACACAAGCACACCTGAGCAATCCATACACAATGAAGAATATTGACTGGAACATGAACCTAGTGAATTCAACCAGCAAGTAAGGCACATAATAATAATAAACAGGTAAATGAAAAAAGTAAATTGAATAAAGAATGTAAATTATAATTAGTATGTACGTGTAGTACTAGTAGTAGCAAAATAATAATCAAGTTGATATTTTAAGTCTCTTGCTATTTCTCTCTTGCTATTTCACTCAACTAAGAACTGCCTATGATGCTGTAAGATACTGTATTAGGAACCCCCCAGTTGTAACCACGAGGCTGTTTCAATTGCCCGCCCTACAATCGTAACCCCAGAAGCAAACAACAAAAAGCCACAACCATCAATTAATTGGAGAACAACAAAAGGAGCTACTATAAAAAAAGACTGTTGATGAGGGAAGTAGCACTTCCTGAGAAGGAGGAGGAGTTCTTGGCATGGGTGGAGTCACTGAGGGTGAACACCTGAAGGTTTGCCCCCCTGGATGAAGAAGAGATCAAACAGAAGGAACTTGTAGTGGACGATAGTGATCAGCCGTAGATCCAAGATGTGCTGTGATCTCTAGGTTACACTGCCAATGATGGTACTACTATTATAGACAAAACTGCAATTATGCGCCACAAGCACGGTCCTTGCCCAGCACAATGACTCGGCAAGCAACACAAAAGCTCAGATGCAGCCAATCAGGCACTAGATAGATAATAGTAAAGGCCCTTCTAATAGTAATCGCTGGTAGATTGGACTGAACTAAATAGGAACTGTGGTTCCTATTCGAGAATATATGGAATATATAGAGGAGAGGTGAATCCCTGCACCCGGGGCACATCAAATCCCTGCATCCGGGGGCACGTCAGTAAAAAGATCACGTCTCAACTCTGGAGCTCCAGAACTTCAACGACCAGACTTTTGGTTCTAAACTTATTATGCACTCACTTTTGCACTCACTTTTGATACTAAACTTATGCACTCACTTTTGGTACTAACTTATGCACTCTCTTTTGGTACTAACTTATGCACTCACTTTTGGTACTAACTTATGCACTCACTTTCGGTACTAACTTATGCACTCACTTTTGGTACTAACTTATGCACTCTCTTTTGGTACTAACTTATGCACTCTCTTTTGGTACTAACTTATGCACTCACTTTTGGTACTAACTTATGCACTCACTTTTGGTACTAACTTATGCACTCACTTTTGGTACTAACTTATGCACTCACTTTTGGTACTAACTTATGCACTCACTTTTGGTACTAATGCACTCACTTTTGGTACTAACTTATGCACTCACCTAACTTATGCACTCACTTTTGATACTAAACTTATGCAATTCATTTTGATACTAAACTTATGCACTCATTTTTGATACTAAACTTATGCGCTCGCTTTTGGTACATACTAACTTATGCACTCGCTTTTGGTACTAACTTATGCACGCGCTTTTGGTACTAACTTATGCACTCGCTTTTGGTACTAACTTATGCTCTCTCTTTTGATAATAAACTTATGCATTCACTTTTGGTACTAATTTATGCACTAACTTTTGGTACTAACTTATGCACTCACTTTTGGTACTAAACTTATGCACTCGCTTTTGGTACTAACTTATGCACTCACTTTTACCACTAACTTTTGGTACTAACTTATGCACTCACTTTTGATACTAAACTTATGCACTCGCTTTTGGTACTAACTTATGCACTCACTTTTACCACTAACTTTTGGTACTAACTTATGCACTCACTTTTGATACCAAACTTATGCACTCGCTTTTGGTACTAACTTATGCACTAACTTTTGGTACTAACTTATGCACTCACTTTTGATACTAAACTTATGCACTCGCTTTTGGTACTAACTTATGCACTCACTTTTACTAACTTATGCACTCACTTTTGGTACTAACTTATGCACTCACTTTTGGTACTAACTTATGCACTCACTTTTGATACTAAACTTATGCACTCGCTTTTGGTACTAACTTATGCACTCACTTTTGATCTAAACTTATGCACTCACTTTTACTAACTTATGCACTCACTTTTGGTACTAACTTATGCACTCACTTTTGGTACTAACTTATGCACTCACTTTTGATACTAAACTTATGCACTCGCTTTTGGTACTAACTTATGCACTCACTTTTGATCTAAACTTATGCACTCACTTTTGGTAGTAAACTTATATCTTCTCTTCTTATATCTTCTCTTTTAAACTTAACTTAAAAAACAGGGCACATCCATTTTGAAATTGATCAAGATAGCCCTCCCCACTGCCACCTCTCAAGAAATCCCCCTCCCCCCTCCCACATACACACACAATATCAAGCAGGCATGAGCTGTAGTGTGCTATGCACACATGCATAACTAAGAACAGAATTCATGAACTACCAGGAAGGAGAAGAACATGGCACTAGCAGAGAAGAAGTGCCAAACATCATGTGAGTCATAGAAATTCAGGAAGCAACATTGCTGGTTCATGGTGCGAGATTCGGCAGGAGTTAACTGCAGGTGTGAAGGAGGGGGGGAGATAGGAAAGAAGAACAGAGAATGATGGATGCTCTGAGTTTAATTAGATGTTGTACACACCTCCCAATTAGTTGTGGTCTTGATGATGAAGAAGTAGAAGGCAGCCAGCCATAAACCTCCCAGTACAGCGAGGAGCACCAGTGGCATTAGAGTGAACGTTTCACAGTAAGCTATCTGGAGAGGAGAGAGAGAGAGAGGATGAAGGAGTGAGAGACGGAAGGATAGGAGAGGGGAGAGAGAGGAACAATAAAGATGAAGAAGTGAGCTTTGAAAAAAAATGAGAGAAAGAAAAAAAAAGGGGGGGGGGGGGGGGGGTGAGTGCAGTTAGCTACTATTTCCACTCCGTTTGCTAAAGTATAGTTGGCACTCCAATTGTTGATATATATATTTGTAGTACTAGTGAACTATAACTGTTGGCCAAGTCTGAGGAAAGTTGCTCTGCCCTATACTGGGAAACTCCAACCTGAAGTTATTATACACTAAATAATGAACACCAGTGAGAACCAGCTTCCTACCCCACAGCTCTCCTAGAGTGTCCCTTCTGTGGAAAACAGTTCAAGTCTGTGGGAAATCACCTCCCCAAGTGCAAGGATAGGAATGGAAGAGACTGACTGCATTACCTATTTGTCTAGAGCTAAGGAAGCCAAATCTGGTATCTAGCAAGCCTTCTAAGGCTTGATACACATTTGAAGAAAAAACCTTTCTGCAAGTCTATCTCATCAGTAGTGCAGACTGATCCCCAAGCATCCATTGTTCCAGCAGTCCCCATACAGGGTGATAATACAGTCTTGCCTTTCTCCATCCTGCAGAATCTCTACCTGAAAGAAAACCTCCCCTCAATCTACCCTCAACAGTAGAGGATTGGAAGAAAGATGATTCCTATTTCCTAGAGACCCTTGTCCCATGTGTGCACCTGGCTGCCTCAGTGTAGGAAAAGAACTGTATTCTAGCCGAGGGAATTTACAACTACTTTGCCACACAGTACGGAGTATGACAGGCTGCTCACAGGGCCACCAAACAACTTCCCAACACAAAGTACCAGAAACATGATAGGGCCCTCAAGAAGGTAACAGAGCTACGGAATAAGGCAAGGAGAGAGTTCAGGAAGGCCAAGAGAGAAGGTTCACCCAGAGAGATGATCCAGTCCCATGCAATAAACTTCTTCTAACTGGTTCGCCAACAGAATGCTTTGAAGAGAAAGTCCAAGAATAAGAGTGAAACCAGATCTGCAAGGTCAGCTACACAGCACAGCCATTAACATTTCTGGAAGTTTACCCATGAGCTCCTAGATGACAGTGCTGCCAGCAGGGTCACACCAGAGCGTTCTGCCCCCACCATCGTAACTCCAGATTGGTCTACCCCAAAGTAGGTGTCATCAAGGTGACTATCTTGCTGGGGGGGGGAAGAATCTTGGATATACACTATCTGACTCCACCCACTCCAACCTTCTTCAATATGCCGATGACACCTGTATCATTACCAACAGCCCAGAACATGGTCGACCAGTGGATTGTGTGATCAGGTATGAAGACAAATGTTGCAAAGTGCCACTCTGTAACAATACAAAGTTCCATAGGTCGTACAGACCCCCAGCTCACCTTGTCAGGACAGACACTCCCTTTCATGCGCAGCAGTACGGCAGTATGATGTTCCTTGGGTCACCTACCTCAAAATCCTTCCATGGCCCGATCCAACCTTAAGGAGACTCTAACTCGCATGGTACAAGCAGTGGACAGATGTCCAGTCACAAGGCAGCAGAAGATAGAACTGAACAAGCTTGCTGGGTATCCTAGGTTCAATTGGCCTCTCACCATCCATGTTTTCATCATTAACTTGGATTGAACGTAACCTAGAGACAACAGCTACGAGATTTCTGAATAAGTGGGCAGGTCTTACCAAATCTACTAGCCCCAATTTGCTCTACCTCCCACAGAGAGATGGAGGTCTTAACCCTTTCACCGCTGACTTTCCTGGACATTTTTCCTAAAGTATACCAGCTACCCCAAAAAATCATTATAAAATCAGCAATCCATTCATATCAGTTGTAATTTTGTCATGTGATAGCACCATTGTTTATAAACAATGTGATCTCATTAGTTAACCACATTATCAACCACAAAATATGAATATCATTATGCTAAATTTCTCTATCAATATCTAACATTTAATCAACAAAAAATGTTTATAATATATTTACTCATTTAGTTAGCATTTAGTAAACATTAGTAGGCATATAGCAATATATAGCGGTGGGTTTTTGACAAAATTTGATCATATGATTCTATAGCCCAGTAATACAATGGTTTATTATGTTATTGAAATTCAACTACTTGAGAAAGAACATGCAAATACAAATATGTAGATACTTTAGCTAACCTGAGAAGGCTTCCTGATCAATTTCATTATAACTAGAGAGCTGGTCATAGCAAAAGGAAGAATCGTGAGGGTCTAAAGTAGGGTCAACTACAGCGGCTAAAGAATGCACTGCTGCACGATCAGAACTTGCATTTCCAAGGTAGCCACATATTTCTTCACCTTCTTCTTCCTCTGACTCATCCTCAGTGAGAGCAAAATCCTCGCTAGAAACCAGGGAAAGTACTTCTTTAAGCGTTAAACATCCACTCATTTTTAGGTCGTCAAAACCGCGAACCGTCGGTAGTTGCACGTATTTTTCGCTAACTAATCGGGCGTTTCCGGATGTGAATTTTGGACGTCATATAGAGTAATAGTTGGTCTTTCCGGTGGTATGCAAATTATGACTATAGGCCAAGCGATCAATTTATTAGCGATTTTTAAAGTCCATTACGCCATATGGCGCTTACAGCGGTGAGAGGGTGTCTTAACCTACCATCATTGTCCTCTCTCTATAAGCGACTCCAAGTCTCTCAAGGCAGTGCCAAATACTGACTTCAGTTGACCCTTGCGTCAGAAATATTGCAGAGAGGGGCTTACAGGCTGAGATTGCTGCTAAACGGCTGAAGTTTCGACCAACTATCACTGTTAAGAGACACTATGCAGAAAGATCCATCACGCTCAGGTAAGCACTACTTGTAGCAGTCAAGAAACGGGTGACTAATGAGGTGGACAAGCTCGCTTGAAAGATCTCCGCAGCCTGCCTAGACAGGGCCACATGATTCGTATCCCTGACAGTGCCACCATCTGGGCAAAAGCAGTGCAGTCTCTCCCAGAGGAGTCTTTCAAATTCGTCCGCACATGATTCCCTACACTACAATGCAAATCTGCACATGTGGAAGAAGAAGAACTCTGACAATTTCCCCATGCTGTGAGGATCGCCAGAACCTCGCCGATGTCCTGAACTCATGCAAGATAGCCATGAAGCTAAGATGGTACAATGAGCAGCATGACTCTGTCCTGGCTGTCATCTATGAAACACCATCTTACAACACCTCCCTAACACAGCCTTTAGCACCACTGACCTGGCCAATATGTTCAATTGCCCCTCCCATAAAACCCCTACTGAACTCAGACCTGACATTGTCTGGTGGGATGATGAACAAGTGTGTCTGCGTTGTGGAACTAACAGTGTGTTTCGACACCTCATTCCACGAAGCCGCGACTAGGAAAGAGGGCAAATACCTACCACTACTCTCTGCATGTCAACAATCAGGCCACACAGCCAAGCTGATTACACTGGAAATTGGTTAACGTGGCCTGCCAACTCTGTGTGGTTTCATGAAGCAAATCAAACATCTCCACAACCAAGACTCGTAACCCCTTTAATGCAAGCTGCTGGAGAAGCAATAATTGGCTCCTCTAACATCTGCTGCAGCAGGAACAGAAGTAATCATTATAATTATTCCTCTTCAATGTTTTTCTGCATGTCATGACATAAGTTACTTAGTTTGCGGTTCGGAGCAGGTGAATATGCAATGTTTTTGTAGAACATTATGACAAGCTGAGCTTGGATGACTCCACTCCTCACTGGTTTGTGTGTACATATGCATTACAATTTAATGAAGTTTATATGTTTTATGGGAAGGATAGGAGAGGAGAGAGAGAGGAAAGGATAGGAGAGGACAGGATGTGCGGGGGAGCAAGTGCCTGACCCAAGTCTGTATGTGTGGGGGAGAGAGAAACAATGAAGGAGTGAGAAAGGGAAGGACAGGAGAGGAGAGAGAAGAAGGATCGGAGAAGAGAGAGGAAGGATGAAGGAGAGAGAGAGAGCAATGAAGGAGTGAGAAAGGGAAGGACAGGAGAGGAGAGAGAAGAAGGATCGGAGAAGAGAGAGGAAGGATGAAGGAGAGAGAGAGGAAGGAGTGAGTGAGCGAAGGATAGGAAAGAGACAGGAAGTGAAAGAGACTATATTGTATGCTTGGAAATGTTTGCGACCAAACACGTCATGATTCAGACATTGATGGTATTAAAACTTGGCTGTGACAGTACAGTGGGTGCAGATTCTCTGGTGGCAAGATCAACCATTGATGAACACCAACATACGTCACTCTCCTGTGGCAAAGGTTTTGCTCAAGTTGCACCCATAAAACTGAGAGATCAGCTCTGATGACTTTGTTAAACTATGTCATACACAGGATGGTGGATATGGTGGCCTCTCACACAATTAGCAAGCTCTAAACTGTCCGTCTGTTCTCTGCTTATCGCCATGAATATGGTTAGTTCCCCTCCCCTCCAGCGGTGATAACTGTTATGGTCTTCGACTGCCAATGTGACAAATTAATTCTCCGTCAATATTTCCGTTACAGTGTAACAAAAGGGGGAGTGGCTGAGAGAGGGAGTAGTAATGAAGGAGTGAGCAAAAGACTTAATAATAATAAAAGAATAATAAAAAGAGAGAGATAGAGATGACAAGACAAGAGGGTGATGTATTGGAGGAGTAGTCGTTGCTATGCCACACAGCCAAGGCTTTGTTGGTAGTTACACTTTAATTAAAGGAGTTCCCTCACTTTTTGTACAATGTACATGAAGAGGAAGATCATGAGATTGATGACAAAGAAGGCCAGGACTGCAGTGGCTATGTCCAGCTGCTTGTAAAATATGACCACACCCAGAGCACTGTGGACATGTACAGAGTGTGTATGTGTATGTATGTGTGTGTGTGTGCATGTGTGTAGGCACACAGGCAGAACGAGAGAATTACAAGGTGCAATAATAACAAGAGGCAGGAGAGAGGGAGGGAGAAGGGAGGGATGTGAGGGAAGGAATGGGAGGCAAGTGGAGGAACATGGGGAGGGACAAGGGGAGGAACAGGAGGAGGAACAAGGGGAGGGACAGGGGGAGGAACAGGAGGGGGGACAAGGGAGGGACAAGGGGAGGAGGGACAGGAGGAGAGTCAAAAGGAAGGCCAGGGCCAGGAGAAAAGGGGAGGGACAGGAGAGAAAGGGCAGGGGGAGGGACAGGAGGAAAAGGGGGAGGGGCAGAATGAAAAGGGGGAGTGATATTGAGAGTGGCAGGCAGAAAGGGGGGAATGGCAGAATGAGGGTCAGGGGGAGGGACATGCAGACAAGTAGATTCCTGCAAACTTACAGTGCTAGGTTGACAAAGGCCGCTAGCACAAACTTGACACAGCGAATCTGAAATAGCAACCAATCAGTAACTTGCCTACTAATGTGTGTCCATACTGATATAGAGCTACATATGGATACAAGTGCGGGAAATTACTACAACTGACATTCTCAGACTTTTGATCAGCCGGCAATTTTAATATTAAAACTTACATGTAACTCAAGTAATGACTGCAAACATTATAATGAACAATGCAAGGAACAAAGATCGAATGTCCTCCTGTATCCAGTCACCCCAGTCATCAAGTAACAGCTTAGAACTCCACTTTCTCCTCCTCCTCCTCGTCTTGGTCACCCACTTCTTGTACATTTCATGCCTCACCTTCCTTGGCTTGGCTGATCTTCAGTTGATGAGCAACTTCTCTTCATGTTGGCAAGAACAGTCTGTGAAAGACTCAACTTGAAGGTCTTAAAAAATTATGCAGAAGAAAACTTCAGAGCAGAAATATTGACCTCCTTATATGCAAAACTCGGACTAGAAAGAAAAAACTTGCACAAAACCTAAAACCAAACACGAGTTGGCTAAAGAACACGCAAGAAGCACATGCCCATGAGAACACACAGTCAGCGCAACAGGCTTGCAAAATATATACACCGTGGTTGTGTGTATGTGCGTATTCTAGAGCATTTACTATTATAGTGTTGCTCAGACATTTTGACAGAGCAAATTAATTTCTGTTCAGACAAATACATGAGATGTTCTGGAAATGTCTGACTTCAGACTGTAATTTCCCGCACTGCATAGAAACTTATGTTCATATCAGCTACCCCTGCACAGCAGTATAATACACAGTCCACAGTATATGCAGCACATGTGTGTGCATCCATCAGCTAACCTTGTGTCTGGGACAAGACAACCGGAAGTTTCTCCACCACGTTCTGATTTCACCACGATCTAACAACATCAAACCACATCACTACTACAATCATACACATATGCTAGCAAGTTAGGCTAGGTTCCTTAGGGGGCACATGACTGACACACAGATGTTAGGCTAGGTTCCTTAGGGGGCACATGACTGACACACAGATGTTAGGCTAGGCTCCTTAGGGGGCACATTACTGACCAACAGATGTTAAGCTAGGTTCCTTAGGGGACACATTACTGATCCACAGATGTTAGGCTAGGTTCCTTAGGGGGCACATGACTGACACACAGATGTTATGCTAGGCTTCTTAGTGGCACATTACTGATGTTAGGCTAGGTTCCTTAGGGGTCACATTACTGATCCACAGATATCACTGAACTCAGAATACAGAAAAGTCCCAATGAGTATTTAAGGTATATTCAAATTAATGCATCCACATGTATGACATGTCCACCTCACAAATATCACATGCCCATCACATGACGCTTATAAACTTTAACACACTCCACATGACTCTTATAGACTTGCCACACCCTCCACATGATCATCACATGATAAGTATTAATGCCACATCCTCCACACATGACAAATTATTCCACATTCTCAACACGACACTTATAAACTCTTCCACACCCTCCACATGCCTGTCACATGACACTCTTAAACCATTCCACATCTGATCACATGACTAATCTGGTGCATGTATACTACGAGTGTACCTGGCCACGAGTGGAATCTGTAGAAAGAGAGGAAGAACATGAAGATGAGGATTAGTACCAGAGTGAAGAGGGTGACCCTGATGGCAATAGGGTGAGTGGTGTCTACATACTGCAACACAACACAGACATAGCAATCTGACACCAGCCTGAGGCTCTGCATATGTAGTACCTTCTTTGACAGTATCATCTGACATACATAGCACTAGACATCATGTGACATTAATAGACCATGTGACATTACATAACACTATACTTCATATGACATTAATAACTCAGACATCATATGACAGGACATCATATACATGTACAATTTACCATGTGCAATATCACACTGTCATATACATGTATGTTACAAATTAAAATCACATTAACACTGCATTAGATCATTGCATGTAATCTAACATAGCACCATCATGTGACACCACATGATGATGACATGTGATGTCACCTACTAGTCCGATGAGGGTGATAAAGATGACAATTGCGAAAGAGAAGAAAGCGATAAAGGCGTTGGCGTTGATGTCAGGGTGGCGCTTCTGGAAGATCTTGACCAGAAACAGCCCCCCAATGATAAACATGAAGGCTGTATCTGCAGAGCAGAGAGCAAGTACAGGTGAGGGTAGGAGAAAAGAAGAGCAATGAGGAGAGGAGAGGGGGAAAGAGAGAGAAGGAATGGGAGGGGAGAAAGAAAAGGAGCGAGAGGGGGAGGGGGCAGAAGTGATTGCTGACACAATGAACTTTATAATGCACGTACCAAACTGGAAGTTAGCATTGGTGGGGCAGATATGGTAGAAGCCGCTCATGAATCCTTCCAGAATGAGAGCCACCGCCATGCCATAGTAGATGCCATAGAACTGAGGGACACCGTGAGACTACACCACAAACAGCACAGATGAAATGTCTACAGCCATCACTGGCACACACACACTACTTCTCCAAACACAACATACATCAATGTAAGCCTGCCGTGCCTTCCGGAGATTTCGATACTCTCGCTCCCTACAAGCAGATAGATAACACAAAAACCGTCAACCACACCCACATATCAGACACCCACGGTGCCCACCTGACGGCAACAATGAAGAAGAAGAGGCCTCCGAGCAGTATGTAGCCAACGTTGCTCCAGATGTTGTTGAAAGTCGTAAGCATGCCCAGAGGGTGTGCACACTTAAAGTTGTAGTAGCACTTGTCCTGGTCACCACTGCTGTTCAAGATCTAAGCATGTCAGGAGGAGGATAGTTCAAACAAACTCCAACACTACTATTGGACAGAAAACTCCCAGACAATTCTTATACACAATATGCATTTTCTAGAGTGTAAGTCGATAGCTTCTTGCTGAGCCAGCTTCTTTTGAATGATGAACTTTCCAGCTTCTCTGATACTGAACTGCTCAGCTACTACTAACAATGCTGAATGCTTTCCTCCCCATACCTTTCAGCTTAGCGGTAGTCAACTGAACCTGCTCATACACATACATATGTACAGGTCAGTGTTTATGTACAGGTCAGTGTGTATGTACAGGTCAGAGTGTATGACCTATACAGTATGCACATACATGTAGATGAGACTCCTCTTAAATATTTTGTAAGTAGCCATCACCAGAACTCAAATTAGAGATTATTCCATCCCCAGTAACTCCACCCACTATATAGGTCCGTTTTTAGATCACGTTGTACATACATGTTCTTAGATCTTCCTCACTTATGGAGGCATCTGGAGTGAAAGTCACTCCTCAGGGGTGGCCAAGGTCTTCTGACATTATTTAAAGCATTTCATTTGTACTCCAACAACTACTTAGTGTAGGGGCAGTTGACCTGGGCCCAAATGTAGCAGTCACACACCACACCACACACACGCACACCACACACACACAAACCACACACACACACACACCACAAACACACACACACCACAAACACACACACTGTACCTGCTGCTCTGACAGAACTAGCTGGAAAGCTGGCAGGGCGTAAAATACCCCCACTGTAAATGTACTCCTATAATTGGATAAGAGAAATATTAAAAATGTGTGTGACCCTATAGCCATGTAATTGTTCTGCACATGCTCACCAGCCATAGACATCGTATTGTTTATTGAGCTTGTGATACTTGGTCTTACACATGCGAGGAAGGGTGTGTTTGTTTTCATCCTCCTAGTGGCAACAACAACAACAACAACAACACATACAGTACATAAAAATGGAGGGAAGTTGCAGCATTAGAATGGCAACCATATTAGTAGCAGCATTAGAATGGTATGATGCAACCATATTAGTAGCAGCATTAGAATGGTATGATGCAACCACATTAGTAGCAGCATTAGAATGGTATGATGTAACCACATTAGTAACAGCATTAGATACAACCACATTAGTAACAGCATTAGAATGGTATGGTGCAACCACATTAGTAGCAGCATTAGATACAACCACATTAGTAACAGCATTAGATACAACATTAGTAGCAGCATTAGAATGGTATGATGTAACCACATTAGTAACAGCATTAGATACAACCACATTAGTAACAGCATTAGAATGGTATGGTGCAACCACATTAGTAGCAGCATTAGAATGGTATGATGTAACCACATTAGTAACAGCATTAGATACAACCACATTAGTAACAGCATTAGAATGGTATGGTGCAACCACATTAGTAGCAGCATTAGATACAACCACATTAGTAACAGCATTAGATACAACATTAGTAGCAGCATTAGAAGGGTATGATGCAACCACATTAGTAACAGCATTAGATACAACCACATTAGTAACAGCATTAGAATGGTATGGTGCAACCACATTAGTAGCAGCATTAGAATGGTATGATGCAACCACATTAGTAGCAGCATTAGATACAACCACATTAGTAACAGCATTAGAATGGTATGATGCAACCACATTAGTAGCAGCATTCACATTAGTAACAGCATTAGAATGGTATGATGCTATCACATTAGTAGCAGCATTAGATACAACCACATTAGTAGCAGCATTAGAATGGTATGATGCAACCACATTAGTAGCAGCATTAGAATCAACCACATTAGTAGCAGCAATTGTAGATTCTTCGTGCTCATAGTGCCACAATTTTCTTGTTGGCTAGCACATCCACAAGGTAAGATGCATGCAGAATAGAGCAACCTGTTCTGTGGCAAACACTTCTTGGCCTTTCCATTCAGAAAACATGATGGTAGCATGCTTAGGGGAACAGGGAGTCCATTTTTTTACTTGAGTGATGTACTCTCACTGAGCTATGGCAGCTGCAGGCTCCGACAGTGGCAGCTCTAGGGGAAGTTGGGAAGCAGCAAGTACAGCTTGTTACTACACTCTCTGCATGAGAATGTGTTACCAATTTTTCAATCTCATTATACCCACAGAAGTTAAAATAACTCAAACTTTAGTACATATATATATACAAATGCCAGCCAGGTGCTTACTGCGCGTACACAGCCTAATCCAGGATTGCCAAAGCCAAGAACAAGCTGCCTAGTGATTGGGTGCTTGCTGCATGGAGAGTGCTGACTATGTACACGGTTTACGAATACCTATCTGCCTCGCTCACCTCTGCTGTGATACTCCACAGGGAAGCTTCTACATCAGTGGTAGCAGTCGTGCCACTACCCACTACAAACAACAACAACAACAACAACAACAACAATATTCCTAAAATTATAACTTTAAATAAAAAAATAAAATTTCAGTTCATGAATTATCCAAGTTCAGGGATAGCTATGCACGCTCAGTTACTTTCAGACTCGAATGTGCCTGTTTGAGTGGAATAGGAATGTGCCAGCACATGTGGGATAGGAATGTGCCCATGGACTATATATATTATATTTGCTGGTATCACACAACTAGCTTGTACAGAATGATAGAATATAAATATTTGACAGTGATAATGTTCACCTGTATCCCGAATGTGTGATGATGGTGGTATTCCTGTAGACAACAACAACAACAACAACAATAAAACAAAGAGCCATCACCAGTGAGCAAGTGAGGATCAACACCTCACTTGGTTTTCTATCTCCATTTTGCCTAGGAACATGTTGCCAGAGGTCACATGTTTTGTCGCATTGGATCGTCATGTGACATTCACAACTTGTGTAGAGACACAGTCTTACAAATATAATTTACATTTGTCTGCATTTTGATAAAACGATGTCCTGTACTGCCACTCCTTATCTATGTCCTTCCTTCCTCCCTTCCTTCCCCCCTCCCCTTCTCCTCCAGGATATTGGGACTATGTCAGGATGTCCCTAGTTATGGTGGCTGATTTATGCAGCATGGAACTGGCACCAGGGATAAGGCTATTCTAGAGCTAGGAGTGTTCTGTTGCCAGGGCTAGGGAGGGTTATTCTAGGGCTAGGGAGGGTTATTCTAGGGCTAGCGCCAGGGCTAAGTCTAGGGATAGACTAGGGCTAGGGACATTATGTTACACAGACAAGCTTGGTGTCCTGTAAAAAGCTTTGGCGGTCTGGACACCCCACCTCTCATCTTGATGGGAACTTGAAGACCACCAAAGTGACAAGGCAACATGCGGCCGGCTCAGGTGAGCTTAGGACACAGGCACGGGCTGTGTTCACACATCACTGGCATTATATGTATGGTGAACTGTAAAAGAGACAGGATGCTTTCTATGACCACACCTACCTCCCAGCATATACTGCTCTTTAATAAGAAACCTTACTTCTAATGAATATACTTAGTTTTATCTGAACAATTTTCTTTTGCAGTTGCTATGCGACTTCCACACACTTAATAGTTGAGTACCAGGAGGAGTCTCACGCAGAAGAGGCTCGTCTTCCTCAAGTGACCTGTACGATCCTGCCGTATGTGATCCGTCCAGGAGTCCCACATTACTGCCATCATCACTCCCAGTCCTGCGACAACAGCATCTGATATCTCTTCTCTGCATAGGCCACTTGCAGCTCACGCTCAGTTTGAGTCTGCACATCTTGCTCCACTTCATGGTGATGTAGCTGCAGCATGTGGGGTTCCAGTCGGAAGGACGGCAGAGAAGAAGTGTGCAAGGGATTGTGTGGTGAGGAGTTCGAGTTGGAAAGATGGCAGGCAAGAGGTGGAGAGGAGAAAGTGGCGGGGAGGAAAAAGTACAAAGTGAGGAGCGATGAGGACAAGGTGAAGGAAAAATGGAGGATAAGGAGCACAAGGGGAAGGAAAAATGGAGGATAAGGAGGAAGAGAGGAGGACAAGGGGAAGATAATTTAGTAAGGTAGAGCAGAATAGAGGGAGAAGGAGGAGGAAGAGCAGGAGAAACATTACACATGACAAAGGCACTTGTAAGGTCTCAAGAAGGAGGAAGGATTGAGGGGACGAGGCAGGGGGAGACTTACATACGAGGAAGTAGGAAGGTGTAGACACAGACCAACCCCATGTAGAACAGGAACATAAAGAACGGGAACAAGATGGCCATGACAAACTTGGAGACTGCGTCAGGAGGGGGGCAAGGTTGAAATGGAGGGACCAGTCACATGACAAGTAACACATCCAATATGCAGCCCGCCAACCCTCACTTACTTGGCTCCAGGTTGTTCACAACTATTGTGATGTTCTGCTCATACTGCGTTTCCTTCTCCAAGAACATGTACTCTACACACAAACAACATTATGTCTAAAGTTAGATTTGCTGGCATGCTGACTCCACCCAATTTGCTTGACAGCCTTGAAAAAAATGTTCGGGGGCAAAACTGGTCTGCCCAGACTTTTGTTTTGCCCAAATCTAACCCTGGCCTGTTCCTTGCACCTACGAACCCTTGCCCTGCCATTGGTCATGAGGTCACTGCTGTCCTGTGCCTGGGCTTAGCTGGCACCTCCAGGTACCCAACTGTGAGTGCCTGGGTCTAGCCGGCCCTTCTGGGCACCTAGCTCGCATCTTGTAGCTGGCACCCTCTAATGAGTGGCTTGGCCTAGTTGGCACCCCCTAGACACCTAACTGTGTGTTCCTGGACCTAGCTGGCAGCCCTTATGCACCTAGCTGGGAGTGCCTGAGCTCTGTTTTGATCGGGAGTCCAGTGTTTAAGGCCAAACGGCACCAAGCAGGTTTTTATGTAAACACTCGGTTTCAAATTAGCCCCCCAGAAACAGTTTTAGCCTGGACTCAGTTTCACAGAATGAGTGCAGAATATATTTCACAAAACAACCCTCCACAACCACCCACCTTGGAAGCCAGGAGGAGAGATGTCCCACATTTTCGGGTAGTTGGAGCCATGGCAGAAGGAATAGTTGGTAGTGATAACCACCAACACAAACTCTCTGTCAGCAACCTGCTCAGCCTGAGGAAGGAGAGAATAGAGAGAGAGAGAACAGTGTGTGTGCAGTTGCTACTATCAGAGACAACCCTATTATATCAACCACAATATAATTAATCATCACGATGCATGCTCACAAAAACATCATCTCCACAGGAACAACCACAGCAAGAACAAGTGATGAATGTCTGTAGCTGTGCAGAGGGTGCATCAATACTTGTATCAATTGCCTTAGTTATGTAGACTTCAGTTAGAGTTATTAGGTGATTAAAATAATTTGCTTTTCCCCCTCTTTGCTTGTTTGTTCATTTTTGCCTTTATCCTTTATTAATAAATAAATAAATAAATAAATAAATACACAAAAATAAATAAATAAATAAATAAATAGGAATTCAATTTTCATGCAAGAAACAAAAAAAAACACTGCAAGAACAGCAGGTCTAAAGTTCACAATCTGAAGTCATACCTGAATACACCTGATTTGTATTTGAAGGCATGCATCTCATGTCCATTTCCCCATTTTGTAGACCATGGCTTGCCTGCTCACAAGCATGTGTGTGTACGTGCAGATGATCTCTAGCACAACACCAGATGTCTCAACCACCTGGCACCCACAGCAGTCCCAACATACCCACAGCCAACGTCATGTGCCTTATGTATGTCCTGATGTCCTCCTCCAAGGCAAGTCCAACTGTGACCTCCGCAAATGAGCCACCAGTCCTCTCGTCAGAGCAGTCGGCAGAGCCAAGCTGCCAGTGTGCACATCATAAGATTCTGATGAACCAGTCAAGAGTCTGGGTAGTCTAGTTACTGGGTGCCTAGGTCCAATTTCATTGGGAACCAGCTACTGGGTACATAAGGGCTTGCTTCATGGGGAGAATAGCTTCCTGGGTGGCTAGTAGTTGACAGTTGTGGCACTAGCTGGTAGCGCTGTAGCTAGTTAGCTAGTCTGTATCAATGCTACTAGTCAGTAGCAATGCTACATGTACGGCTACAGCAGAACAACTTCTCGTCCACAACTGCCATAATGTGTTCTCCAGCTTGATGTGCTGTCATTGCTGTCCACAGTAGAGTCGAGTTCAAAGTGCTTCCAAATGTGATATTGTAAACTACACACAATACGATGGTTCAACACAACCTTATAAATGATACAATCCACTCGACGAGCATCATATTGTGGAGTCGGCTCCAACACATGCTACATCACACAAGTCCACAACTAAACTTACAGCAAGGAAACCCTTCAAGGAATGCCTCCTTTCTCAAGAGCAAAGGGATCCAGGCTAAGCTCAGGTGGCTATGAAGCCTTCCTCAGGGAAGAGCTTCCAGAAAAAAGCAGCAAGGGCATAGAAGAGACAATCAATGACAGCAGTTGAGATCATCGGCCATTCCCCCTTTTTGCTCATCACCCGTCTGACCAGTACACAATGACTGAAAGTCTACTGGGCATGTGCAGGTAACAAAAAAAACTAAAAATAAAAAATAGAAAGAGAAGAAAAACTAAAAATAAATTAATTATGTCGTTCTTGAGCACATGTTTAATTAAAAAATATATATATGTCTGGGAAGTTTGCACTTGGCTAGGGGACTCATGGCAGACACACCAGTTAACAGGATTACTGCACTCATCACTTCTAAATGAGAGAAGAGCCTGTGTATGAGAGTGGCAGGCTGAAGAGAGCATGGAGAGAGAAGTGTTGTATTAGTGATGGTTACCTCCTGGTGACATGATACGTACACTCACAGTGAGGAAGGCTAAGCAAGCCGGCCTACATGTCAGGTTTTATATTATACATAGAGAGAGTCACATGTATGTGTATGTACACATGTATGTACTGTATGTGTATGATTGTAGTATGTATACATGGGTATGCATGTACACATGAATGTACTGTATGTGTATGATTGTAGTATGTATACATGAGTATGTATGTACATATGCATGTTTATGTATGTATATATGCATGTTTATGTATGTACATATGAACATGTATGTATGTGTATGTATGATGTGTATGTATGCACATATATGTGTATAGAAAGCCATATATGTTTGTATTATGCAGGACCAGGAAGGGGGTTGGTGCTTAGGATGGACCAGTGCAGCTACTACTGCTATGGTTTATAGCTAAAGCTTTCTCATATTACAGGTTGTGTAGCTAGCTTAGCTGTGTGCCTTTAGAAACATAGTAACTAACCAGGTAATTTTTCATTTGTGGACCACCTTCCTTGGACCAAGCCTAGACCAGCTATAGCCACAGCTGCAGTCTGTCGCTTTTTCAAGGTTCTCAAGTGTTTTTTTTTGAGTTTCTCAGTGTTATTATGAGCATTCCATAGTAAATTGGTAGCTGTAGGTAGTATAAGCCCTGTAGAAACTTTATTCCATAAAAAAACAAAAAAACACTAGTGCTTATGACTACAGGTTCTGCATACTTCACTCTATGAAACTTGAAGACAGTGCAACCTGCTAAGCTAGGCTAATGAACCCCCCCAAGTCCCCCCCTAGTCAATGGAGATTAGCAATTAATATAGTTGGCTTGCCAGTTCCAAGCTTGGTCCTACCAAATATGTTTGTGCATAGTATAAACAACAAAAACAGCTGTTTGTGGTGTGTATACAAGTTTTGTGGTGCGTATACAAGTTTTGTGGCGTGTATACAAGTTTTGTGGTGTGATTACAAGTTTTGTGGTGTGATTACAAGTTTTGTGGTGTGTATACAAGTTTTGTGGTGTGATTATAAGTTTTGTGGTGTGTATACAAGTTTTGTGGTGTGTATACAAGTTTTGTGGTGTGTATACAAGTTTTGTGGTGTATACAAGTTTTGTGGCGCGTATACAAGTTTTGTGGCATGTATACAAGTTTTGTGGTGTGTATACAAGTTTTGTGGCAGTTTTGTTGTGTGATTACAAGTTGTGGTGTGTATACAAGTTTTGTGGTGTGTGATTACAAGTTTTGTGGTGTGTATACAAGTTTTGTGGTGTATACACGTTTTGTGGTTTGTGGTGTGTATATGTATATAAGTTTTGTTGTGTGTATACAAGTTTTGTGGTGTGTATACAAGTTTTGGTGTGTATACAAGTTTTGTGGTGTGTATACAAGTTTTGTGGTGTGTATAACCAACCAGAACCCCAAACGGAAGCCAGCGCTCGTGCATCCCATATACTAGGCACTGCTTCGATAAGCCTTTCGTCGTCCGTTCAGATATGAAATCACCAGCTTTTACTGAAAACTCAAAATAAAGCACACCAGAATGACGAAAAACTCAAATAAATGCACACCAGAATGATGCAATCACAGGTTGCAACGCCGCTCAAATAGAACTCGATTCTATTCAAGCGGTGCGATTTTGTGTTCACAATATTTTTTAAAAACGACGCGTCGCATTGCATTGCATCGCTTGCTTGAGCGTTTTGCATAGTGTGAATCAGCCTTTACACGTACACTATATAAAGTATTACAACTTCAGTACAAATTATATAGTTTGAGTAATTTGACACAGTTGTGACTTCTGATCAACTGAAATTAGAACCTGTTGCAAAAGAAAGCCCTAATGATTAGGCGCTAAAACTTGAGTAAGTGGTCCAGCATGCTTAGGTTCGTGATTGACCACATTTGACCACTTATTCACATTTATGCCTCATGAAAACGCTATTAGGCCTCTTGCTGCCACAGAAACTGTGTAGCACTCAATCCGGAGCCATAAATTGTCAGGCACTCAGGTTTTGAGGTATACTCCCACTTGAGCTGCAGTAACTCCATCCACTAGTATCAAAAGAGAGCACATAGAGAGATCTATCTTTTGAGCTATATATCAAGTTCATACAGTGAAGTGTGCAGAATCTATGGAGCTCTAAAGACAGAACCATAAGTTTCTTTTCATTCCCTTCTACGCCCTAAGTAGCTTACCTGAGGGTGCTTCTCAGACATGTGTGCTCACACAAGTTATAGATCTTGGATGGATAAGCAATGCATAAAATCATGAGTTAGTCTAGCTTATGGACAAGTGAACTGCATTATAAAAGTCTTATTGTTGATTTATTTAAAAAAAGCTTCAGTGTGAGGAGAATTTTCACGACTGCTCCTTCTGCTTTAAATTAAACTTAAAAAAATGAACACAACAATAAAAAAATAAAAAAAGGAAAAAGTCTACAGAAATATATATAATATATACATATACACGTATAATATATATATATATATATCATATACACATATATATACATATACACATAAATATATACATATACATACATATACATACATATACACATATATACATATCAGGGTTTCATACAGGGGGATATTCCCCCCCCCCCCTCTCCCCCCCAAAAAACAGGACTTCTCCCTCCCCCAAGAATTTTCACAATTAAATTTCTTATGTACTGTAATACATTACAGTAACGGGGAAAAAAGAGTAGTACAGAGAAGGGAACGTAGAAGCAATAGCAAATTCAAAGATGATCAACAGTAATAAAATTATAATAATTATGCATGAACAATTTATTAACAAAATTAATATATAAGCGAAGATATACAATAATGTATACAATACAGTGAGTTCAGCTCTACTGTTGCTGTGCCAACAGGAAGTGCCATTGTAATGTTCAATAGCTTCCACGTCTCAGGGAAAATTCCTCCGTACGTATGTGACTTGTTCATCTCGTCCAGGATTTCTTGCATGCTAGGAGATACCGACTCTTCTTTACGTTCCATTATTGCTTTTTTCTCCACTCAAAGCCCGTCTAAATATCTTCCACTCTGAAAGAAGCTCATCGCCATCAAGCAATGGAGGTGAGGTGTAAGTCGTCCCCGCATACTCAACCTCTGCTTCTTTTACATAGAACTCGGCAAGAATCTTGATTTGCTCGCTGCCGTATGATGGTAAGGATACTTCAGCAGGGAGGAACTGAATATGGACATGGCAGTAACAATCTTCACGGCTTTATCAGTAAATCGACTCTTAATATTTAGAAGAAGGGAATCCACGTATGGAATTGCAACTAGAGTTCGATACTCGGCTGTGGTTGTGATAGAAGACCAACGGCTTCGTGAAGATCCATGTGTGCCGAGTGTTATATCATGTTTTTCCTTCAACAGAGATATTTCAGACTCGACTGAACCCAACCACTCACTTCTTTCGTCCTTTAGATGCTCGAGTTGATCCGTCGTGATTTTCAGAAGTACAGTACCGGTAACCTGCTCAAATCGAGTAGCTTTCTTTGCATCGAAACATTCATCCCTGCGAGGATATCCAGAACTTCTGACAGGAACATGATACTAGCAACTCCAGTGTAAGTAGCAAGGAGAGCACCAATATACCGTATGCTTCAGCATCACCTGATGTCTCGTACAACTGTTGTAGGGTGACGATAAGGGCAGGAAGCTCTCGGTAAATAGCCCGTACACAGCGCTCGTGTGAGAGCCATCTGGTATCACTAGGCTTCACAATCTTATGCTCAGGTAGCTTGAGGACAGACTGGACTGCTTTGAGAGATTCTGCTTTGGGTGAGTAGAAGAAGAGTTTCTATATATTTCCCATAGTTCCAAACATCTTCTTGATCTCAGGAACACTGTTACCAGCTTGCATGCTTGCTAGTTGAGCCTGTGGCAGGCACAGTGGATGTAAAAGGAATGTGCAGCTAGAGTTCGCATCCTTTTTTGAACTCCTTTGCGTTCTCCGGCAAAGGTGGCTGCTCCATCATAACCTTGGCCTATTAGTTTACGATAGTCCAGGTTCTTCGACTCAAGGAAGGAGCTGATTGCATCTGAAATGGTAGCAGCATCTTGGGCACATATGTGGAGCACTGTAAGGAAGTGCTCATCTAGTTTTCCATTTACAATCCACCGACAACAGATGGACAGCTCTTCTGTAGTACTAATATCTACACACTCATCAGCTAACACAGAGAAGTATGGGCTTGATTTTAAGCTCTCAATTAGCTTCCTATCTAGCCAGCTATTGATGGCCCCTAAAAGCATCACTGCAGAAAATTTGGATATGTACTGAGCATTTTGTGGCCCCTCTTTGACATGTTGCTGGAGAAGTTCATCGCCATTTGCAATTGGACCAGGGGATCGAATGTGGTTGTAAGGGGCAGGCGATTTTTGGCAAGAAAATATATCCATCTCAAAAGCTTAAGCACTATGTTTCTGTTCTTTGCTCTCCTTTCTTCAGCCTCCTTAGCAGCTGCTGAACATTGCAGTTGTAGGACACTCTGCTCCTTTCCTTGTTCTGCAATTCGAGCATGGATAACAGCATCTCTGTGCCATTTTGACTGGCTGTGTTCCTTGAGTTGTTCAGTAGCGTAATTCCAATCCTGAATTCCCCCGAGTGGTCCTGGCTGTAGAGGGTGTATTTCCTCGCTTCTGGCAGAGCTTGCAAAACATGCCCTGCTTAGGATCATCGCAGTACACCCAAGGATATTTCTACTCCCACTCCTTCTTGTAGCTGAGCCTAGAGTTTCCTCTTCTGCACTTTGGAACACACTGATCTACCTATTGATGCTTCGGAATTGGTGGAAGTCAAGGCATCACTAGTCGACGTAGTTGGGACTACTGTACATCTTCGTTGTCCTCAGAATCTCTACTAGACCAAGTATGCACTCGCTTTCTGGTAAAAAAAGTTCCTGAGGTCCATTTGTGTAGGTTTGTATTTCTCTGGGTCGTATTTAGTTGCAGAATGCTACTAGCTGAAGCATTTGCTCTTTATATACAAAATTGTGAATAAATCTAGAATTATTCTGTGACACAGTTCAATCATGGAATGTTCTGTCCATGTGTTACTATTCTGTGGTTAGATTTAGTGTAGATTAAATCTACACTACAAAATTAGGAAAGCTAACCACAGAATAATAGCACATGGACAGAACATTCTAGATTATGACAAAATTGCATCTTGCCACAAAACTATTCTGTGGCAAGATGCAACTGTGTCATAATCTAGAATGTTCTGTCCATGTGCTAGTACTTTAACTATAAGAAAGTACCCTCAAAATGTCTCAGAATCAATCTGAGAGCATCGATTTTGCCAAAAAAATCCTATTTGGGGTTTGGTTACGCACGCCCATCACGTAAACACCAAACGTCTTGAGTTTCCCCCCCTCAAACAGTAAATCCTGTATGAACCCCTGCATATGTGCATGTGCAAATGTGAACTCAAGTTTCCTTGCTGATGTTGGCAGTTACACATGACAAGACCCTTGTGAAGAAAAGGGCATACTCAAGTGTGCCTGTTAGTCAGTTTTGGAAGGTTTTGCTATTGCACCCTTATTATTGTTTACTGGAAATCCCTCTGCCCCCCCCCCCCCATCCACCCACTCTCAAAATCCTAAATATGCCCCTCGTATATATGTGTATAGAAAGTCATATGTATGTGTGTGTGTGTGTGTATGTGTGTGTATATATGTGTGGGTTCAGTGGAGTCTTGGGCCGACTCCAAACTTACAGTCACGGTGAGGAAGGCTGACTTGCTCATGGTCTGGTATATGCCTCGAGATCTAGCTGTCTTGAGCAGGTCGTTGACGGGGCACTGCAGCAAACACAACCTCGTGATGATATGCTAGACACATCACTCCGACAGTAACACATCATTGAAATATACTAACACATCATTGCAATGGACTAAACACATCACTGTGATGCACTAACACATCATTGTGATATACTAACACATCATTGTGATATACTAACACATTGTTGTGCGACTCTAGACACATCAGCAGCACAGAACCTGAGAAAAGGTGTTACGTACAAGAACAATGTCCACAACTCTTTAGCATTTAGCCTTGGGCTTTCTTGGCCTTGGTTCATAGTCACTACACTAGCCCTTGCCTTCAGGCTTCCATGGCCTTGGTTTATATCCACTACACTTAGCCCCTGCCTTCAGGTTTCCATGACCTTGGTTTATATCACTACACTAGCCCTTGCCTTCAGGCTTCCATGGCCTTGGTTTATATCCACTACACTTAGCCCCTGCCTTCAGGTTTCCATGACCTTGGTTTATATCACTACACTAGCCCTTGCCTTCAGGCTTCCATGACCTTGGTTCATAGCCACTACAGTTAGCCCCTGCCTTCAGGCTTCGATGGCCTTGGTTTATATCACTACACTAGCCCTTGCCTTCAGGCTTCCATGGCCTTGGTTTATATCCACTACACTAGCCCCTGCCTTCAGGCTTCCATAGCCTTGGTTTATATCACTACACTATCCCCTGCCTTCAGGCTTCCATGGCCTTGGTTCATAGTCACTACAGTTAGCCCCTGCCTTCAGGCTTCGATGGCCTTGGTTTATATCCACTACACTTAGCCCCTGCCTTCAGGCTTCCATGGCCTTGGTTTATATCATTACACTAGCCCCTGCCTTCAGGCTTTGGTTCATATCCAGCCCCTGCCTTCAGGCTTGGCCTTGGTTTATATCCACTACACTTAGCCCCTGCCTTCAGGCTTCCATGGCCTTGGTTTATATCACTACACTAGCCTCTGCCTTCAGGCTTCCATAGCCTTGGTTTATATCACTACACTAGCCCCTGCCTTCAGGCTTCCATAGCCTTGGTTCATAGTCACTACACTAGCCCCTGCCTTCAGGCTTCCATGGCCTTGGTTTATATCACTACACTTAGCCCTTGCCTTCAGGCTTCCATGGGCTTGGTTTATATCCACTACACTTAGCCCCTGCCTTCAGGCTTCCATGGCCTTGGTTTATATCACTACACTTAGCCTTGTCTTTGGTTTATAATCCATCAGGAGCCTGGCTGCAGGGGAATGGCGAGATAGCAACAACTGTAACAGCAGACTCCTTCCAGAGAGCAGATTGCGTTGGACGGCCACTGCTCTGAATATTCTTCAGGACAAAGCATCCAGTGAATACATACAAAGAGAGAGAAACAGCACGAAAATGGGAGCAGTGGAGTGCTATGCATGGTTTGTGTGAGCGTGGGGCGCACAGAAATGTCCCCAAGCAGCTTCCTACGAGAGCTCCAGAGACTGACTGGATCATCTAACTAAAAAAACACACCCCCTCAACAACTCAATATTTGTGCTGTGTGTGTTGTTTATCTATTATTATGACCTGGCTTAAAACACATGCACATTCTGGGTCATTGGGGGAAAAAGTTTCAGCGCTAGAAAATTACAGTTTCCCTGCAGAGTGCCTATGTCTTCCTGTAGGTGCATATGCTCACATCTCACAATGTGTGCATGCAGTACATCCCAGCAGAGCTAGCAGGACAGTTCTTTACACTAAGGTACACCTGTTGTATGCTTGTTGGCTTCCAGTGCACCCCAGTGGGGGGGACTGGTTACCCTTCAGGAGAAACATCGAGATCTTGCATTCAAAACCAACATGGACCTTTTAAAGGCCAAGAAGATCGCCTTGGTAACTGATCACACATAGAGAAACAAACCACATCCCTGCCAGTGGTGAAGGTTGGTCTCGACTAAAGGCCAAGTGCTTTCAACGCTGGATGTGGCGATGGCTCTTAAGCTCCGTGGATTATCGCAGAACCTGAAACATCGTGCATAGGGAGGGCACACCCACCACCACCAGGAAACTGACGGTGTGCAGACAAGATTCATCCAAGAAGTCTGTGTGCTCACTTCAGTCGCAGAGAAGGAGAATCCATTTCTCCAAATGGAGAGCACAGCCTGTCTGGGCCTTGACAAATGAGATCTCGAGCTCTTCAGGTGTTGAGACATCAAGACGGAGAAAGAATCATTGAATAGAAATGCTGTGGACAGATCCTAATGACACAATAATGTCATGAAGCATAACCAACTTCCATAGCTTGTCTCCATCGAGGCCAAAGCTGTTGCCAGGCTCTCCGAGCCTCTGCACGGAGAAACTCTTCTCAAGCCTCTGCAAGGAGTCATTCAGAACTCTTCTCAAGACTATTCTATGTGTACTGCAAGTCAGAACAGGAGGTCCTTAGGAGTTTCCTCAGACATGAAAATGGGGCATAGCAACCTTGTAAAATGGTCGACACCACTTCTGTGTCCAAGCAGACATGTTGGAAGCCTTAAAGGAACTATCACATGCTGTCCGTATACTTGGTCGTGCATAGTTACTGACTATCAAGCAACCTCTGCCTCACCCACTCCATGTTGGTGACCGCAGGGTTTCCTGCTTGGCTCCTCCTCAGTCTTGAATCAAATTGGTTCTATACTGCAGCTGCTGCTTGAGCACCACAAGCTTCCATCTCTGCACCAACAGCAAGCTGCACTCCACTCTCACCAGAGCACCATAAGCTTCCATCTCTGCACCAACAGCAGGCTGCACTCCACGCCCACCGGCACAGCTTGAGCACCATAAGCTTCCATCTTTGCACCAACAGAAAGCTGTACTCCACTACCAGCACAGCTTGAGCACCATAAGCTTCCATCTTTGCAACAACAGAAAGCTGTACTCCACTACCAGCACAGCTTGAGCACCATAAGTTTCCATCTCTGCACTAACAGCAAGCTGCACTCCACTCTCACCAGCATGCTCCGGGACACTGATAGAAATTTGTGCACATTCAAATTGTAGTTCATTAGCACTTCCTCTACTAGATGTACTAGACAATATGTATGATAACTCCTTCAACAACTTACAATGGTGGAAGTTACCGGTCTCGGGTTGCTCCCCTGTTAAACTTTCTTCACTGACTGATGACAGAACCACCACAAGATAGGCAGCCAAAGGAGCTGTCAAGTCCTGCAAAATTTGGCTCCCAATATGAACCACTCATGTCTCGGTGAAAATAAGCTAAAACAACCTCAACAACTTGTTCAAGAAGACTGCTTCAACACAAAGAACATCGATGAAGCTGCTCTAGTTCAAATGTTGAAGCTCGGTAACAGGAGAACATTCTCACAGCTTCAACATCGATCCTGTCTAGACCTTGTTCCAAAGTCAGACAGCCCTACAGCTGCTGAAGAGACCAGTTAAGGCCAGAGGAATCGTAGATAACGCTTGTCCCTTGTTATTCTACCTGGGATATGGCATAACTCCACCTGGGTCGATGACAACAAAGACAAGCTCTTCAGATTTCTCAGAGTGGTCACCGAGCATCTTGCTGTTGTCACTGATGGGTAATAGGATCACTGTGAAGCAAAACCTCTTTGTCCCGCGAAGATAAGATATACGATGCTTGTGTGGCAGCTGCCGAGAAATGATGACATCACAGGAACACTCGTTGGCACCGTGGACACAGATGAGGTGGTTCTTGTTTGTTAGGGATGGCTGAAGAACTTCACCAGGGGTAGTGGAGGAACCCTGGCTAGCATTTGGGAACTGATAAATGATACACTACCAATGCCTGGTTAGCAATGGCTAATTCGTCCCATAAAAACCAGATGAGCTAATTGGTGTGATAGCTAATGAAGCACCATTAAAGCTGGATTGGCTAATTGGTGTAATATTTCTCTTCGAAATGTAGCCATCTCCCTGGACAAGGCAGAAGTTCTCCAACTGAAAATTCATTTGATATAATATTTTTGAAGTTTTGCTTGACATGTCTTGAAGATGGCTGTGGAAGAGGGATACTGGTGTGGCCAGCCTTTTCTTAAAGCTCTCTCTTGTTGGTGGTTGGCCTGCCATGTATCAGGCATGCAGGTGATCCTGCGTAGCAGTGATAAGTTATTGTTTGGCACACACACTTGTTCATATATGTAAAATAGTATGTTGACTTCATAAAAAATTACTACATATAGTATATTTATATAGTATATTTATAAAAGCCTAAATCTTCTGTATTACTGTACACATGCCTGTATACACGGTATAATATAATTATTGTTTCCTTACACCAACCCTATAGGAAGAGGAAAATAAACTGTTTGGTGTCCTGGAGTTTTGCTATTACTTTGTGGGGAGTGTTTCATAAACTACGAAGTCCTGAGTGAGTCCACAAACTTGTGTGTTGTAGAAGTAGGATCTTAGGAGTCGAGAGAGAGGGGGAGAGAAGACAGGTACAGGGGAGTGGCTGATAAACGTGAGGGGGTGAAGGGAAGTACCTGGGACCTGGACGCTTGCAGCACTATTGCTAGGGGATATAAACGTCAGTGAAGCCACACCCTGTAAGACTGCTAGTCAGTCTTGACACAATGTTTTTCTTCCAAGTCCTCATCAAGTCCTCATCCAGTAACCACCTCATCCAGTAACCATTAAAAGCCTGTCACAGTTGCCACGTTGGAGATGGTCGAAGTACTCCAGTAAAAAAAAAACTCCAAGAAGTGCAGCACACACCTCTCTGCCAGCGTAGGTATGGGCTATACCAGTACATGGTGCTACACCAGTACATGGTGCTACACACACCTTTCTGCACCGCAGGCATGGGCTACACCAGTATACAGTGCTGCACACACCTCTCTGTCCCCAGTGCAGGTGTGGGCTACACCAGTACACAGTGCTGCACACACCTCTCTGTCCCCAGTGCAGGTGTGGGATCCACCAGTACACAGTGCTGCACACACCTCTCTGTCCCCAGTGCAGGTGTGGGCTCCACCAGTACACAGTGCTGCACACACCTCTCTGTCCCCAGTGCAGGTGTGGGCTACACCAGTACACAGTGCTGCACACACCTCTCTGCCCCCAGTGCAGGTGTGGGCTACATCAATACACAGAAGCTTCTGACTAGACATGACGTATGCAAGTATCTATCCATTAGCACCTAACAATAGGGGTTAACAGCAATTAATTGTAGACAAAATTCCTGTCTGCAAATGACTGAAGCACACGCAGAGAAACCTTTAGCCACTAAGATATTGTGCATGGGAAGCAGGCGTCTTTGAACAGACTCATCTGTTTGACCTGAAGATAATGCACAAATGAGAGGAAAGGAAGAACGCATTTGAAGTGAATCCTGCCTTTCTGTTGCAACTGCCTTCTGAACCTCGTGTAAGTAGTGTATTGTATGTTAGCAAAGGTTGCCACGCAGGAGGGCACACACAAACCAAGGCGGTGCTATATTTAGCACATTTGTAACAGATCCGTGCATCTTGATCGGGTGCTGACAAGCTATTGATTATGTGACTAGTCATCATCTACTAGAGTTTCCTCTTCCTTTTCATCGCACATCCTGACCACACCCAAAGCACCTGCTCAACATATAAACTCCCAGCAGTTAGCTTCACTAGTTGTGTGGTTCCTTGGCCATTGATAATGCATGTGACCACTTTACTCTGTGTGTGTGTGAGATAGAGCATGCTTTGCTGACCTTATACAACCAACAAGGAAGTTGATGGCATAATAATGCTGTGTTGTATGTATACCTGACTACTGTGCAGCTTTAATGAACCACATACACCAAGGTGTGTAGTTCTCACAACAGATAACTAGAATATATATGCCTCTCCAAAATATATATGCCTCTCCAAGCAAGTCACTTTGTCTCAGCCCAGACTCCAAGTGGTTGTCAATGTTTCCTGCACTCTATTTCCCCCCCTACATAATAGTTAGATACAAGACGGACGGATCTATGGTAATTAAAAAACCCGAAGGCCTTGGGTTGTAGCGATGCAAGCGTAGTGAAGGCACTACTAAAGGGTCTGAGGGTTTCTATATACCATAGATCCTGGTGGCGGTCTAACTTATTTAGAACCTAGCAACCATATGTGCCAACCAACAGGTAACCATCTACAAACCAGAATAGAAGAGGATACTAGCAGAAGTTGGCATGCTATGGACTTCTCTACCTTTTTAATTGACGAAATAATCTTCCAACGGCCCAGCAAACCTGGACGAGGTACAGCACATGTTCACTGACCCCACTACGGCAGGAAACATCTAACGGCCCCTCCCCAACCAGCTCCTCCCATAAAAAAGGTCACTTTGCTCTAGTTGAGCGACGAAGAGGTAGCTAAAGCAGGAACCGAAGATACACCCAAGAAAACCAGAGAGGTTACTAGGTATTGCAGTGGTCTGAGTTCCATAGCAGCTGTACAAGTAATGAGATTGCTGGAACTAAGACATTCAGAATTGTAATACTGCTAGCTGTAAAAAACAAAGTAAAAATGTATGATCATTATAAAAGCAATACCCTAGTGGGAGGCTATTGTGCCCAGGAGGGTGGAGTCTACATGTCGAGTCCCTGGTCTCAAAGTGCTCAAAGTGAAATAAGGAACCTGTAACTGACAAATGAAATTATTCCATTTCGACTAGCTAGGTTCTAAGCAAATCTAGACATAGCTGTTATCCTACTCAAAGCATGTGTTCCCACCAGTCTGATGTCCCCTCAACCTGTTGCTCTCAGCTTGTGCTCCCACTGGTCCAGTCTCCCTCCCTGTCCCCTCATCCTGTGCTCCCACTGGCCAGGTCTCCCTCCCTGTCCCCTCAGCCTGTGCTCCCACTGGTCAGGTCTCCCTCCCTGTCCACTCAGCCTGTGCTCCCACTGGTCTGGTCTCCCTCCCTATCCCCTCAGCCTGTGCTCCCACTGGTCAGGTCTCCCTCCCTGTCCCCTCAGCCTGTGCTCCCACTGGTCTGGTCTCCCTCCCTGTCGCCTCAGCCTGTGCTCCCACTGGTCAGGTCTCCCTCCCTATATCCCCTCAGCCTGTGCTCCCACTGGTCCAGTCTCCCTCCCTGTCCTCTCAATCTGTTTCTCACATGATTTCTCTCACTAGTTTGTCTGTTTTGTGCATGCTCCTGCAGCTTCTCAGTTAGAATGTGAACAGCACATTGTTGGCATGTGCCCAGTGGGTCTCTGTGCTCCACTGTGAGCCAGAGGTTGTGATTTATTCCAGGCAATGCTGGCACATGCGTACTCAGATAAGGTACGTACCATACACAGATGTGTATATAGACATCTTTGATAGTGACTCTGCACTTCAGATACAAGAAAAAAGTACTCCCAATGAAGCACCGCTCATTGGAAAAAGTACTCCCAATGAAGCACTGTTAATTGGTGTGTATGGAAGTTCCTTAAGTGGTGCCTGGCACCGAGTGTTGAAGATGATTGCATGAAGCTGCCAATTAGCTCAACAAGGCTGGACAATGTTAGCAAGCTGAGAGGGAACATGTCACCGACTAGCTGTACAAAGAGAAACTGACTTATACCACTCACCAGCTACACACACACACACACACACACACACACACATTCGTATAAACATACCACGTTTTTCTGGACAGAGAAGAAGACGCACATGTCACTCTCAGTGGAAGCCTCCACGGTGACTGCCTGGCTGTCTTCTGGGAATTTGAAGTAGTAGATCTAGAATATTGAATAGAGAGCTAGGCACAAATAAATCATCACAACTCTCTCTCCCTCCCTCCATTATCAACCTTTCCCCATCCTAACACTCACCCCCACCGTGACTCACCTGAGGGGAAGCTGCACCCACCAGTATGGATATGGGTACACCCAACCTGCAAGGCAGAATGCAACATATAGCAGCTAATCCAAGTCGTATGACACCAAATGTTTGCAGGGGTTGTGAAAACACATGGGGGAGGAGCAGGCATGCCGAAATGCACCAGGAGGCGGGGCAAATCAGATTAAAAAGGGGCACAGTTAATAATCTCCGCCCACCCTGAAAGAAACATTTAAGCATGAAATTCTAAGTCTCATTGTGCAATGATTGACTCCTCCTCCATCTCCACCCTCTTCTCACCACACATCCTTCCCCTTCCTCCTCCCTCTCTCTCCCTCCACACCAATTTCCCTTCACTTCTCTCTGCCTTATCTCAACCCAAACTACTGCCTCCTCTTCTCCGCTTCCTCATCTTCACCCCCTCTCTTGACTTCCTCCTTTCTGTCCCAGGGTGGGTGGACCAGTAGTGACGCATCCTAAATATCTATGGATGTCCAATGTTCAACATTGTTGCCCACTACCCCTATCCCTAGCCAGTAGTACGGCAGCTTCACAATATGACTCAAGGAATTGCGTGTGCTTGCAGTCTGTTTGGTTTTCAGCTAACAATATCAGCAACGTTACAGATGCACGCGGTGCCTTGGGTCATATTGTGAACCGGTCTTTGGGTGGGCAAACACTTTACACCTTTATGTAGTGACATGTAGTCAAGTGCCAGTTGCCCACACAGCTCCATTAACAGATAACTGGGCCTGGCACCTCACACCAGTAGGCAGCCATTGTCTAGTATACTACGTACAACAATTGCTGTAATGAAGATTCATAGGTAACACATACATCACACTTGGTGACCTTATGTACCCTATTTCCTGTTCCCTTCCAGAAGTGAGGTAGGTGGAGGTCATTGCAGGGTCAGTGTGAGCACAAACTGCACATGTGCAAAGTTGTCGGAGCTATGTACGAATGCTTTTATTTATTTAGAGCAGACCTTTCTATAGAGCTAGCCTGGGATGGCTCAATGACTTCTCAGGTAATCTGACAGTTTCTAAGTTCCACCAAGACTTGCTAACCTGCTGGATAGGGATGGCTCAATGACTTCTCAGGTAATCTGACAGTTTCTAAGTTCCATCAAGAATTGCTAACTTGCTGGATAGGGATGGCTCAATGACTTCTCAGGTAATCTGACAGTTTCTAAGTTCCATCAAGAATTGCTAACTTGCTGGATAGGGATGGCTCAATGACTTCTCAGGTAATCTGACAGCTTCTAAGTTCCATCAAGAATTGCTAACTTGCTGGATAGAGATGGCTCAATGACTTCTCAGGTAATCTGACAGTTTCTAAGTTCCACCAAGACTTGCTAACCTGCTGGATAGGGATGGCTCAATGACTTCTCAGGTAATCTGACAGTTTCTAAGTTCCATCAAGAATTGCTAACTTGCTGGATAGGGATGGCTCAATGACTTCTCAGGTAATCTGACAGCTTCTAAGTTCCATCAAGAATTGCTAACTTGCTGGATAGGGATGGCTCAATGACTTCTCAGGTAATCTGACAGTTTCTAAGTTCCACCAAGACTTGCTAACCTGCTGGATAGGGATGGCTCAATGACTTCTCAGGTAATCTGACAGCTTCTAAGTTCCATCAAGAATTGATAACCTGCTGGATAGGGAAGGCTCAATGACTTCTCAAGTAACCTGACAATTTCTAAGTTCCACTAAGACTTACTAACCTGCTGGATAGGGATGGCTCAAAGACTTCTCAAGTAATCTGACAGCTTCTAAGTTCCACTAAGACTTGCTAACTTGCTGGATAGGAATGGCTCAATGACTTCTCGGGTAATCTGACAGCTTCTAAGTTCCATCAAGAATTGATAACCTGCTGGATAGGGAAGGCTCAATGACTTCTCAAGTAACCTGACAATTTCTAAGTTCCACTAAGACTTACTAACCTGCTGGATAGGGATGGCTCAAAGACTTCTCAAGTAATCTGACAGCTTCTAAGTTCCACCAAGACTGGCTAACTTGCTGGATAGGAATGGCTCAATGACTTCTCGGGTAATCTGACAGCTTCTAAGTTCCACCAAGACTTGCCAGCTGTCTTTTGCCAGATTGAGGGTCTGTCTAAATACCAAAATGGACAGAAACGGACCAAAAAAACAGCAGAAATGGAACAAAATGGACCCAAACAAGAAACTGAACACTACAGAGCAGAACAACCCACCACCACTAGGAAACTAAACTAAAACAAAAGAGAGCCAATCAGACCCAAACGGAATGTAATACAAAGTTAATACAAAGTTGTCTTTGAGAGGGTAATCACTTTATTCTTCATCAACTTTAAATCCTCTCGCTCGACATTTCGGCTAGATGCTCCAGCCTTCATGATGAACATGGACAACCTGGCTTCCTTGCTTGGCTTAGTGCAAGGTCACTACCCCACAAACTCTAGCCGTAATCTGAATAACCACAGCTATTTGCAAAGTTGTCATTGCATTTGAGATGGGCCACTATGGAGCACGCTGGTGAGAGTGGCGTCTGCAGCTTTCTGTCGGTGCAGAGGTGGAAGATTGGTGATCAAGAAGCAGTTGCAAGTAATCAACCTTGCTGCGAATCAAGGCTAGCCCTAGCCCTAGGAGCCAAGCAGGAAATCCTGTGATCGCCAACGTAGAGCAATACAATTGGCAAGGTCAGTAGAGATCATTCAATCTTTACAGCTAGCATTCAAGATTCAATAAAGATTCAATAAGTATACGGCCATCATGCAAAGCTCCGATAAGAACAAGGTTTATGTCTTGGTTGTTTTCATAGAGCATAAAAGTAAGCCTCCATGCTAAACTGGACCTCGTGGCCATGCAGAAATGGAAATTAAACTTTGAACGTTATTCCACTAGGCAGTGTTTTGTCCGCACCTCGCACAAGAAGCTAGTTGGAATGGTGATTCTTAGCTGAACCAAAAGTTTACCTTTTAATCAGCTCAAGATTGATTTTTTATGCCAACATTTTCAACCAAATGCATTGTCTTCATCAGGGACAATGAAGACTGAAGGATTCGGCTGAAATGTTGGCTAAAGAGAAAATAATTTGAGCAGATTCAAGGTTAACCTTTGGTTTACATTCTTTAGCTAGACCTCCAAGCAACAGCTACACAGTTATGGAGGCAAGAGTTCCCACATGCCAAACCAAACTTGTTTTGTATACTTGTAGTAAGCTGGCCCCCCTAGTCCCACACAATAGGTACACAACACACGCTTATAATACCTCATGCTTAACTCCCCTACGAATTTAACTTGTGTGAAAACAAAAATTTGCAAACACTTTTTGGGGGGGGGGGGGGGGTGTTCTGGGACCCTCCCATATATTCACTTTCTCTGAGAATGGGTTCTGATGTAATTTTGGATTGTTGTCAGGTGAATGTAGGTAGTAAATCTACCACAAGGCTGAGCAAAAGCACCCTCTAGCATGTGAGTACTAACATAACTGTCATGTGAGGGGACTTAGTGTTTGTTGTGGCAGTGCCAATGTCAGGCACCACAGGCCCTGTCAGCAGAAACTAGGACCATGCTCCTTAGTGGATTCTTGGCTGCATTGCTACTTTGCTACTTTGAAAATATTTTTGTTTTCCTTTACAAGGAACCATATTTGGAACCCATCTACTGAGCATCTTTTTCGTTTCTAAACTTCTTGGGGGAGGACAGATATCCTTCCTCACAATCTGCATGAAACAGTGCTAGAAAAATCCAGCCGGCTGCACATGCTCAGCATTACATCATCACACCTTCATATTCATGCTCAGAAATAACATCTCACCACACCTTCATACACAGTGATTATGCATATGCTCAGTCCTATCATCACACCTTCATATTTGGTCTGCACATGCTCAGTCCTATCTTCACGCCTTCATATTTGTTCTGCACATGCTCAGTCCTATCTTCACGCCTTCATATTTGTTCTGCACATGTTCAGTATCTCATCACACCTTCATATTTGGTCTGCACATGCTCAGTCCTATCATCACACCATCATATTTGGTCTGCACATGCTCAGTCCTATCATCACACCTTCATATTTGGTCTGCACATGTTCAGTACCAATATCTAACCACACCTCCAAATTTGGTCAGCACTTGCTCAGTACTAATATCATTTCATCTAAGGGGTGATATCAGTAATGGAACTATTACATTCCAACAACATGGATTAAACAGCAAATTGAAAATAATTTCTCTGTGACAAGAGAACAAGGGTCTTTCCAACATGCTAATGATATATCCCTACAATGTGCACCAGCCCCTCTAGAACTGCGGGACCGTCAGTTACACTTACTCGATGACAAACTCAGGGACCACGTCCACCCTGATCCCATATTCCATATCCCTGACTGAGCTGCTGAACACGTCCACGTAGAAGAGGAAGCTTGTTTCATCATAGATGAGCCGCTCGTCGGGAACATCAAACGTCTGGAGCTGGCTGGTGGAGTTGCTGGGACACATGGTCCTCTCAACTGCGTAGAAATAGTTCTTGAAGCTGAAGGGAGAGAGAGTAGATGGGTGAAGAGGATGATGGAAGAAATGGGAGAGTAGATTGAGGGGGAAATAATATGATGGAAGAGAGCCTGAGTGAGTAGGCAGACACAAGGAGATAAGAGTTAAAAGCTAACAAACTGGAAGGGGTTGTGAGAGAGTGGAAGTGATCTTGCAACCATGATCTCTTTTCTCAGGTAATTCTTGAAAAGCAGCAATATATATATAATAAAAGGTTTTGTGCAATAACTTTTGCATATGGTGCAAAATTGAGCCAATTTGTGGCAAAATTCAATATACAAAGCTGATAGGCAAAAATATATGATCAGATTACTAGAAGAGTAACCAAAGTAAGGAACACGGAGGGTGGGTGGGGGCTATCTCACTTTAGTGGTCGGAAGGGTATGGTCCAAGACGTGATTGCCGAGTTCCCCTGGCGACTGACGAACACAACAGACTTCCCATCAGTGATGGAATAGTTTTTGATCCACGACACCACCCTCAGCCCCTGGAAGATGTACATGCGGGTCAATAAATATACCTCTACAGGTAACCACCCTCAGACACTGGAAGATGTGCATGTAGGTCAATAAATATACCTCTACAGGTAACCATCCTCAGACACTGGAAGATGTGCATGTAGGTCAATAAATATACCTCTATAGGTAACCACCCTCAGCCCCTGGAAGATGTGCATGTAGGTCAATAAATATACCTCTACAGGTAACCACCCTCAGCCCCTGGAAGATGTGCATCTAGGTCAATAAATATATCTCTACAGGTAACCACCCTCAGCCCCTGGAAGATGTGCATGTAGGTCAATAAATATACCTCTACAGGTAACCACCCTCAGACACTGGAAGATGTGCATGTAGGTCAATAAATATACCTCTACAGGTAACCATCCTCAGACACTGGAAGATGTGCATGTAGGTCAATAAATATACCTCTACAGGTAACCACCCTCAGCCCCTGGAAGATGTGCATGTAGGTCAATAAATATACCTCTATAGGTACCCACCCTCAGACACTGGAAGATCTGCATGTAGGTCAATAAATATACCTCTATAGGTACCCACCCTCAGCCCCTGGAAGATGTGCATGTAGGTCAATAAATATACCTCTATAGGTACCCACCCTCAGCCCCTGGAAGATGTACATGTAGGTCAATAAATATACCTCTTCAGGTAACCACCCTCAGACACTGGAAGATGTGCATGTAGGTCAATAAATATACTTCTATAGGTAACCACCCTCAGCCCCTGGAAGATGTGCATGTAGGTCAATAAATAAACGCATAATTATAGCATGAGTGTGTCATTATGTGCCTTACGTAAACTTTCATGAGGTAACATCCCCTAAAGCTACTCCATGAATATGCAGCTGAAGTTTCTTCTGGTATAGAAGCAATTTAGAATTCTATGATTTGGATATCTGTCCTGGCCATGAGCTGTTGCTAATGGTTGCAACTGTTTTAGAACTCCAGCTGCTGCATGCCTAACTATGCCAGAGTCTACCTGCTGGATGACTAACGGTTCCAGCATCCTGCTGCTGGGTGCCCAACTGTTCCAGAGTCTAGCTGCTGAATGACTAACTGTTCCAGAGTCTAGTTGCTGGATGCTGAACTGTTCCAGCGACTAGCTGCTGGGTGCCCAACTGTTCCAGAGTCTAGCTGCTGGATGACTAACTGTTTCAGCATCAAGCTGCTGAGTGCCTAACTGTTCCAGAGTTTAGCGCCCAACTGTTCCAGAGTCCACCAGCTGGGTGTCTATCCCAGAGTCGAGCTGATGGGTGCCTATTCTAGAGTCTAGTTGTTGGGTGCCTAAGTACTGTTCCTGAGTCCAGCTGATGGGTGCTAACATCCAGCAACATCCAGCAGTTGGGAGCTAACTATTCCAGTCTAGCTGCTGGGTGCTTAACTTTTCCAGAGTCCACTGGGTGGCTTAACTGTTCCCGAGTCCAGCTGTAGGGTGGCAAACTGTTCCAGAGTCCAGCTGGGTGTCTTAAAACCTGTTTCAGTTAGCTGTTTCAGAGTCAAGCTGCTAGGTGGTGCGAAACCTACTCCAAAGTCCAGCAGATTGGCTGAAGGGTGCCTTTCGAGTCCAGCTATTGAGTGCAAAGCCTGCCCCCCCCCCACCCCCTTTTCTAGTCCTTGGAAGCCTAAACCCTACTTGAGTCTACCTACTCGGTGCCTGGAACCAAACTATACACCTAACAAACTATACACCTAACTTGGTCACACACTTCCTGGAAGCAGTGTTTAGGCATCATGCAGCTTTAAATTAAAGAGTTGTTTGCAAACATTATCACTCTAGAAGCCAGATCAAAGTTCCCAGGACCATTTTTCTGATATGTTTACTGTAGGAATATCAACAAAATGTAAATGATAATAAAAGTTAAAAACCCAACTCTAAGAGTGAAAATAAATAACACACTATTATCATTATCATGACCTCTTCAATAATCAACTTTACCCTCTTGACATTTTGACTAGATGCTCTAGCTTTCATTACGAGTTAAATAAATCTCCCAGTATCTAAAATATGTTCCTAATTTATAAAGCCAATATACAATCACTTACTAAAGTAATATCTACACACCATGTGACATGAAGCAAGTTTTTTAACTGAATTCATGTCCATGAGGCTGCAAGGGTGCAAGCCAGCTGGAAGTTTGCTTCCATTCCCTTAACGACAGCTAGTTCTATGTAACTCCCCCAGTCCCTTGCCTTTCTCTTACAATCTTGCTGTGGCTTCTCGTTTGAGGCCACCATGACGAGTTCATACACAAGCTGAAGTTCGGCTTCACAGCATATATGTCGCTCTTGAAGCGGGATACGGTCTCGATGGTAGCTTCTGCGCAGGGCTCGATCTCGTTGAGAGTCAGGTTCGCTTGTCTGCTCTTTACAGAGCTCAAGTATAAGAGGAGAACTAGACTAAGAATATTCATTTTCCGTACCTGCATTCATTTCAAGGTTTTCTCTAGAAATGACCTTTGACCCTCTTCAATTCCGTTACAATGGAAACGGGATGGGATATGGTTGGTAGGGTGAAGGATTGTTTGGCAGTAGCCATTTGGGCAGTCAAGTCTAGACTTGTACTCTTAGGTCTTCAGGTGAGTGGTAGCCTGAACATTTATTCTAAACACTGGTACTTACAATTGTGTGGGTGTGCATGCAGGCAGTGTTGCACACGTTGATCCCAGATCATACGCCTTCCATGGAGGATGTTTTCATGAAGGTCCACCGGTCTCCTCCGCACTTGACGCCAATAGAGTACGCCTTAGGTGGGCTCGACAATTGGGATGCTGAGTACTTCATCTTTAATGCTCATAGTGGGTATGGTGAGCATGAGCAAACCATGGCTTTTTTCCCCTTCTTCCCTATGGCCATGAGGACAGTTGCCAGGACCTTCCTCCTTCCTCTCTCCTTGGTAGTGTGCCAGAGGACAACTATGCTGGTCTCAGGTGTCCTCATCAATCTCCTTGTCTTTCCGCTGGCTACTTGCTCTCTCTTTCTACTTACTGTAACTCTGACGAGAGACAGGAAACTCTCCATCCTTGCTTCCTCTCTCTTCTGTTTCAATCCGGCCAGTGTCTTCATGTTGGCTGTATATTCAGAGACTCTATTCACCTTTTTCACTTTCCTTGCACTTTTGGCTATAGTAAAGGGATATCACTGGACTTCTGCTGTGCTTATTTCCCTGGCCACAGCCACAAGATCTAATGGTGTAGTGCTCTGTGGTTTCCTGGGCTACCATTGTTTGAAGGAGATATGGAACATTTTGTCTTCTCTTAGATATGAAATGTCGTGGCAGAGAAAGCTCAGTCAAGTTGCCATGCGATTGTTGCTTACAACCTTACAATGTATTCTGGCCATAGGGCCATTTATTGGGTTCCAGTATTATGGGTATTTGCTTTACTGCATGCGAGGAACTCCTACAGCTCTTCTTCCTCGTCCAAAGTGGTGTGACTGGACTATTCCAGTGCCTTACTCGTTCATTCAAGAGCACTACTGGAATGTGGGGTTTCTGAGGTATTTTGAATTGAAACAGTTGCCTAACTTTCTCTTGGCATCCCCCATGCTCTGCCTAGTGATATACTCTGTGGTTCTGTACTCCTCAAATGGGAATAAGTCTTCTAGTGATGACAGATTAAAGAGAAAAGAATCGGCTACTTCGTTCTTTAGGTATGATAAAGGATGACATAGTTGAGATGTGACTGAGGGTCGACAGTACAGTGTGCTGTTAAAACTTGTATTGCTCTACTTTGTGTTTGTGCAGGAGTGCTGATATGCGACCTTACATCTTTCACCTGGTCTTTCTCTCTGGTTTTGGCTTCTTCACCATGCATGTACAGGTGAGACTGCTGTTTGGAGACTGACTAGAAGATTTCACTGTGGCAGGACCACACTCGTTCTCAACATGATCACATTTGCTAGTGGTGGAAACCTCTTTTTCTCCTTTGTTCCATCTTCGTTCATTGCACACTTTTCTCCTTGCATTCTCTTCCATCTATTTCCATCTCCTTTGCTGGAGCCATCCTCTGACCTCCCTTCCTTCCTCTTCCTGTGCCTCCCTCCATCTATTCTACTCTCCTCCTGCAGGTCTTGACTCGTTTTCTTGCTTCTTCCTCACCTGTCATCTACTGGGCATCAGCCTTCTGCTTGCTCCGCTCTCTGACCAGTCTCAAAGCTACAAATCTTATACAACCCAACATTTATTCCCTATCAGAGATGATTGTGGGGATTGTGCGAACATTATGCAGTGCTGGGGAGAAGGGAGAGTGTGTGCTGATCAGCAAGGCCATTTTACTTTACTTCCTAGCATATGTACTGCTTGGTTGTGCATTGCACTGCAATTTTTACCCCTGGACATGATAATTAAATGACCTCAATTTGTTGATATTTCTAAAGTCAAAACCTATGAAGCCTAAACCTTTGTATAATAATAATAATAATAATAATGTTTTTCAGCATAACATGACAAATACTCAGTTATGAGATGATAGTGATATATAATTGATGTATTGAATGCTGATGGCTTACCAGCTCTGTCACTGGCAGCCATGAGTATTAATAGGTTATGTGGTTTACTTGACACTACAGAGTTTTAGTTTTGTCAAGTGTGGATTCTGACAATCATAATGAACTCTTTATGTAAGTGGGGGTCTTGTCTCGCTCACTAGCGACTTCTGCGCGGACTCTTCGCTGAGGTCCACGTTACTGCGCGCTTGAGGGTTGCTATTATAGCTCTTCTGTTGCGTTTGGTCTAGCAGAACTCTGTAATGCTAAGATGTCTGCAGAGACTGGAAAATGCAGGAATGTGCTGTACACCGAAACTGGCTCTTCCTCTTTCTCTCTCAGTGGATTCCACTGGCGTGAGGTGAGAGTGCCATGCTTGCCTTCCAAGAAACCTTCAGACTTGAGTAATTCTCTACGGACATCTACAAGAGCTGGCGGGTTCAGCTACAAAGATAGCTCCTGGGTATTCTCTCCTTCCAGAAATAGGTTTATCATCTGGTAAGCCAAGATATTGTGGTGAGCTTTATATAGAACTATTCACTCGCCAGAATGCACTATGAACGGGGAGGTTGTAACATCATCAGAGTCCACATACTCAGGACAAGGTTTAAAATGTCAAACTCACTTTCACCCTGCTGCTTGTGCACAGAGGACCTACGTGGCAGCTAGACCTTGAGGTCAACCCCCCCCCCCCCCCCCCCCTACGCTAGACCTTGAGGTCAAACGCCCAGGTTCAGGGTAGTGCAGCAATGCTGTGGGACATCCCGTGTGTGTAGTTCCCTCCTTTCCTAGCCCTAGATACCTTAGCCCTAGAGACCTTAGCCATAGAGTCCTAGCCTTGGTAGTGCTAGCTAGGCAGCATTAGGTGGACAAGAACTTTTAACTTTGAGCATGCACAGTTAGTCCCTGGTTAGGCTACCACTGGACATCTATTAGACCCTTTCCTTTCCCCCATCTAGGAGACAGTGAGGCAATGATATTGATAGATATATATATATGTGATAACATCACAGGCACTACACTGAAAACCGTCTGAAGTTGGTGGAGCTGTCTTTAGACCTAGAGTTGGCCCACAATGCAGTGGAGCTGATCCTAGAGTCGCCTGACCTGCTTCCAGATGTGAGCATCCACGAAGTAGGTATAGCCGATGTGGCCATATTGTTTGCCACCACCAGCACTGCCTACCGCCTGGTGCTCCCTCATCCTGCACGCATCCACAAGGTATGTGCATGCACGGCGTAGAACTATTTTTAAATTTTCTAATTATGAAGCATGTGGAAGTTTTGGAGACTTTGGAGACTAGGCACACCCTTTTCCCTATATTGATATGGAGACCTCGTCCTTATGAGCAATTATGGTCTTTTGGAAACACTTGACTGCTTGCAAGCATTGCCTGGATATATGACAGTTGACATACCTCTAGTTCACTGTGTGCTACCGTGTATAGTAAATTGACCTTGTAATGCTTATGCGTACTCCAGACTCCATCTCTGAACAGAGCTAGAGAAGAAAGGGTGCCCTCGGTGCTGGCATTTGTGTCAGAAGATAGTTTCACTGGTCCCAACATTGCCCCTCTCTCTAGCCAACACAACTGGTATGTGCTAATGTTGTTTTCCAAGTCATTGGTGACAGCACCACCTGTCTTCCCAGGCAGTTTAACATGGCCGCCGTGATAAATGTTGTTTTAATTACAGCGCTCCTGTGGTGACTTGCTGCGTGTCTTGCATGAACTCTGATGGTGTGGCGACCTTTGCTTTTGCCTCTCCCTCAGGGGCCATCATGATCCTTCAGCTACAACAACAAGGTACGATCGTTGATGTATCCCTGTATGGTAAGGTAGCTTAACGACATGTTTTTAGGAAATGGGAACCAACTGGACAAATGGGAACCAACTGGACAAATGAGACCAACTGGACAAAAACAGCAAAAATGTTTTTTGGGGTCTTTAGGTGTTCAACTTTAAACATTTGCTTGCTAAGCCTCGGGCACAATGTGTAAATTATTGAGTGCAGTGCTGCTGTTGGTGTGAAAGCAGGTACAAATTAATTAAAAATCACATGACTTAACTTTTGTAGCTGTACATGGTCAGATGTCCAGTTGCTTAAAAGTTAACATGTAGCTTCTTTGAAACTCTTACTGCATAGCCAATTGCTATGCAATTGAAAGTAAGTTCTAGAAAGTTATCCAGCTAATATAAGCTAATATAAGCAATGTTGTATATATGCAATGCTTAGAGGACGATGAAATTTTCCCCCCCATAAAATACGGCCCATTATATATTAATTTTCAAAAAACCTTTTGCTGAGGTGGCACTATATTTCTCGCGTGTAATTTTTGAGAAGACGGTTAGCAGCCCTCCAGGCTCTCACTCAAAGGCTGTATTTAAAGTTCTCAACCATTCTTTGTGCTTCAATTGTTACTGGAACATAACCCGACTTCTCTGGACAAGACGAGTAGTTTCTCGAACCTTTGGCTATAATGCTTCTTGTTACTTTAGCGCTTCGTTTGAGCGGAATATTTTGTCGCCATGTTTTCTTTTAGATCTTGGAACATCTTGCTTGCGAGACTACCAACTTTGTTCAGGTAACTGCCTAGTATGTGCTAACTACTGCAGATTTTTAGCTTGTGACTAAGAATGCTAGTATAGTAGGGCTTATATTGAATTTTTATATAGTTTTCTCACCTTTTTTTCAGATCGCGATGTGTCTGCCATGGAAGTTGATGAAATATTGAACTTAATGGTCGTCTGAGCTTAGATCTGAGAGTATCAGAAGCCTACTCTACAATAAGAGTGTTTTATTTTTCTTTAATTATGTTGCCGACTTCTACAATCCACACACTTGACCACTCACATTTTATCTCCTAATGAAAACACTCGGAGTATGCTACCTCTAGCCACTGGTACTAATTATTATAGCACTTTCCGATCTGGAGCCGAGATTCAGGCATGCTGGTTCTGAGGTCCCCATCTTTGATTGCCTGTAACTCTGGCATGGTTACACCTATGCAACACTTTTTTGTATCAAAAGAGAGCACACAGAAAGAGCTATCTATATATATATCAAGTCCACAGAGTGAAGTGTGCAGAATCTATTGAGCTCCAAGTTTTTTGAAAATGGTATCGTCCCCACTAAAGGTTTCTCTTTTAAAAGCCGATTTAAAGAGAACCTTAAAGTATTTGGTGTCAGCTGAAAGTAATCGTACAAGATCCTCCCAGTCCTCTTGATGTGATTGCTTTAGACGGTGCTGCTGTGTACTACACCTCCAATCACATCACCACATTTGATGAGTACACCAGCAGTGGCAGCATCAGAGCACAAGAGAAAGAACCGAGGCGAAAGTCCTCAGTGATTGCATCGGAGCAGCCACGTGAAAGAGAAGTGAGGCAAAGGGACAGTAGTTGGCAAGAACCAAATGCCAAGAAACTGACAAAACTTCTTGCTGATGAAAATTAACAAGCAAGAGCTGTTTGAATTTCTCTCACATTATCGGAAGTCTTTGTCACATCCAGTGTTAATGTTCTTCCTATTACCAGTGGTCATGAAGAAGCTGATACCAGGCTAGTAAGTAGTTCACATGGTAGATACATTGAAGAATGGGTGTAGAACTTGCTTGACATGCACTGTAGATATTGATGTTGTTACCGTTATTGGCAAGCTCTATTACTTAATGATAATATCCTTCTGTTAGGATTTGGGTGGCATTTAGTAGAGGAGAAACCTTCACTAACTTGCACATCAATTCCTTTGCCATGCTCTAGGACAGAGCAAGTCTTTGGCCCTACCTTTGTTCCGTAGTTTTACAGGCAGTGATAGCACATCAGGATTTTTGGTGTTGGAAAGAAGTTAGCATGTGAGGCTTGGAAATCTTATCCTGATGTAACAAGAGCTTTTACTTACATGGTACTAAACCCTTCATCGACTAGGAAACCGACTCCCAGTATTTCCGTCTTTTGGAATGCTTGACAGTTGTTCTTTGTGACACTCACATGGTACTAAACCCTTCATCGACTAGGAAACCGACTCCCAGTATTTCCGTCTTTTGGAATGCTTGACAGTTGTTTTTTGTGACACTCACATGGTACTAAACCCTTCATCGACTAGGAAACCGACACAGTATTTCTGTCTTTTGGAATGCTTGACAGTTGTTCTTTGTGACACTCACATGGCACTAAACCCTTCATCGACTAGGAAACCGACTCCCAGTATTTCCGTCTTTTGGAATGCTTGACAGTTGTTCTTTATATCAAAACCAGTGAATTGGACAATGTTAATTAAGTAAGAAGGGAGTTCGTCTGCCATGCAAATGAGACGAGGAGAAAATTCCACCAACACAAGGAGCCTTTTTGCAACATTCAAAGCGTCTAGCATATCGAGCTGGTGTCTGGACGACCAGTGAATTGACCAAGCAGGAAAGATCCACTCCAGAGGGATGGGGATGGAGTTGGGATGAGATGAAAGACCACTCCAGAGGGATGGGGATGGAGTTGGGATGACAGGGAAGATCCACTCCAGAGGGATGGGGCTGGAGTTGGGATGACAGGGAAGGCCCACTCCAGAGGGATGGGGCTGGAGTTGGGATGACAGGAAAGACCTACTCCAGAGGGTTGGGGCTGGGATGACAGGGAAGACCACTCCAGAGGGTTGGGGCTGGAGTTGGGATGATGAGGAAGGCCCACTCCAGAGGGATGGGGCTGGAGTTGGGATGACAAGGAAAGGCCCACTCCAGAGGGATGGGGCTGGAGTTGGGATGACAGGGAAGGCCCACTCCAGAGGGATGGGGCTGGAGTTGGGATGACAGGGAAGGCCCACTCCAGAGGGTTGGGGCTGGGATGACAGGGAAGACCACTCCAGAGGGTTGGGACTGGAGTTGGGATGACAGGGAAGGCCCACTCCAGAGGGATGGGGCTGGAGTTGGGATGACAGGGAAGGCCCACTCCAGAGGGATGGGGCTGGAGTTGGGATGACAGGGAAGGCCCACTCCAGAGGGTTGGGGCTGGGATGACAGGGAAGACCACTCCAGAGGGTTGGGACTGGAGTTGGGATGACAGGGAAGGCCCACTCCAGAGGGATGGGGCTGGAGTTGGGATGACAGGGAAGGCCCACTCCAGAGGGTTGGGGCTGGGATGACAGGGAAGACCACTCCAGAGGGTTGGGGCTGGAGTTGGGATGACGGGGAAGGCCCACTCCAGAGGGATGGGGCTGGAGTTGGGATGACAGGGAAGGCCCACTCCAGAGGGTTGGGGCTGGGATGACAGGGAAGACCACTCCAGAGGGTTGGGGCTGGAGTTGGGATGACGGGGAAGGCCCACTCCAGAGGGATGGGGCTGGAGTTGGGATGACAAAATCCTATCTTGACCACTCGACCCATTGCTAGCAAAGTATGTGCAGAACTTATAAAGTGTATGCAAGAGGGAGAACAGCTGTGGTGAAGATTGGATATAATGAATGCTAACTGGACATGCACTGAAGAACTCTGTGGCTGCAACTGTGTGAAGTAGGATGAATGCTATTGCAATGGTCTTGGAATTACACAATTAATCTTCGTGCACCAGCTTTGTGAGTGTTATATATGTTAGGGTCTAGCAGGAATATGACTAAAGGATCTAAAGTAACCTCCAGGTGTTTTGTTGCTTTTGTCTGGACAAGCCACCTCTGCTTTTGCAGGGAAAGGAAGTGGTTTATTATTTGTAGGTCTTGTGGATAGATTGCAATGGACGTGAAGATACGACAAAGACCAGTAGAGCATAGTGTTAGGCACTACAAAATTTGCGAATATTCCCCCCCCCCCCCCCCCCCACGAATCTTTCAGTTTAGAACATCGGCAAATATTTGACCCTCGAGAATATCCATACTAAACTTATCTGGTGAACAACAACACTACATAGATGTACACATGATCAGTGTATGTGCGTGCATGTGACTCTAGATCTTGTGTGAGGTGGGCACTGGCTGACAGTACGTGCACAGCATCCATTGGATGTAGCTAGATCTTGTGTGAGGTTGGCACTGGCTGATGGTAAGTACACAGCCTCCATTGGATGTAGCTAGATCTTGTGTGAGGTGGGCAATGGCTGATGGTACGTGCACAGCCTCTATTGGATGTAGCTAGATCTTGTGTGAGGTTGGCACTGGCTGATGGTAAGTACACAGCCTCCATTGGATGTAGCTAGATCTTGTGTGAGGTGGGCAATGGCTGATGGTACGTGCACAGCCTCCATTGGATGTAGCTAGATCTTGTGTGAGGTTGGCACTGGCTGATGGTAAGTACACAGCCTCCATTGGATGTAGCTAGATCTTGTGTGAGGTTGGCACTGGCTGATGGTAAGTGCACAGCCTCCATTGGATGTAGCTAGATCTTGTGTGAGGTTGGCACTGGCTGATGGTAAGTGCACAGCCTCCATTGGATGTAGCTAGATCTTGTGTGAGTTGGCACTGGCTGATGGTACGTGCTGTGTATCCATTGGATGTAGCTAGTTCTTGTGTGAGGTGGGCACTGGCTGATGGTGCCTCCTCTGGATGTAGTGCTTGCCACATTAACTTTGCATTTTTTCAACAAAAAAATCATAACGTGCTTACTAATATCAAAATACCTATTAAAAATGTACTCTTTCCGACACTTCAGCAAAATCCAAGAAAATTGCGGTATTTTTCTATTATGCTTTACGGCACTCGTGACATCAGGTTTTAGTTTGCGTAGAGATAAGTCATGGATGTTAGCTGTTCTTCATGCTGACTTCTAGCCTGCCAGCTACGGTGAATGACTCGGCTACATCCAGCAGTGGGTGAAAAAATAAGTGGGCTGGCTCTGCTAAAGCTGAATGCATGCGAGAAGCCAAGTATTTGAAGCAGTTACACCTGCAAGACTACGATGGTCTCAGCGATGAAACTGTCCAAAAGCAGCTCCAAATCTATACTACCAGGAGACTGCAGACCCTGAAGTGCCTAGGCCTGTAAACCCAGCAGAAGTTCCTACCAGTTGTGCATGATGATGATGAACATCGTGACGAGAGCGGCTTGGAGGAGGATCCTGATGGAGATGGGAGAAGATGATGTACACTCTGATGATGATGCAGGCTCCAACTAGAGAGAGAGAAAGAAAGAGTAGTGTAAAATGCTATCTGTACTAAGCTTCCGAACCATTAGTAAGATGGACGCTGGACGGGCGAGTCGGCATATATTACTGGTCGGGTTTGTCATTCTATTTCTCATTGCTAACTTACGGCAAGTGATGACCCTTTGTTGGCCACCGAGATGTTCTGGGGGGAGGGATGACCCACAGGTGTAGCAGTGGTAACCATGCACCATAGAGCACCTGCCACTTTAAGCAACACTGTGGGGAGTGAAGCGCTGAGAGACGGCCATATCTGATGCCTCATCTTTTCCCAGTAGCTCCCAGTAGCTTCGGCTTAACCTCCTTAACTCGTGTTTTGCTGTGATATTTCAGGGTTTAGTGAGAGACGTGTCAGATGTTATCGAAAGGAGTTCTTTGAGAAGAAATACAGGATGAAGGAAAGTCGGCAGGGGAAGCAAGAGCATCTTCTGGTGTGGAGCGATGAAGACTTGAGGAAGACATGCGACTGAGTAGGTCCGTGAGAATGCATGCGTCCAGGAAGGGAGAGCCAAACCTGACTGCACTAGGTTTCTGTGAGTATGTGAATTCACTCTGCTTCATGGCCACCACTAGCCACCACATCTCCCTTGCTCCATCTCACTTCGCACTGCTGTTCGCTGGGTGCAATTATTTGGGCTTCAAGCCCATGACCCATAAGAAGGAGTTCTGTAGTGATGATCATGAGCGTGAAGTATCATCTGAAAACGATCGAAGCATGTGGAAGCAACCACCAGCCAGGCCAGGCTGTAGTGATGAAGACCCTCCAGCTCCATCAACTTCACCACCATCAGAGAGGAATGGACAAGAAGCTCGTCATGACGAGTCAATCTTCAGTGTCAACGAAACCCAAGCATGGATGTGGGGTTGTGCCCATAAGACAGCTAAGCCAGTATTGTGGTGAGTAATTTTATTCACGAGTACTGTGGGTTTCTGCAGCTCTCGCCGGAAGAGCTCACAGTTACGAGAACACCTGATCCCGACTCTAGGAGGAGGCAAGAGAATTGTTGAGTATGGGGCAGCGAGGAGAGGATAGTGGACTGCTGAGAAGTTTCATTTCCCAGGTTGACAGGGCCGCAAATAACGCAGAACTGAAATATCCTCCTGCAATTCACACACGTGTGTGGCTCTTTGATCAAAGCAGTTGCCACAAAGTCTTTGCACCAGCGCTCTCAATGTTAATTGAATGTTGAGGCAGGCGGGGCTCAAGTTGTGATGAGGGGTACTGTGTGGGGCTTGAGCTCGAGGGGTACTGTGTGGGGCTTGAGCTCGAGGGGTACTGTGTGGGGCTTGATCTCGAGGGGTACTGTGTGGGGCTCAAGCTGTGATGAGGGAGCTTGAGGGGTACTGTGTCGGGCTTGAGCTGTGATGAGGGGTACTGTGTGGGCAGGCAGGATTCAGAAGATGGCCAATGCCAACTGGTTTCCTAAAGTGATGACGCAGGTTTTGGATGAATGCTGGATCAACATTGGCACCATATTGGGGCCCGACATGATAATTTTGTCTAACCATGAAGACTTTATGATAGACGAGACAATTGTCGAGAACTTTCTCTTATCACGTTTGTTTCGTACCAAAATTCCTTTGGGAGATGAACTCCATTGAGCGTGCTTGGGGACAAGTGAAGCGACAGGCGCAGACCTACATGAACTTTGCTTTACCATGACTGAGGAAGATCATTGCATCAGCTCTTGACTCGGTAACACTAGACAACATATGAAAGTATTTTCGTAAGTCTCATGACAAGAGAAGGCCCGCAGGGAAGGATGCATCCACTGCTGGGAAAATGGTCGAACAGGTAGTTAAATCACAGCATAGGATTTTCAGAAGACCATACCTGAAGTTTGGGATATATACTCGAGGCTTGCCTCATGTTGCACTGCATATGAAATAACTTCCATATAATTTTTGCTTTTGAAAATTTTCGTCTTGCATAATTTTAATGGTTTCATTTTTTGTGTGTGATGTAATAATGTTTTGATATTTAAAATTTGACAGCAAAAATGGGGGAAAAATACACTATTAGGTGATCATATTTATCAGGTCATTTGCAATACTGCTGAATTTTAATTATATCATTTTGATAACCACAAAACCACCATTTTAAATCAATTGTGTTGCTATGGAAACCAAACTTGTGTTATGTTGACACTATAAAAAAAACATACATGCCAACTTTTTTAGCATAGAATTGTGTGGGACGAGGAATAAGTTAAAAGTGGCGAGCGATACATTTTCTCATGTTCATCATCCAATCTGCTAATTAGCTTAATTGTGTGACAGTGAGCAGGAGTGGCTACTACTAAACGCAGCATAATCTGTGAATATTCCCCCCCCCCCACACACTCCTCTGTTAGTCACCATTGAATATTGAACCCCTCGGAAATCTACTGCTGTACAATAAGGTCGATACTTTCCACCATCACACTGGTGTGATTTACATGTGAGGCTGGATATAGCTAGCTAATGGTTGCTTCCAGGTGTGGGTGGATGTAGCTAGCTTATGGTTGCTTCCAGGTGTGGGTGGATGGAGCTAGCTTATGGTTGCTTCCAGGTGTGGGTGGATGGAGCTAGCTTATGGTTGCTTCCAGGTGTGGATGGATGTAGCTAGCTTATGGTTGCTTCCAGGTGTGGGTGGATGTAGCTAGCTTATGGTTGCTTCCAGGTGTGGGTGGATGGAGCTAGCTTATGGTTGCTTCCAGGTGTGGGTGGATGGAGCTAGCTTATGGTTGCTTCCAGGTGTGGATGGATGTAGCTAGCTTATGGTTGCTTCCAGTTGTGGGTGGATATATCTAGCTTATGGTTGCTTCCAGGTATGGGTGGATGTAGCTAGCTTATGGTTGCTTCCAGGTATGGGTGGATGTAGCTAGCTTATGGTTGCTTCCCGGTGTGGGTGGATGTATGTAGCTAGCTTATGGTTGCTTCCAGGTGTGGGTGGATATATCTAGCTTATGGTTGCTTCCAGGTGTGGATGGATGTAGCTAGCTTATGGTTGCTTCCAGGTGTGGGTGGATGTAGCTAGCTTATGGTTGCTTCCAGGTGTGGGTGGATGGAGCTAGCTTATGGTTGCTTCCAAGTGTGGGTGGATGTAGCTAGCTTATGGTTGCTTCCAGGTGTGGATGGATGATGTGTGGATGTATGATGTAGCTAGCTTATGGTTGCTTCCAGGTGTGGGTGGATGTAGCTAGCTTATGGTTGCTTCCAAGTGTGGGTGGATGTAGCTAGCTTATGGTTGCTTCCAGGTGTGGATGGATGATGTGTGGATGGATGATGTAGCTAGCTTATGGTTGCTTCCAGGTGTGGGTGGATGTAGCTAGCTTATGGTTGCTTCCAGGTGTGGGTGGATGTAGCTAGCTTATGGTTGCTTCCAGGTGTGGGTGGATGCAGCTAGCTTATGGTTGCTTCCAGGTGTGGGTGGATGTATATAGCTTATGGTTGCTTCCAGGTGTGGGTGGATGTAGCTAGCTAATGGTTGCTTCCAGGTGTGGATGGATGTAGCTAGCTTATGGTTGCTTCCCGGTGTGGGTGGATGTATGTAGCTAGCTTATGGTTGCTTCCAGGTGTGGATGGATGATGTAGCTAGCTTATGGTTGCTTCCCGGTGTGGGTGGATGCAGCTAGCTTATGGTTGCTTCCAGTTGTGGGTGGATATATCTAGCTTATGGTTGCTTCCAGGTGTGGATGGATGTAGCTAGCTTATGGTTGCTTCCAGGTGTGGGTGGATGTAGCTAGCTTATGGTTGCTTCCAGTTGTGGGTGGATATATCTAGCTTATGGTTGCTTCCAGGTGTGGATGGATGTAGCTAGCTTATGGTTGCTTCCAGGTGTGGGTGGATGTAGCTAACTTATGGTTGCTTCCAGGTGTGGGTGGATGTAGCTAGCTTATGGTTGCTTCCAGGTGTGGATGGATGATGTAGCTAGCTTATGGTTGCTTCCAGGTGTGGATGGATGTAGCTAGCTTATGGTTGCTTACACACATTTTAAAATGGCAGACAACTAAATTCCATTAATCAGAACTCCTTTAACTTAGACCTGTCCCCACTATGGCAAGATGGAAGCGCGTCCAGTCCAGAACAACCTGAATTAGAGGGAGTGTGCGTTGGCTGCATCCCCACTAGCACTTCAGTAAAAAATTATTTATTGGGGAATGCGGTAGCACTCCTATATTCGTCTGGCCCCTATTTGAAGGTGGCACACACACACACACACACACACACACACACACAGGTTTGTGTCCTGCTAATACTCCCTTTGGCCGCTTCTTGGTGTCATAAGCAGTGACCTCAGCCGCTTTTGACCCCCAGCGTTGCGAAGGCAGTAAACGGGCAGCCCCCAAAATAAAAATGATGGAATTAATCCTCAAGATCTTGTATCTGAGGATCTGTCTGCTCTTTTCTTTTCTTGACATGCACAATTTGCATACAATACGTCCATTGGTCATAAGAAAACTCGAAACTGGCAAATGCATTGCAACGTCATTTCTTGGCTCTGCACCCAAATTGGTAAAGGGACATTAATGTCATGAGCACGCTTCTAGCTGAGCAAGCAGCTGCATATTTTCGTACCCCAGCAAAGCAGTTGGCTTCCTCAGAATTTTATTCTTGTGATAATGGTATTCTTGTGATAATAGTAACAGGGAACCACATGTGCCTATGTGTATGAAAACATAGGCACGTGTGTCTACTTGAGTATATATATAACAAGCATGGTAAATAATAACACTATGATTAGTTCTGGTGTTACACCGAGTAACTTCTTGTAGGTGGCTGCTCGACTATAAAAAGGACAAATAGAAACGAGATGAAAATGGCAGATTTTTGTTTCATTCCTTTTTCTGACGAGTATATATTTTAAACAAAAAGCACTGTAGACCACAAACATTTACAGGACCCTTTACCTATTAATAGAATGAACCTATTAATAGAATGAAGACCACAAACATTCAAGGACCACCCTTTTACTGATATAATGTAGACCACAAACATTTACATGACCCTTTACCTATTAATAGAATGATTACATATTAATAGAATGAAGACCACAACTATTCATGGACCCTTTACCTATTAATATAATGAGACCTAATATAATGAGACCACAAACATTTGTAGGACCCTTTACCTATTAATAGAATACTTGAATGTAGACCACACACATTTGCAGGACCCTTTACCTATTAATAAAATGAAGACCACAAACATTCAAGGACCCTTTACCTATTAATGAAGACCACAAACATTTACAGGACTCTTTACCTATTAATAGAATAATAGAATGTACCTATTAATAGAATGAAGACCACAAACATTTACATAACCCTTTACCTATTAATTAATGTAGACCACAAACATTTACAGGACCCTTTGCCTATTAATAAAATGAAGACCAATATTGCTTTTAATAGGTAAAGTGACCTGTAAATGCCGTTAGATTTCCTAGCCAATCCAAACATTTTACAATGCATTTCTCGATTAATCAACTTAAATTTATTCACTCGATGTTACGGCTTGTATATATTGTGTCCTCTTGTGGGTGAGCTGCCTGCATGAACTCCAAACGGCCACTAAGGCGTGGCAGACAACGCTTTGCCTTAGGCAGATGATAGTCGAAGCTCATCAAACTATAGTCCAAGGTTCAGACGTGTGTTTTTCCCTCTTTTCCCCCTCTCTCGTACTGAACGAGTCCATCACTTGAAAATAACTCCGCCCCACGTGTTATAAAAGAATTTTTAATGACACCAGTTAATAAAGTCGGCCAATATATAATATTATAAATGTTATAGATTTTTTAAATAAATCGTTTCAGTCTTTTTATGTCTCTCACTTTATTCCCTTTTTTAAAATTTATTTTTCCCTTTGCTCGTTTTCTTTTTCCTCGTGTAACTAGCGTACATTTATAGACATTTTAGTAGCAGAAGACCCAAATGTCCAATGCACGTCCACGGCTTATCTCTTTCTCGGCCATTGGCACGAGGCCTATGGTAAAGACAGCCAGTGGGTAATTCCATCGAAGATGTAGCGCATCTGCTATATGTGTAAGAAGAATGAATGACCCGCACAAAGCTCTGCTGTTTGGTTTGTGTGAGTTCTTGCTACTGGCAACTGTTGCCAAGTCCAAAGGAGGCTGTCGCTGATCCTACATGGGTACAGTCAGTGACAGCAACCAGACATGGCAAGTGGTGAGGTGTGGAGAGACAATGTTTTGTCCCGGAAGCTCTGAATCAGACTCTGACTTGGTGTGGTCCTCCCCGCTCAACTATAATTATAGAAACAATAGAAACAATAAAAACAAACTAACAAACAGCGAAACGAGAACATGTTTTAGATTGTTTCCTTGCACATGAGATGACTCCATGAATTAACCCTGTGTTTCCTTGCACATGAGATGACTCCATGAATTAACCCTGTGTTTCCCTGCACATGAGATGGCTCCATGAATTAACCCTGTATTTCCCTACACATGAGATGACTCCATGACTTAACCCTGTGTTTCCCTGCACATGAGATGGCTCCATGAATTAACCCTGTGTTTCCCTGCACATGATATGACTCGACTTAAAACATATTGCCAGGAATTTTGAAAATCTATTTTGTTCTGATTTTGCGGCGTACATAACTTTGCCACACTTGACTCAATTTCAATATTTGAGGATTCATTTGAGAGCTCTTTTAGTGATCTGTGATATAACGGTTTCAATTCTTTTTTTACTTGAAGCATTGCCGAGTTATGGTGATTAGTAGAGGTGACTGTCACAGATTTTGCGTTTATTTTGTGTGGTTGGAAATGAAATGCCTTAGAACTAATGAACATGAGATGTGTTGAAAAATATGCCTCCGTTATATCACAGCTAAATGTCTTGGTAAGCTACAAACCAAATTTGGGCATCTGTAGACCAGGCACTTGGGAATTATCCTCGCCGCAGTTTGGGGGGTGCAATTTTTGGAGTGACCCTTGCCTTTTGGGATGTATCTTCTAAGAAAATGTGCCTATAGAGACATTTCACATATCATCTTAAAGCACACAGAATGAGCAACAAGTTGGTATCAAAAAGAAAGGTAGGGAAAGCTATGATGGCTACAAAAATGCGTTCAAATTTTGGTGTTTTCAGGTGTAGTCCCCCCTTAATTAACCCTGTGTTTCCCTGCACTTGAGATGACTCCTTGACTTAACCCTATGTTTCCCTGCACATGAATTAACCCTGTGTTTCCCTGCACATGAGATGACTCCATGAATTAACCCTGTGTTTCCCTGCACATGAGATTAACCCTGTGTTTCCCTGCATATGAGATGGCTCCATGAATTAACCCTGTATTTCCCTGCATATGAGATGGCTCCATGAATTAACCCTGTGTTTCCCTGCAGGTCTCCCTGTTCGGGCCGTGCTGCAAGAGACCTCTGTCATGAGCAAGCTGCTGTCCAGCTTCCTGCCGGGGATGAGTGGGCATGGTGGGGGAGGGGTCTCAGAGGATGCGCCCACCTCTCTTCTCGCCCACGTCTTCAGCAATCAGTCTGTGGTGATTGCACTCTGCGCTGACCTGAACCTCAGGGTGTGGTCTGTCCAAGTAAGGGGTGTGATCTGTCAGGTAGGGCACTCACTTGAGAGATGAACAGAGTTCTTATTGCTGTGTATCGGGGGGGGATCTTTCTGTCCAACTGTATACGCATCATACGTTGACTACTCGTCATAAATATGGCCCTTCACCTGTTCCATACTAATATAAATGAGTTACCATATGAATGACATACTTTACCTAATCTGCTTACACGTATATATGTACCCGATGACGTACTTTACCCAATCTGCTTACATGTATATGTGTACCCGGCTACACAGGTCCTAATACAAACATACTTGCATTGTGTGTGTGGTAAGAGGTAGTGGTCATCACAGGTACACACTCAACCCTGCCTATAATTATTTCCTGGCAGTCTAAGTGCTGCATATGCTCCTGCATACTCTCACACTATCACTCTGCAGTGTTAGCTCGAGAAGCTTCTTGCTGCTGCCACTGTTGTTGCTGCTGCTGCTGGTGTGGTCATATTCCACGTCTTATTTACCTTGTGTGTGTGTGCGTGTGTTTCCTAGCTGGCTAAGTGCGTCTTGACCCACGACCTCTCACAATATTTGCTCCAGGCTGATGATGATAACTCTGACATAGAAGGTGATCAGACCTCTCCTTCCCCTTTTCCGTCCTTTCTCTCCCTCCCTTCTCCTCTCCCCTCTTCCTCTTCTGCCTCTCTCCTTCCTCCCTCCCCCATACCTTACATGATGTCTCCTTTCCCTCTAGTGAAGCCACTATCTTTGAGAGGAGCTTCTGACTCAGCCCCGGGAGTGCTCAGATTTGCTGTCCACCTTAGCACTGTCCTCACATCTCAAGTAATCCCTTCCCCCCCTTGGTCTGCACATTTCATGATCTTTAAAATTTGTTGTTTTAGATTTCCATATTTGAGATGCTGCTGGTGGAGAACCAGCTGCACATGCTTCTACTGCACACGTGCATCTGTCCGGAGGTCAGAAAGGGTCATTTCCTCTAGGTCACATGACAAACTTCACACTGATCACACGACAGTCACATGATCAGGTGCATCTTATTCTTGCACAGGATGATACATTGCTGGATTTCATGATAAGTGAAAGTGAACTGTGGGGTCTGTGGTTGTCAAGGGAGATGGAGGGTGAGGGAGACCAAGTCCTCGTCAAGCAAGCCATTTATTATGCGTAAGAGAGGTGATCTTTTTTTCTCGTGGCCTTTTTAAGAAGTTTGTTCTTTTGAAAATATGTCTGTAGTCCCGAGACAACCGAGTGGAGAGAAGTTTGTCTGTCCTCGTTACCCAGCAGGGAACCTTTGGTACTACCTCACCAGGAACCCAGAGTAAGTACTTTACTTAGCAAGGAACTTATGGAACCAACTCACCAGGAACCCAGGGTAGGTACTTGCCGAGTAGGGAACCTCTGGTACCAACTCACCAGGGAACCTCTGGTACCAACTCATCAGGAACCTAGGGTGGGTTTGCCTAGTAAGGAACCTCTGGTACCAACTCATCAGGGAACCTCTGGTACCAACTCATCAGGAACCTAGGGTAGGTACTTGCCTAGCAGGGAACCTCTGGTACCAACTCATCAGGAACCTCTGGTACCAACTCATCAGGAACCTAGGGTAGGTTTGCCTAGTAGGGAACTCTGGTACCAACTCATCAGGAACCTCTGGTACCAACTCATCAGGGAACCTCTGGTACCAACTCACCAGGAACCTAGGGTAGATTTGCCTAGTAGGGAACCTCTGGTACCAACTCATCAGGAACCTCTGGTACCAACTCATCAGGAACCTACATAGGTAGGTTTGCCTAGTAAGGAACCTCTGGTACCAACTCATCAGGAACCTCTGGTACCAACTCACCAGGGAACCTCTGGTACCAACTCATCAGGAACCTAGGGTAGGTTTGCCTAGCAGGTACCAACTCATCAGGAACCTCTGGTACCAACTCATCAGGAACCTAGGGTAGGTTTGCCTAGTAAGGAACCTCTTGTACCAACTCGTCAGGGAACCTCTGGTACCAACTCATCAGGGAACCTCTGGTACCAACTCATCAGGAACCTAGGGTATGTTTGCCTAGTAGGGAACCTCTGGTACCAACTCATCAGGAACCTAGGGTAGGTTTGCCTAGTAAGAAACCTCTGGTACCAACTCATCAGGAACCTCTGGTACCAACTCACCAGGGAACCTCTGGTACCAACTCATCAGGAACCTAGGGTAGGTTTGCCTAGCAGGGAATCTCTGGTACCAACTCGTCAGGGAACCTTTGGTACCAACTCATCAGGGAACCTCTGGTACCAACTCATCAGGGAACCTCTGGTACCAACTCATCAGGAACCTAGGGTATGTTTGCCTAGTAGGGAACCTCTGGTACCAACTCATCAGGAACCTAGGGTAGGTTTGCCTAGTAAGAAACCTCTGGTACCAACTCATCAGGAACCTCTGGTACCAACTCACCAGGGAACCTCTGGTACCAACTCATCAGGAACCTAGGGTAGGTTTGCCTAGCAGGGAATCTCTGGTACCAACTCGTCAGGGAACCTTTGGTACCAACTCATCAGGGAACCTCTGGTACCAACTCATCAGGGAACCTCTGGTACCAACTCATCAGGAACCTAGGGTATGTTTGCCTAGTAGGGAACCTCTGGTACCAACTCATCAGGAACCTAGGGTAGGTTTGCCTAGTAAGAAACCTCTGGTACCAACTCATCAGGAACCTCTGGTACCAACTCACCAGGGAACCTCTGGTACCAACTCATCAGGAACCTAGGGTAGGTTTGCCTAGCAGGGAATCTCTGGTACCAACTCGTCAGGGAACCTTTGGTACCAACTCATCAGGGAACCTCTGGTACCAACTCATCAGGGAACCTCTGGTACCAACTCATCAGGAACCTAGGGTATGTTTGCCTAGTAGGGAACCTCTGGTACCAACTCATCAGGAACCTAGGGTAGGTTTTCCTAGTAGGGAACCTCCTAGCCCTACACCTGTACTCCTATATCCTTAGCCCTAGCCCTACATTCCCAGCCCTGGAGCTGTACCCCTAGCCCTCTCACCCTAGCCAGTGTTAGGTGGCAAGACCTTTGTACATGCAAGTGTGACCCCGAGACTGTCCCCTCCACTACTGGGCATGGTCATAGCTAACTTGATCATCAAGTATTCTTGTCCTTCCATTAGGAGTTCTATCTGACGGCCATCTTCCACCCAGGCAGGTTCTCCTCTCATGCCATCAATAAGGCCCTGGAGGTGAGGGTGGAGAGTGAGTAAGTGGGGAGGGGTGTGAGGTGAGGGTGGGGAGTGAGTAAGTGGGGAGGGGTGTGAGGTGAGGGTGGGGAGTGAGTAAGTGGGGAGGGGTGTGAGGTGAGGGTGGGGAGTGAGTAAGTGGGGAGGGGTGTGAGGTGAGGGTGGGGAGTGAGTAAGTGGGGAGGGGGGTGTGAGGTGAGGGTGGGGAGTGAGTAAGTGGGGAGGGGTGTGAGGTGAGGGTGGGGAGTGAGTAAGTGGGGAGGGGTGTGAGGTGAGGGTGGGGAGTGAGTAAGTGGGGAGGGGTGTGAAGTGAGGGTGGGGAGTGAGTAAGTGGGGAGGGGTGTGAGGTGAGGGTGGGGAGGGGGGTGTGAGGTGAGGGTGGGGAGTGAGTAAGTGGGGAGGGGTGTGAGGGGAGTGAGTAAGTGGGGAGGGGTGTGAGTGATCACTGCATGCTCGTACCTGCTCAGATGTGGGAGGGTTATTTTGAGGCGTGTGAGAGTTTGGGTGTGGTCACAAGCTGGATGAAAGAACAGGACGTCTATTTCTTGATGAGCCAACAAAACTCCAGCCAAATTGGAGGGGGGGGGGGGGGAACTCCAGCCAAATTCCAAATTTAACTTTGGGGGGTGGGCGGTGGGGCAGTTTTATTCAGAATGCATAGCAAATGTCAAGTATAGGTTGATGTCTGTACGAGTTCTGATGAGTGGTTGCCAAGTAGTCCGGAGGTGCCTCAGCTCTAGTGCAGCCCAGGCCTCAGCTCTAGTGCAGCCCAGGCCTCAGCTCTAGTGCAGCCCAGGCCTCAGCTCTAGTGCAGCCCAGGCCTCAGCTCTAGTGCAGCCCAGGCCTCAGCTCTAGTGCAGCCCAGGCCTCAGCTCTAGTGCAGCCCAGGCCTCAGCTCTAGTGCAGCCCAGGCCTCAGCTCTAGTGCAGCCCAGGCCTCAGCTCTAGTGCAGCCCAGGCCTCAGCTCTAGTGCAGCCCAGAGGTGGCCTCAGCTCTAGTGCAGCCTCAAGCCCAAGATCTTGGAAGGTTTCATAGAGATAGGCTAGTGTCCATGAGAACTTATGTAATACATTCCCAATATCGGACACCTACCTTATAATGGACAGAGGCAGATGTACCGATTGGTCTCCATGGGAATAGTGCTTTAGAAAGCCCTCAAATTGCGGACAACCTCCCAATTCCGAACAACAGACAGCACCAAGAGCCCCGAATAAACTTTCAAGTATGAAACAACCCCCCTCCAATGGACATTGGGTGTGGCAGTGGGTGTGGCCAGGTGCATTGAAATAATTATTGGTTATTGCCATGGTCAAAACAACATGATACTCCATAGCTACCATGATAGTAGCTATTGGCAGATAGCATGTAGAGACTCAGTTTTTTCTTTCACTCGATCAGTGTAAGGCTTGGGTCCATAAAAATGGTATGTACAAGGATCTCCAAACCATATCTAGCTCCTCTGTTGATTCTGTCACCTCAGCAAAGCCTTTAATGGAGTTCCCTCTCAGAAACTGAGAGATGACAGGGAATATTGTAGGCCATGTGGCCAACAACATGACCCTCTCTCATCACTGCAGCAGAGGTCGGTCGTAACTGTTAGCTGGCTGCCTTCTGAGTAGCAATACTTCTCCAATGGAAAGAGTCCATTTCTCTATAGACATGATAGACTCCGATGTGCCAGTGCACTTCGGCTGCAGTGAAGTTGCTGGCTGCGAGACCATTTAGCTTGAGCATCTGGTCATCTCATGTGCTACTCACATTTCTTAGAGTAGGACTTCTAGAGTGTGGCTAATTTATAGTTTTATAGGCGCTGCTGGAGTCTGGTCATGGCATCTTCTATTTTAAAAAAAGCATTCATCTCTCCTTGGAGAAGAAGGTGGATGCGATCAATGAAACAAAGAAGCAACCTGAAATTCCTCGGAGAAAAGTTTAGTTGTGGTAAGACACAAATTTCAGATATACTGAAGAGCATTGAGGGTATCTTAGCCATGTATGAATCTGATGCATCGACTAGTAAAAGAAAAAAGGGGAAAAAAGAAGAAAAAACCCCTCGAGTTTCCGAGTATTCATGTGAGTGAAGAAGCATTGTACCAATGGCATGTGATGGCCTGTTCCAAGAACATTGACCCATGGCCATGTGGACCTCAACTTGCTGAGAAGGCCTGAGAAATTTCTGTAGTTTTAGGCAAGGCAGAATTCAAGGGAACCAATGGTTGGCTAGCAAAGTGGAAGAAGCGGTAGACTATAAGGCGAGTGGTTGTAAGTGGTGAATCTAGTGACGTATGAGGGGAGACTGTCATGTCATGAAAGGAGAGGCTGCCTGAGATTGTTTTTATGGATGTAAAAAGAAGACATTTATAATCTAGATGAGACTGGATGCTTTTGGAAAGCACTCCCTGATCGTGGGTTTGGACAGAAAGGAAAGCAATGCTGGGGTGGTGACAGAGATTCACAGTAACCTTCCTAGTGAGTGCAGCTGGTGAAAAGGAAACTCCCATTGTCGTCTGGAAATACGAAAAAAATCAAGGTGCTTCCGAGGTTTTGATATACAGTCTCCTTGTGAAGTATTGCAACCAGAAAAAGGCATGATCACAAGAGAAATCCTTGATGCAGTTCTGACAGTTTTCAATCAAAATGAGACTTTAAAAAATCTGTTTTGCTTCTAATGGACAATGCAGGTTGCCATCCTGGAGAGTTCAAAGTGAAATATATTGGCAATGTCAAAATCGTATTTCTTTCAGATCTAATACAACCTCAAAATAACAGCCATTAGACTTGACGATTATCCAGAATTTCAAAACTCATTAGCGTCGGATATTTGTTAATTTTTTTGCGAAGATAGACGCATGCAGCTGTGCAACTGAAGTAGTCCAATGTATCAATGTCCTCACAGCGACTCGATGGGTAGCTATGGCAATGTATCAATGTCCTCACAGCGACTCGATGGGTAGCTATGGCATGGAGAGAAGTAAAGATGGAAACTATAATTAAGTATTTTCGAAGTGGAGGTATTCTTAACACCGATTTATCCCCGAGCAGCTTAAATGAAGAGGACCAGGCATTTCAAGGTATCTATACAGCCCATGCAATACCAAGCATTGATTTGTAAGATAATGGGCAGTGCTGGCCATTGTTCCGCTGAGGAGTATATGAATGGAGACAACGGTCTCCCTGTTTGTGCTGACATTGACGACGACACATGGGCTTCTTTGAAAGTTGAGTTGAAACAGAAGATGCTGACGAAAATCAATCTGATGAAGAAGATTAACATTTTCAACTGCCTCCCCCCAAAATAAAGAGCTATAAATAAGCACTTGAGTCACTGGAAGATGTTAAAGATTTTCTAGAGGACCGTGGATTTGATGAAGTTACGTACTTGTGCAAGTTCATTAATTGACATCGTTGCTTCTGTCCGTGTCACACAAACTACCACACATGAATACAAAAGAACTGATAATGTACAATATTATTCTGGTGTCTGCATGACCTATAACAGATTAGTAAAGAAGCCTCCCAGTAAAGGACAACCTCCGAATAATGGACAAAGAGGTATGTCCCATTATTCGTAGGTTCCACTATACATGCTTGTCAAAAGAAAGAGCAGTGGATGCCTGGAGGCTTGACAAAATAAATACCCATTACTTTATTACAGTGGTCCCTCCCTATTAAGACCACCCAGGGAGCACTTCCAACTGGTCTTATTAGAGAGGTGGTCTTACTTGGGAATATCACTCTCAGGGGTCTCACAAAGCATTGCTCAGTGGATTTTATTGTGTAGTGTGCACGCATTCATAATATTAAACCAACTGCAAGCTTCCCAGACAAGAAACTGTATTCTCATTTGGAATTATGGGTGTGTCTTGGTTAGATTCATGCAGTGTCCTTAGGACACAGAAAGTCTGAGATACTGGACTGGACAGTCTGCTCCATCCTGTTCTGGATGACCATCTGCTTGATAGAATCAGCACATGCCACAAGCTTGGGAATGCCTCGATGAGTGGCAAAGTCATGCAGCTTGCACACCATCTCGAACACCTCTGACACAGTCACAGGAGTGGGCATGGGGCCATCCTCCTCATCATCTGACTCAGGCTCATCAGGGGAGGAGTCAGCAGGGGTGGCGAGGGCATGGGAGCGCAGGGTCATAGTGGTCCTCACTGGTGTGCACCTTGCTGTCGATGTTGGCGTAGCCCTTGGGGGGGCAGTGGTGGTCGTGAAGCCACACTTCTTAAAGCACTTCTTGATGGTGGACACGTGGAGGTCATCCCAGGCCTTCTTGAGCCAGCGGATCAACAGAACGTCCACCTTCTTGACAAGCGAGCTCATTTTCTCAGTACAACAACTATCGGCATTCACAGTGTCGTCCATGAGCCGGAGAATATAGCGGATCATCTGTTTCCGGTAGACCAGCTTCATGGCCTGGATGATGCCAGCATCCTTAGGCTGAAGCTTGAAGGTGGTGTTGGTGGGCAGGAAGACCAGCTTGAGGTTTCTGAGGTTGATATCTGAGTGTGCTGAGCAGTTGTCAATGAAGATGATGATCTTCCGGCCCTTGGCAAGTATCTTATTGTTGGTGCGCTTGAGCCACTGCTCCCAGATGGGAGTGCTCATCCACACCTTGGCCTGTGTCTCATACTCGATGCCGAGGTCCCTCTTTGGATCAATGAAGATGTAAGTTCCTGATTTTTCACAGTTGGGCAAAGGTATGTCACTTCGATGGAAGGTAGATCTTCAAACAAAAAACTAAATTCACTGTATTCTTGGATGCTTGGTCTTACTTGGGAGGATATTGACCCAGCCAAGTGGTCTTATAAGAGAGGTGGACTTATCTTAGAGGGTCTTACTTGGGAGGGACAAAATAAAGCCAGCCAACCGGGAGCAAGCAAAAATGGTCTTATAATGGAGGTGGTCTTACTTGGGAGGGTCTTAATACGGAGGGACCACTGTATTAGTAGTAGTATCATCATCATCATTATTACTATTATTATTACTACTATATTATTATTACTACATTGTACTATATAATTTATTTTATTTTACAATGTATGTAATAATAATAAGAAGAAGATATTACTAGTAATGATGCTAAACACCTAGTGGCGACAAAGGTGCAATGAAGATGCTTAATTAAACATCAATGGGAAATTTAGTACTGTTGATTACTCAATAGCCCTAGCACGGCTGAAGGCCTATTACTATACACTGATCCCTGGCATAGCTGAAGGCCTATTACTATACACTGAGCCCTAGCACAGCTGAAGGCCTATTACTATACACTGATCCCTGGCACAGCTGAAGGCCTATTACTGTACACTGATCCCTGGCACAGCTATACACTGATCCCTGGCACAGTTGAAGGCCTATTACTATACACGGATCCCTGGCACAGCTGAAGGCCTATTACTGTACTAGCTGAAGGCCTATTACTATACACTGATCCCTAGCACAGCTGAAGGCCTATTACTATACACTGATCCCTGGCACAGTTGAAGGCCTATTACTATACATGATCTATAAAATATATTCCTTGTA